>OW240917.1:167168960-167338070 GCA_933207985.1 Pelobates cultripes
TTAGTTTTGCATGACATTTTAACTGTCAATGTCATAATACTGTTTGCTTTTACTGCAATAAAATACACATATTTGTATTCAGAAAAGTCTCACGTGTAAGACAGTACCCCCTATGTACAGGTTTTATGGCATTTTGGGAAGTTACAGGGTCAGATATAACACTTTACATTTGAAATTGAAATTCGCCAGATTGGTTACGTTGCCTTTGACACTGTATAGTAGCCCAGGAATGAAATTTACACCCATAATGGCATACCATTTGCAAGAGTAGACAACCCAAGGTATTGCAAATGGGGTATGTCCATTCTTTTTTAGTAGCCATTTGGTCACAAACACTAGCCAAAGTTAGCTACTATTGCAAATGGTATGCCATCATAGGGGTAATTTTCATTAGGCAACGTAACCAATCTGGCGAATTTTAATGTGAAAAAAATGAAACATAAGCCTTATATATGACACTGTAACTTTTGAAAACACCATAAAACCTGTACATGAGGGGTACTGTTGTACTCGGGAGACTTAGCTGAACACAAATATTTGTGTTTCAAAATAGTAAAAAGTATCGCAGCAATAATATCGTCCGTGTAAGTGCAGTTTGTGCGTGAAAAATGCAAAAAACATCACTTTTACTGGCGATATCATCGTTCTAATACATTTTACTGTTTTGAAACACTAATATTTGTATTCAGCGAAGTCTCCCGAGTAGAACAGTACCACCCATGTACAGGTTTTATGGTGTCTTGGAAAGTTATAGGGTTAAATATAGTGCTAGCAAATTAAATTCCCTTTACTTTTGGCATGGGTTGTCAGGCAGGTCCCGCTAATTGTAATTAATTAAGATACCTAATTATGTAAAAATATTACATAAATATATATGTAGAATTAATATATGTATATATATATATATATACTTATGTATATAAATAATTTTTTAAAATATTTTTTATATATATATATTTATGTATATAGATATATATATATATATATATATATATATTATTTAGTTCTACGTGTATTTTGATATAAATATATATATATATATATTAATATCACAATACAGTTAGAACAAAATAACACACATCTATATATTTTTTAATTATTTATTTTGAATTCTTTTTTTAATTTTATTTTTTAATGTATTTACATATTTTTTTTATATTATATATAAATATATATATATAACAATAATTATATATATATATATATATATATATATATATATTTAATCAGTATCAGTCTACATGTAATTTGATATTGATATATATATATATAATTATATATATATTAATAGTAAAATACACCTAGACAGTGTATGTGTGTGTATGTATATGTGTATATATATATATACTTAGATCATATATATATATAAAATATATATATATGATCTAAGTATATCAATTTTTTTTACACTTTTAATTTAATTTATTTTTAATTTAATTTTATTTTATTTCCAGCCAGCAGGGGGACCACCTGTCATTACAGGCAGTCTTCCTGCTGGCAATACAGAAGCCAGCTAACCCGGCCATGTGATTGTGAGGTCCTCGCAAGGACCTCACTCTCACATGGCCAGGGGGTCGAAAGTGCCGCGGGGGGCTCCCTGGGAGTCCCCCCAACCGCGATCGCTGGCGTGGGATCGCCGGCGACCGGGTAAGTACAAAAAAAACGGAGGGCGTACTATTACGCCCGGCGGCATTTAGAACCACTTAAAATAGGGCGTAATAGTACGCCCTCCGGTCTTAAGGAGTTAAGAACCTAGTGCTCTCATGGCGTTTAGCCTGTACAGTGTAGTGCTGACATGCTTGTACTTTTGATGTAGGAAGGAGCACATTTAGATAAATTTGGCGGGGGTAATAACTGGGCATGGTGACTGGCTGTCAGCTTACAGAGCCAGAGGGAAGGTAGCGATCTGTGTTAAAGGTATATCATAAGCAAATTAAAAGTCAAACTGGAACTTTTTAAAATAAAACATAAGCAAACAAAACAATGGGTGCTGTTGTTGCCCTAGGTAACCGAAAGCAGGAATCCACCACGAGCTGCTTAACTTGTTTAGATAGCAATAATGTGGCTATGAGCCTCCGGCAGTAGTGGGGTAATTCAGAGCTGGTGACATACTCAGGCACCCCTCGAATCCTCATGTTCTGTGCCTTAGCCCAATCCTCCATAATTGCTAGCTGTGTGGTCAGGTTACTGCATTGCTTGTGTAGCACTTCCAGAGCTGCATCTGTGACTGTTTGGGCGATGCCAGTGCTTTTAAGACCTCTTCGACTGTTGTCAGCCTGTGATAGTGGAGATTTCCTCCCATACCAGCGCCATGTCAGCGTGGAACATTGCCTGTATTTCTTTCACCAAAGCCTTTATGTCGGCCTTTGTGGAGGTAGCAAAGTCTTCTAGCTCCAGAGGTGTCATAGGCTTAGCTTGTACCTTTGATGGTAACAAGAAGGTGGCCGTTGGGCTCTTTTTGTCCAATGATGGTGAAGTGGAGATCTCTGCCAGCACCATCTTAGATGGGTCAGGCCTCATGGCCGTGCACATGAAAGCCCCGATATCGGGAGCCCGAGTTGAGATCAGCTCTATACTTCTTTGCCTTCTTGCCCATGGCATTAGGCACTCAGGAAGTGTTGTAGGGCTTGGTAAGTGTGTTCTTTTTGCCAATAATCAGCTTTTGGCCATGGTTTCTTGCAGAGCTACTGCGGGATGCGTCCATCTCACTTGGGCTCTGGCTCCACCCCCGTAACATTGACATTTATAGCTACAGATTATTTAATCCCTTCACAATGTCACTGTGTTCCCCAATACATCATCCCATGTGTGTGTACAGGGAGTGCAGAATTATTAGGCAAATTAGTATTTTGACCACATCATCCTCTTTATGCATGTTGTCTTACTCCAAGCTGTATAGGCTCGAAAGCCTACTACCAATAAAGCATATTAGGTGATGTGCATCTCTGTAATGAGAAGGGGTGTGGTCTAATGACATCAACACCCTATATCAGGTGTGCATAATTATTAGGCAACTTCCTTTCCTTTGGCCAAATGGGTCAAAAGAAGGACTTGACAGGCTCAGAAAAGTCAAAAATAGTGAGATATCTTGCAGAGGGATGCAGCACTCTTAAAATTGCAAAGCTTCTGAAGCGTGATCATCGAACAATCAAGCGTTTCATTCAAAATAGTCAACAGGGTCGCAAGAAGCGTGTGGAAAAACCAAGGCGCAAAATAACTGCCCATGAACTGAGAAAAGTCAAGCGTGCAGCTGCCACGATGCCACTTGCCACCAGTTTGGCCATATTTCAGAGCTGCAACATCACTGGAGTGCCCAAAAGCACAAGGTGTGCAATACTCAGAGACATGGCCAAGGTAAGAAAGGCTGAAAGACGACCACCACTGAACAAGACACACAAGCTGAAACGTCAAGACTGGGCCAAGAAATATCTCAAGACTGATTTTTCTAAGGTTTTATGGACTGATGAAATGAGAGTGAGTCTTGATGGGCCAGATGGATGGGCCCGTGGCTGGATTGGTAAAGGGCAGAGAGCTCCAGTCCGACTCAGACGCCAGCAAGGTGGAGGTGGAGTACTGGTTTGAGCTGGTATCATCAAAGATGAGCTTGTGGGGCCTTTTCGGGTTGAGGATGGAGTCAAGCTCAACTCCCAGTCCTACTGCCAGTTCCTGGAAGACACCTTCTTCAAGCAGTGGTACAGGAAGAAGTCTACATCCTTCAAGAAAAACAGGATTTTCATGCAGGACAATGCTCCATCTCATGCGTCCAAGTACTCCACAGCGTGGCTGGCAAGAAAGGGTATAAAAGAAGAAAATCTAATGACATGGCCTCCTTGTTCACCTGATCTGAACCCCATTGAGAACCTGTGGTCCATCATCAAATGTGAGATTTACAAGGAGGAAAACAGTACACCTCTCTGAACAGTGTCTGGGAGGCTGTGGTTGCTGCTGCACGCAATGTTGATGGTGAACAGATCAAAAACACTGACAGAATCCATGGATGGCAGGCTTTTGAGTGTCCTTGCAAAGAAAGGTGGCTATATTGGTCACTGATTTGTTTTTGTTTTGTTTTTGAATGTCAGAAATGTATATTTGTGAATGTTGAGATGTTATATTGGTTTCACTGGTAATAATAAATAATTGAAATGGGTATATTTGTTTTTTGTTAAGTTGCCTAATAATTATGCACAGTAATAGTCACCTGCACACACAGATATCCCCCTAACATAGCTATAACTAAAAACAAACTAAAAACTACTTCCAAAAATATTCAGCTTATTAATGAGTTTTTTGGGTTCATTGAGAACATGGTTGTTGTTCAATAATAAAATTAATCCTCAAAAATACAACTTATATATATATATGTATTAACTATATACATATATATATATATATAAATATATATATATATATATATATATATATATATATATATATATATATATATAGAGAGAGAGAGAGAGAGAGAGAGAGAGAGAGAGAGAGAGAGAGAGAGAGAGAGAGAGAGTTAATACATTGCTAAACACAAATACACACCAGTCAAACCATAAGACTTGCTTTTCCCACAGAAATCTCACTTTAACAGTGCTCTCACTGAAGAATTCTCATTGATCTGTATTTGGAAGTCTGTGATTGGACAGCCACAGAAGTTCTTGGCGTGGTTAGAAGGATAAAGCTTGCAAAGGCAGCAAACAAGAGACCTGCAGTTTTTGCAAGATGTTTTTAGGTATATCCCCAATGAAAAATTACATAATTAAATACATGCAGGTTTTCATTTGAGTTATATTTACTAAATATTAATTTATTTTTATTTTGTATCTGGCCGGTGGAGTGTCCCTTTAATATTTATAAATAATTTCCTGTGCAACTTGAGTTTGCAATTCACAATAATTATGAATGGCAAACACATGAAAAACAATGGGAAAAGCAAAGAATTTAAAAAGTTTTTAAAAATAGTTAATTCACTGAATGCTGAGTTGACATTTGTGTAACAAAAATTGAATTTGTTTTGCGTGAAATTCCATTAATTCTCATCTCAAATGTCAACTAGTATTTGACTGGATCATTAAGGTCCCTCTACTCCAATGACAGGTGATTAGAGTTGCTAAATTCAGGAGGAAAATCTCTTTGAAATGTGTTTCAGTAATGATTCCCCAATGACCAGCTACTGAGCAGCTCCTTACTTTTAGCCAAATTTAGATTTCATTTTATAGAACTAAGAGATAGTTGGAATTGTTATACAAGCAAATTTGACATTGTGTATATTCACTTGCTGCTGATTATAAACCATCTTCTTCTGCTGCATGCTAGCTTGACTTACTATTCTGAATTTAAAGGGTTTTTATTAAGTCCAAATAGCCCCAGTTTGAATTTGGCAAACTCATCCAAACCCACCTAATGGCACATCGACAGTGAAATTCTGACATTTCTCATACTATTTACTAATGGCCATATTTTGTATGCCACGATATCAATTTAATAAGCTTTCCAAATGATCCAATACTGTTCAAAAAACCTCTATGGCAATATTTGAAGGTAATTCATTTCCAAAGTTTTTCTGCCTGGAATCCCAGATCTGAACATTATTAAAATACAAATACATATTTGAAAATACAATCTATTTGACCATTGGTACCACTAACAGTCAGTGGGCAAATAGCTAAAAACAAAAACAAAAGAAGCCTCTGAGGTATGAGGGCTAACTACAAATAAGTACTGCTACCCAATTGTCAAAGTAAACAGTTTAAATAAATCTTACTATAGAAAGGATTAAATGTTCCCTTAAGCCCTAACTTGACAGGCTCAAGTAGGGAAATACAGTATTGTTAATGGGCACCTGTTGCTGCACAGTCAGTAAAAAAGCAACATGCTATTGGGATGAGACTACTAAATTAATGGTGGGAAACTGACACTCTAACAAATCAAAAAAACCCAACCATGGACATCAGGTGGGGTTCAATTTTAACCATTGTAGGTTGGCATGTCACTGAATACAACAGCCCACTGTTCTACATAAAATAATTCACAGGGAAGACATGCCAGTGTCTCCCACAGTTCCTATTCAAGGGCAGCAAGTTGGGGCTATATACATGATGTGACATAATATTCCCCCCATCAGCCTCCACCCAATGGTAGTGAGTGGGGGCTATTAATCAATTTTGTTTTAAATACCTCAAAATAAAATGTATCCCCTATTAGAGTGCCTCTACATATCCCATCACCTTAAAGGACCACTCTAGGCACCGAGACCACTTCAGCTTAATGAGGTGGTCTGGGTGCCAGGTCCCTCTAGGATTAACCCTTTTTTTTATAAACATAGCAGTTTCAGAGAAACTGCTATGTTTATAAATGGGTTAATCCAGCCTCTAAAGCCTCTAGTGGCTGTCTCATTGACAGCCGCTAGAAGCGTTTGCGTGCTTCTCACTGTGAAAATCAAATTAGAAATGCTATCCTATGAGACTGGCAGAATGCGCGTGCAGCTCCTGCCGCGCATGCGCATTAAGCCGAACAGGAGGATCGGAGGCGGAGAGGAGGAGGAGAGCTCCCCGCCCGGTGCTGGAAAAAAGGTAAGATTTAACCCTTCCCTCGGCATCCAGCCTGGCAGGAGTGGGACCCTGAGGGTGGGGGCACCCTCAGGGCACTATAGTGCCAGGAAAACGATTATGTTTTCCTGCACTATAGTGGTCCTTTAATAACAGTGAAGGACAGCCCAATTAACCTAAAAATCTAACCTAATGTTAATATTTTCATACATACTTTGAAGACTTCTGCACCCCAAAAGCACAACATTAAAAAAATTATCACACCATCACCAATGTAGGGCTAGGTGCATTTTGTGTTTACTTTATAACTTTTTAAAGGGCTTAATTGTAAAGAAAATTACAATTGCAGCATCCAAAATTATAGAGCTGCTAAGAGTGAACTTCTATCTAAAAGATAAAGACCCTGTGGCAAAGAATATATGAGAATAGGTGTCCATTCATGGCAATCAAAAGTAAACTGCTAGACCCCAATAAATATATATTTAAAGCTACACATACTGAGGCAAAACATAAAATATTTCAAACAATTTCCTATGTGCTTTACCTAAGCTATAGAGTAGACCAGGACAGACTATAGCAACCTACCATAAACAGACAAGATGCAAAAGATCGATTGCCTGCTGAGTCTGGCACCAGTAGTAGGCACCTATATTGCCAAAAAAATTGCTTACAACAATAAATTATGTGTCCTCACTTTCGATAGAAATGAAATAACAAATGAAAATTCACATACATAAGATAATCCTATTACCTATTGGATTTTGAGTCCAGCGCCGGTAATGGGTGCATACTGTACCAAAATTAGATTGCAAAAAACTGATTCAATGAATAAGAATAGCCAGACTTCACTCTTACTTAAACATAAAATACAAAAGAAGAAAACAACAAAATACTGCCACCTATGCTCAGTTACAATTATAGTCGGCATTGTTGCACAATACAACATATATCCAAAAAGCTACCAATGTTAAACATGTAAAGCTCCAATTGTCACATAAATCCAGGAAACATATTACATGGGCATCAAATTAGTAATACACAGAATAATGTGACGTAGAAAATAAACAGGAAAATTGGAAAAATTCAACTCGGAGTCCGACACCAGTAGTAAACATAGATCTTAACAAAGAGAATATATTACATACAGTTGCAAGAAAAAGTATGTGAACCCTTTGGAATAATATGGATTTCTGCACAAATTGGTCATAAAATGTGATCTGATCATCATCTAAGTCACAACAATAGACACTCACAGTCTGCTTAAACTAATAACACACAAAGAATGAAATGTTGCCATGTTTTTATTGAACACACCATGTAAACATTCACAGTGCAGGTGGAGACTATTTTATTTGATTACTGACAACAGTATTTTTCTTTTTGTTTATTTCTGTTGATTCTGAAAAGGGTTAGAGGAATCCCCTTCTTTGGTTTGTTGCCCTGCCTTATCTGGTTGATTAGCGCTAAACCTGCTTCATATTTTGTACCCTGTATACTTTTTTTTTTACTGACGTGGGTTGCTAGCATGCTCCGGTCAACAACCACCTGGTTAACCATACTACTTGCTGACAGTTCTACAAAAAAGCTCTGGTTTTTAAACCAGACACTGAACAGAAATTCAATTACACTGAACAGAAATTCAATTAGAATTCTGTTTGATTTCTGCTTTTTAGAGAATTGCAAAACTGTTCAGGATCCAGTCATTTCAAATTTAATGCTTAGTGAATATCTCAGATTATGCTAATACATGGAAACTTTTTTCATAAGAGAGTGTGTTAAAAATGAAAGAGCAAAACAAATTAAGCAAGGAAATGCTTTATTATATTTAGGTTGTAATTAATCCTTCATGTTTCTGTAAAGCTAATTGACTTGAATTGGGCAATGGGATGCATTTGACATTAAAATGAGTTGGAAAAAATAAAGATGAATAGTTTTTATAAATTGTCAGTACCAATTTCTGTCCTCAATAACACTTACTCTATCGTTAGATTAGTGTAATGGTATTATTATAATGATTTATGTCATAAAATAAAGCATAATGAGTTTAATGCATTAGAGGCACCACTAGGGGCAGTGTGTAATAATCCTTAAGCAATGTGCTTCTGGCAGTAGCATCACAGGCCAGCCTACTTAGGACACTGGGAATAACAACCAGATGTAGGAAGGATTTCAGGCTCTTTTTTGCTCTGCCCTTGACTGCCTAAGGATGTAGCAGCTGACTGTTTTGTGTAAGTTTGTTAATGTTTTGTATTGGACCATGTGATTGCATTGTAATATGTGGCAACTGTTATAGCCCTTTGTAAGGAATATGTTGTAGTTTTTATATTGTATAATTATTGTTGTAAATTTACATTCTGCTAGCATTGTTTACTTGTTATTATAATTATATTAAATATATATTTAATATTACAATATTTTGTGTATTTTCTATCCACATATTAGACCATAATACCACAAACTATAAAAATATAAATGTTGTTACTTATTGATTAAGTTTTATATATTAATTAAAATATTAATATTCCTATTTAAGTCACGGCCGCAATAATTAGCACCTGAAGGTTTGTTTAATATTTTAAGTTGTGTATTTCTGTGTCTGTCTGTCTGCCCACCTGTGTATATTGCTATTATCAATCTCTAAAACACAGCAATGGCATTAACCCTTTAAGGAGTGAGGCAATTTTTACAAGTTCTAATCAAAACTAAATATGGAATATGAGCTTTATGTTTGTTCAAACATAATTTACCTCTTTCATATTAAGTACACCCACACTCATTATATATCATTCTGTTCAGTAGAAACAAGGATTTCATTCCACATCAAATATTTATAAATGAAACATAATTTTGTATAAATAAAATCTAAAAAGGTGTGAGGAATTAACAAATATTGCTATTTTCTCAGTTCTGTGTAGTTTTAACTGTGAATGTTATAATATTGTTCGTTTTTTACTGCAATAAAACACAAATATTTGTGTTCAGCGATGTCTTATGAGTACAACAGTACACCTCATGAACAGGTGTTAAGGGGTTTTGTAAAGTTACTGGGTCAAATATACTTAAACAGGAATAAAAATTACCCCCATCGTGCATGGTATTTGCAAAAGTAGACATCCCAGAGTGTTCAAAATGGAGTACAAAAGTCTTTTTAAAGGACCACTATAGTGCCAGGAAAACATACTCGTTTTCCTGGCACTATAGTGCCCTGAGGGTGCCCCCACCCTCAGGGACCCCCTCCCGCCCGGCTCTGGAAGGGGGAAAGGGGTTTAAACTTACCTTTTTCCAGCGCTGGGCGGAGAGCTCTCCTCCTTCTCTCCTCCTCCTTTCCTCCTCTTGGGCTGAATGCGCACGCGCGGCAAGAGCTGCGCGCGCATTCAGCCCGTCGCATAGGAAAGCATTTACAATGCTTTCCTATGGACGCGCGTGCTCTCACTGTGAAAATCACAGTGAGAAGCACGCAAGCGCCTCTAGTGGCTGTCAATGAGACAGCCACTAGAGGATTAGGGGGAAGGCTTAACCCATTCATAATTATAGCAGTTTCTCTGAAACTGCTATAATTATGAAAAAAATGGGTTAACCCTAGAAGGACCTGGCACCCAGACCACTTCATTAAGCTGAAGTGGTCTGGGTGCCTAGAGTGGTCCTTTAAGTAGTTACAAATCCTTGCCAAAGTTAGCATTTGTGACGAGACCAATCTCGCCACATTGCATTGGAGAAGCCTGGTTGCTCGCCTGCTGCCTTTGGACTATGGCCCCCTGTTAAAAGACATCTTTTTTACCTGCAGAAAAGCTTCAGTCGTGCTTTTCTGCCTGAGTTTCAGTAGATTTGTTTGAATGTGTTATACCCCAGATGGGAATCCCATGGAGCCCATTCGTATGAAACTGACTGTAAAGACTTTGGCTCCATGGTGATTAAACTGTATTTGTGTGGTCCGAGCGCCATTCACTTAATAATGTGCGCTCAGACCTGAGCTATCTGGGGATATGTGAAATGTCTGTGTTTTATGTATAAATGTGACTTTATGTATTTTAAAGTGCTTTGTGTCTTTTTGCAACCATGTGCTTAATGGAGTCTTGTGTCTATCCTGGGAGATAATTGAATTACTTATCTCCAGGATAGAAGACTCTGAAACTGGTTTGGGCCAGAAAGCCATGCTTCATTTAGTCACAAAGGACTTTTTACTAACTTTTGAACCCCTTGTCTGATTTGTGCCATTTTTGAATATGTTGTTCCCCTGAATGGATTGATTGAGAATATGTAATTTTATGTGAATGTGATGTATGGTTTTGGAGTTATGAAAGTTGGGTAGAAAGTATGTTTTAACTGTTTGTATAATTGAGTTTCCTCTCAGGATAAGGGGAGGGAATATGTGGGATGTAACTGTGATATGATTGGTTGTTTTATCCCTCCCTGTGGGTGGTCCTGTATTTGAAACACTGTAATAAAAACCAGGCTGGGTGTGCCAGCACCTCAGACCACTGCTTGACCCTCAACACGGAGCCTTGTCTCGTTCTTGGGGGGATTCACTGTATGCTGTTAGAGACTGATTGCCAGGAGTGTAAGCTGTTCGTCTGCTTTTCCTGTTCGTCTGCTAGCAGCTATTTGGGAGGTTCCAGTTCGGGAGTTGGAGTGCTATTTTGTATCCAGTTCGTGAGTTTTGGTGTTCTGCAGTAGCTGTGCCTGGATCTCTGGAAAGGGGGCCGATCGCCTAAACGGTTTTTACCCCTTGTGTGCAAAACGGTCCGTTACAGCATTTATAAAAAATGTTGTATGTTTCAAAAACAAACTGACACTTTACTGGTGATATAATGATTATTATACATTTTACTGCTATAAAACACTCATGTTTGTGTTCAGCGATGTCTCATGAGTACAACAGTACCCACCATGTCCAGATTTCATGGTGTTTTGAAAAGTTACTGGATCAAATACATGTCTTGAAATATACGGTATAAAAAGAGTACATAAATATACATGTAGAATTTAAATACATACACATATACTATGTAATTATTAATGTAATTATACATATACAAATATAAATTTTTTTATTAGGGGCATTAATGTTTTTTTCCCACTGTTTAGCAGTTGGGGACTGCTTGACAATTCAGACAGTCCCCCTGCAGACAGTTGTGTAGCCACTTTGCCAGTGTGATCACATGACCTGAAAGGACCAGACTTTCAGCAGGGTGACTGCAATCCCCCCAAAGCAAATTGCCAGGTAAGGTAAGTTCCCAACGGCTCAGTGACACAAAACCATTACAATGTTGTATGCCACCACAACGGCGCTTAAGCCCATTAAATGCTGGACAGTAATGGTATTAAGGGGTAAAAATAAAGTGGGAGCATTGTTATTAAATTACATTGCATAAACCTTTTGAAATTACACAGTATTTATATGGATCAAATGATGATTTTATCATGTTTTGTTTGCTATTTTTGTGCAATTTATATTTAATAATAAAAGTATCACAAAAGGTTTAATGAGTCAAATTTTTTTTACTAATTTCTGAGAAAAAAATCTCTTGAATAATGATCTTCAAAAATATATGACAGCACATGCAATTGATCAACAGATCTGTCTAATTCAACTTCTGTATTAGTTGATTGTTAGCTTAGTAATATATATATATTTTTGAAGACCATTATTCAAGAGATGGTATCTCTTTGCAGTGAAAGTTTTAATAACTATATAAATAATAATATATATGATAAGAATAAAATAAAAAATAAAATCAGACATAAATATTATTAAATATATATATATATATATATATATACATATATATATATATACATATATATATATATATATATATATATATATATATATATATATATATATATATATATATATATATATATATATATATATATATATATATATAATTGATATATTTATTAAAACATTTCCACTGCAAATCTTCTGCCAAAAATATCAGCAATATAGCACTGAATAGAAAATTAACCTACCATGTAATTTCAAATATGTGAATATAGTTATCTATTTTGTAGTTAACGATTTCAAAAAGGTTTAAGGCTTTTTTTCTCAGCTCAAATATTAGTCCTAAAAAGTAAAAGTACTCTGAAGAGAAAATTATTTCTACCAAAACTCTTTTCTGTGTCTTTGTATCTCTGAAAATGGGTGTTGTTTTATATGCACTATTTTAAGTTTATCGCAAAAGTTAATACCACCAAATCTAAATGTTTTGCTTTTAATTTCTCACATGCTTTTCAAGAACATCTTTAAAAACAAAAAATATATTTTGGAAACAGCAACATTTGGAGCTATGTTGTTCAGTCTGTCTGGAGTAAAAATTAGTTAGTCTATCCTTTTCTCTCTCTCTCTTTTTTTTTTTTACCTTTTGAAGATTGTTGTGGTTCTAGGCTGTGCTAGTTTGCAAAACTAATCCATAGTTTGTCAGAATGCATATGCAGTTGTTCTTCACTATATTTACAAAGCAGCTAAGAATTTTAAGTCATTTTGGAATGTTGCTACCTATACACAAAGGGAAATACAGAAAATGATAAAATTATGTGTAAAGTATTCAGTATTCAGACAAAAATCTCAAAGACTCTGTCTGTTAATGAAATATATTTTCAGTGATATCATCAAAGGTATGAGTAAGGAGAAACAAAATACTTATTTTTTTAACTATATACCTTTGAACACTGAAAATTATCCAGATACTATATTTTATTAAATGCTATAACATACAAGTTTCTATCAGTAACTTACGTTTAATAAATTTACAGGCGACACATAGTCCACATTTGAAAGAACCCACAAGAGGGGTGGTCAACCAAATGTGGGTTATGGTACAATGAGGTTGAAAATTGCTTTTTTTACACTTTCACTACATTTATTATCTTTTTGTGTGTGATTTCTTTATCCGTATAGGGATTCAATAAAGCTTGTGTTTTTAATCAAGGCACCTAGCCTAATACCTGTTTAGTTAATTCAAACAAGGGTAATATGATTAGTATTGGTATTGTTTTTTGCAATCCTAGTCTAATATTTCTCTGCATCTTCATTTTGGGTTATTTCATAATTACCCTACAACCAATACAAACTTGGTGTCAGATTTTCTCTCGCTAAGTCTGTCTATCTTTGATACAAAATAAGCTTCTTCACTAACGATCACAATGGAGGACCAAGAAGCAGTGGTGATTATTTGAAAGGGGGTGATGAAACAACCTGAGAAATATTGGGGACTATATGTAAAGTAGTATAAACGCTCAGAAACACTCAGAGACAGATACAATATTCTATCAGAATAACTGAATTACATGCTGATTAACTAATTCCCAGCCACACTGCTACCAAAATCTAAACTCGTCAGGTAGAGTAACTGTACAGGTATAACAAACAAACAAAAGGATTGATATAATAAAAATGTGTGTACTTCTTCTAGCAACTTTCAACATAGGGAGATCTCCCTTAAAAGATCTCTGGGAGTGAAGTGAAAAAAGCATGAAACATCTTTAGAAATCACAATGTTAATAAAACTTAATTTTATGTTTGAACGTGATGCAGAATGCTCCAACATTTCTGGAAATAAAAGTATTTCCCATACTTAGGACTTTCCTGGGTGTAGACATTCAGACTTATCCTTTGCTCAGTGTGAAACAGAGACCACCCAAACTCCATTAACGTAGTTTAAAACTAATGCATTTAATTTGTGCTGGCTAACAAACTTAAAGTTCAGTATCTATGAGAATCAAATATTTCAACTCAAACCCACTGATTTTATGTCATCCACCTCTATATTCATCTGCCTAGCAACCAGTTCTACAAACTTTGCTACATGGTACTATTCTTACTAATACATGGCACTATAATATGTCTTCTATCTTCCCTAACATATCAACAACTCCATCCCAGATCACATATGTCAGGTATCTAACCCCCTTATGAAAAAAAATATTAAAACCAGAATATATTATAACTATGGTATAGGAAAGCTAGAGAGTTATGGATATGAGCACAACACCATCTAAATGACAGATACAAAAATGTATCTATGTGCTATCAAATTTATAAGTGATATGGAAACACACAGCTAATAAACTACATTACTGTGTGGTATTGAAAGAATGCACTTACTAATTTTTATGTAAACTAACTTTTCAGTAATACTCTAGGCAATCTGCTAGAAAATATTTATGGGTATGTGTAAACATATGTTCAACTACATCTGTAATAGTTAAGATTTTGCATTCACAAATAAAAAATAGTTCAAGAAATACATGTCAACTAAGATAAATAAAAAAATAAAAAGGTAAAGATGAAGAAAAAGAGTAAAAAGTTTTATGTGAAATAATATGTTTCGATTTTTTTGAATAATCATATCGCACAATGGTTATTTAGCCATTTAATTTGACTTGTTTTCTATATTTTAGGTATTAATAATGTGCATGTTGGGTATTGTAATAGCTTTTTATATCATTTTGTTTATATGTAGTCAAGAGTTGATAAATAATCCGATTTTACTATTTATTGAGAGGAAATGGTAGACATATATAAGTTTCAAATTAAAATGAATTGTCTTTCTGCTTTGTTGTATGGATAATCAAACAAGCCCTATTGTATGCATGAATAGTTGTGCATATTTTTCGCCCGAGTTTGCTAAATCATGTAATTTTTTTAATCTCACTGTCACTAAGAATGAATTTTATATACAAATACACAGGTGCCCGAAAATTATCAACCAATCCCTAACCTAATTTGCCCATTTACAATAACAAACAATGATAGAAATGATCACAGTGTAAATTCAATAATATTTAGAATATATCCCGCTACTTTCTAAATTAAACATTTCAGTAAACCACAGTCCACCACTAATGTATCATAACTTTTAAATTGTTTAATATAAATGATACCAGGTATATATTTATCTCTTCACCTCCAGCAGTACATCAAAAGGGTTCTTCTTTTAAGGATCTATAGGAAATACCAATTGATAGTATTGTATTATTTTATATTGATTGGACCCTGGGCTAGCATTTGATTGGGCCCCTGGGCCTTGCCACCACCACCTCCCCCCTCATTCCCTGACATGCAATCAAGCCCTCCACCCCAACAAAGTGACGGACTAAAGTAGAAATAGCCCTGGTGCAAGAATTTTTTTGGGGCCCCCTAATCGCAAGGGTGCCAGAAGGTAGATCCATATCTGTTGTGCAACTCCAACAATGCTTTGACAGCTGGGGCTGTACCATTTTCCCATGCTTGCAGGGTTGTAGTTAGCACTGAGCCGTATTGGTGTGTTAATGGAAGCATGTTTTTATATGGATTATGTTTCTGTGAATGTAGGTGTGTGTTTGTGTGTGGTGTTTGAATGCAAGCATGCATTTATGTGTAGTGTTGTTTTTTTGAATGTAGGGGTGTGCTTTTATATTATTGGTATTTAACAACAAAATGTGTGTGTTTGTATGTAGTGTTAATGTTTCAATGCAGGTGTGTGTTTGTATTTAGTGTTGAAGTTTGAATACAGTGGTGTTTTTGTATGTAGTGTTGGTGTATCAATGCTGAGATGTATGCACATATGTACATACACTGCCACACACACATTGTGATACACATACACACAGATACACACTGACACACTGAAACACATGCAGATACACAGATATACACACTGACACACTTGCAGATACAGACAAACAAATACAAAACCTGACACACATGCAGATGCTCAGACACACTGGTATACACACTGACTACATACAAATACTACAGATACACACTCTGATATTATACAAATACACACATAAAGATGCACACACATACAGATACAGACACATATACTGTCAGACATTTGAACACAGACACATACACTGACATACATACTGGCACACACACAGACACACAAACACTGACAGACATTTTGGCACACACACACATGCAGATACACAGATACACACACTGACAACACACAGATACACTGACATATATACTGTCAGATATACTGAGACACAGACACATGCACCAGCAGACATACTGACACACACAAATACATACACTAACAGACAAACTGACACATATACATTACATACACTGACAGACATACTGACACACACACAGACACATACACTGATAGACATGCTGACACACAAACAAACATACTGACCCTCACACACATTCACATATACTGACATAAATACTGACACACACACACACCTACATACATACTGACACACACACAGACATACTGAAACACACACACACAGAGACAGACTGACACACACATACATACATGTAAAATGTACATTTTTAAAGCCACCCTCCAGTTTCCTACCTGGGGTCCAGTGTGATGACTGCGGCTGATGGGAGGGAGGAGTCCCCTTCCTCCCTGCCTCCTCCTCCTCCCTCCCTCGTGGCCGTTCTGCCCCCTCCCGCATGACTCCTTTCTATGGGTGGAAATGACTCGAGGCTGTCACTTGCTCCCAGATGGCTGCTGAAAAGCAAGGGGCCGGTCGCGCTGTTTTTAGCACATGACTAGGCCCCTGCTAAAAACAAGCCCACTGGTTAACCCTAAGTGAATTGGCCACTTGGTGGGCCTACTTAGTGTGTGGGCCCCCGGCTGGTGGAAATGAGGGGAAAACATTATTGAGGGCAACATTGCCCACGGGGCAGCTGCTTTGGGCCCCCTGAAGTCACTGGGCCACGGGGCAGCTGCCCCGTTAAAGACGGCTCTGGTTAAAAGAAGAAATAACAGCTAGTTCACATGGCCAAAGCAGCATCTCAAAGCTTCCAAAGTATCAGAAACCATTTCATGATCCCCTTGTTCCTTCCCAAAGTCATCATTTGTCCTTGTTCTTCATGCTTTGGTGCATTGGGCAGGTATGAATGAGCAGTCAGTGGTGGATCCAGAGCCTGATCGGGAGGGGCACTTGTAGATTATTTAAAGAAATAATCCATTCATAATAACTACTACAGCTCTGTGTAGTGGTTATGGTGCCAGGAGTGCCAGGACCTCCTCCCAGAGTAAGAAGTCAAGCCGTTTGAGAAAAGTTTGACAACTTACCTTGGGGCTGCTGGAATATGGGGCTGCAGTGGGGCATAGGAGCAGTGGTGTGTGTGAGTGGTGAAGTGTGTGTGAAAGGTTCAGTGTGTGTGTGGGGGGTGTAGTGTGTGAATGTGTAGGGTGTGTGGGGCAATGTGTGTATGGGGGCTGTTTATGTGGCAATGTGTGTATGTGTGGGGCAGTGTATGTGTGTAAGGGGGCAGTATGTGTGTGAGGGGGCAGTATGTGTTGTGTGGGCAGTGTGTGTGTGGGGTAGTGTGTGTATGTGGGGGAAGTATGTGTGTGTATGTGGGGGAAGTGTATGTGTGTGTGGGGGCAGCGTATGTGTGTATGGGGGAAATGTGTGAGGGGGGGGACTGTGTAGGGGATGGGCAGTGTGTGAATGTGTGGTGAGGAGGTTAGGGGGGCTTTTTTATAAAACTAATTTTTTAAAATAAAAATTAATACATTTATGTCCCCCCTCCCTCCTTACCTTTACTGATGGAGGAGGGGGGCATCCCTGGTGGTCCATGGGGAATCTCTGGTTGTCGCAGTGGTGAGAGTGAACTCTAGCCGGTAGCTCCAGAGCTGTGGCTCCGTACTCACGAGAGTAGGACCCGGAGGAGCTGCAGGCTGAGCTCCCGGGTCCTCACTCCCTCCCTTCCTCCCCTGCTGGCTGCCAGCATGGTGCCTGCAGACCAGGGAGGGAGATCTCTCATCTCCCCTCCAGTCCGTGAAGGCACATTGCAGGGCTGGCACTTTGACAGTGCCAGCCCTGCATTTGCTGTCAGGGGAGAGCCTTGGTGGGGGGGCTCTATTAAGAGTGGGGGTGGGCGGGGCTCTATCAAGAGTGACTTTGCTGTTGGGAGTTATGTAGTTTTTGAATGTCTGACGCCTCTTGTGGTTTCCTAGATGTTTCTTATGTCTAAGTCACCCTGTGTCCATTATAGGTGCAGGATGTCTATGGTAGTTATGTTATTTGTCACATGTCTTGTGTGCTCTCATGTCCTGATGATACTCTCTACTGAGTAGATGGATTTACTTGTGGAGCCTGTGCAGCACCACCTGTTGGTTGTGAATAATCGTCTGAACCTGTTGGTTGTGAAGAAATTGAAACAGTTATGTGCACTACCTGAATAGCTAGGCTTGCTAAATTGCATATTCAGGTAGATTTGCATACTATGGTTTATACAGACAGAACTATACCTGAAAGCCACGATAGCCTTTGTAAAGGCAGTAGTTGGAGGCAAATGGTTTGATACCTGTCTGGGAGGGAACATAAGGGGCATAAGCAGAGGCTACGATACCTGCCTGAAAGGAGAGAGGACATCCAGAGGAGAGAGATCTATATCAATTTCAGCCTTGTCCAATGGAAGAGATTCCCAGAGACCCTAGTCCAGCTTTGGCTATTGGGTCTACAGTGCTCCTGAGTCTCATGATAGCAGCGAGGAAGTTAACCAAATGGAGGTTTTCAGCCAGAGTACAGGATCTCCATTACACAAAATTAATCAGACAAGCCAAAAAGGGGTAAAAATGTGCCTCTTAGTGTACTACAAAATATATACAGTACATAATATGATGTATATTTTTACAGTGCACTAATTGGAGCAATTTCCTGCCATTTGGTTCACAGATCAAGTGAGAATATGTACCAAATAGAGGTAAAATCAAGAGGAGTATGAACTCTATAATATATACTTTTATACATTTATCAAGTATATAATATATAAATATATACTTTTATTGCTCATCATTTACCTTCTCTATTGCTCACTTCTCACTTATTCTGTGAATAATATCAATATTTATTGGCTGCCATCTAGCCATAGTTTATTTTTTTAATCCTATCAAACATCTCTAAACAAATACATTTCTTGGAGTTCAGGAATTCGACTGATCTCCTGATTGCAATTTGAATCAAACAGTCCTCAGGTCTAATAAGTTTTTGTTTTTGTTAATCTAATTTTAAAAACTTCATGTTTTCTATTTTTCAATTTCTGTTCTAGAAGTAAATCACCTTTTATTATGTTCACGTTTTGCACAATTACTAATGTAGTTTTAAAAACGATTAAAAATCATATACTGAATAGCTGTTACATTGACTGTATCGAATGTTTTGTTAAAATTTGCACATGTGAGAAAACTGTCTGCCTTATTCCAAATGTGTTAGTGATAGGACAAAAATAAATGCAACTTTAAACATATGGAACATAAGAATAATTCAACCAAATAATATGTGGAGGAACAGAAGAGCATCTTGAAAATCTAGCCTTAACACATTTGATAATACAAGCTGCTCTAGTATTGCTGAGAGAACAAGGAACCATAGAAAGAGATTTAATAGGTAAGATGCTGTAGTTTTATTTTACAGCAAACCTCCATAAATATGGCTTTTGTGCTTTGTAGCAATGTACTAAATCAGCTTCAGCTGGTTTTATCAGCAGGTTAGAATTGTTCATTGTTATCTCCTGCTTACAACTCAGTGAGAAGCACCCAAGCACCTGCCATTTGAATACTTCCGTGTCACACTTCCTGTCAGGGAAAGGGCTTCTTTATATGTGGGCATTGCAGTAATAGTATGCCACATCATCCGGTGATAGATTCTATTACCTGCATTAAGTATTATAAGTATATTTTATTTTCATTTTTATAATGTGTTTAAGAAATTGGTATGCTTCATTTAACAGAGATAAACATGTCTCTGGAAACAAAATTTAGCATCGGGTCATATATCTAGTCCTCATGATTTTGACTCTTCAAAGATATATTTTTACTGACAACTAATTTATAGTATATATGAACATCATGTATGTTTGTGTCTATTGATTAAAAATATTAATAAACTCATTGTACATTTCAGTGTTAGTGTAGCCACCGACTACCATTGGGCAGGTGCACCTCTGATTATCTTAGATAGGTCAGCTGTTGCTCTAAGCAAATCAATAGCTCCCCATTCATAAATACATCTTAAGAAATGTGAGTTTTTATGGTGCCCAGAATTTTTCTTTACGCCTAGGTAATCTTTCTATCCTTATCTCCTTACTCTTTGGACCAGGCTTCCCCAAACTCAATTCTTTCAGATGTTGCTGAACTACAACTCCCATGATTCTCAACTTATTTATTTAATTCATAGAATCATGAGAGTTGTAGTTCATCAACACCTGGAGGTCTATCTGTTTAGTGTTTTTAAGTGTTATGAAGGACCCATTACTAGCTTTCAGGGAAATAATAATAATCCTCAGAACATATTTATTCCATGTGAACAAATTAATAATTCTGCCTGCCCTTTCCTCTTCCTCTTAAAATGAAGAATACAAATTACTAATGTATATTTTGATGATCAGATGTCTATCTATAAATTTGCTTAAGAGATGACATTCTGTATCTATCTCTACCATGTGACTTATCAAGCTATTTATGTTCCTGTTCCTATGGGACTGCAAACGTATTCTACAAGGTCAGTTACGTCTTGCTTTTGGCTGCAGCCAAGATTTTGGTAAATATGATTTGCCACACTGTAACTTTGTCATACACAAATATGTTTTTTAGACTTACAAGATGCATGTCAGAGAACATGCAATGATTCAGCAAGTGTTCTCATAACTTATAAGGTGAAATCTTCTTTGTTACATTTCTTGCTGTCCTGTATTCTTTTATATGCTTTTATATAATGTATTCCTTTAAGAATTCGATATATATTTTGTGTTTTATCTCCCTTATTAATTGCTTGAGTATTAACCAGTTGTGCTGCCATGGATACATTTCATTATTTTATTTTCTTGGACAGAGACCGTGATAGTAACATAAATTCACACTTTGAGCCCTTTGAGGATATTGAATGAAAAATACATGTTATCTTTTCCAGTTGCCATGATGACAAGACATTCATGTGAAACTTGGCCTATTTGTATATAATTTGTCATAAATATGTCATTATTGTATACAGGAGAATGGATTAGAGGAAGGCTACATAAAACAGAATTAGGGGTTTGGTGTTGGGGATATACATGGTGAAGATGTATCAGTATCACGTTTCCAATTGTCACAATGACAATCATAATATTTCCTGGTATGGACAGATGGTGACAAACCTAGCAAAACTTATCTCAAGGGCTATTGACTGCTCCTAATGCATACCAGCCCTCTCTATATGAAGATTTGTATTTCTTCCACAGTTGCATTTAAAAAAAAAAATCTATTCCATGCACAGTGTTGTATATCCCATCCCACAGATGCTACAATGGATATTAAGTACTTCCATATGTTCCACAGGTCCTCATTTATAAAGGGACTTACATCTGCACATCTACAGTACAACCTATCTTTTATTTTTCTCATAATAAAAAATAAACAAACTTTATTCTACCCTTTAACTTAACGATCTAAGTCTTTTTTTTTTGTACACAAAAGGCTTATTTCTCTCAAATATTGTTCACAAATCTGTCTAGTGAGCACTTCTCCTTTGCCGAGATAATCCATCCACCTCACAGGTGTGGCATATCAAGATGCTAATTAGACAGCATGATTATAGCAAAGGTGTGCCTTAGGCTGGCCACAATAAAAGGCCACTCTAATCTCTTATGATGAATTAAACATGTTTTGTTTTTGAAAAGACCTTTGAGTGCACCCTTCGATCAGTGTTTATATGTTCAATATGGGTTTGGCACCAAGGTAGTATTTATGTATGTATTTGTTGTTAAGGGGTGAGTGCCAAATTTTGTTGTATTTATTATTTTTAAAATATGGAGTCTATGAAGGATGCTTTCCAACCCTCCCACCCAACATCTTTAATCTATACAGTAGATATGTCCATGTTTGTAGATACCTTGGTTATTGTATAAACCAGTAACCAACGGGTAAAATTAGAGAATAAAGAACCTTACTCATGTGAATTTTTACAATTATAACATTTCCATTTATACCCATCCATGTACTGACAGTAAACTAATTGTACCTTATCTCTGTTACTAATGGATAGGTGTATGTAACAATGTGAGAATATTATACACATATTTACATGTGTGAGTCATGGTGTATAGAAATAAATTGTATGAACATGTAGTCTAATAAATGAGAGTTCAATAGTCACTGAGTTTTGTCCCAGCTAAGTTGTTTGTAAAGGTTACAGTGTTCATTAGATGCTAGTTAACATTTCCGCTAGCACATATTTTGTAGTGATATATTTGAGTAAATTTTTTTTTTATTTATCTTTAAAACAAGCAATACCTCTGACATTCTATAGTTAAACAAAAATGTTGTAATTTCAGTAATTAACTTCTGAGAAGAAAAATCACTGTAAAATTGAATAAACAAGGATGAAAGGTTTGTATGGGGATTTTTGGCAATGTTTTTTAAAAATAATATTAAGACACACTGAGAAACACATATGAACTAATTGGAAGCTTTACCATAGTATTTTTTATTTTTTTTTACAGAAAAAGCTGAATCAGCACTCCTTAAACCTTCTAAGTATGGACTGAAATAAAATATCCACAACTGTTCCCCATAACACTTCCTGAAACAGAGTATGGAACATATGTGTTTATGTCATATATACTCAACACTCACTAACACTGATAGTGAAAACTATTATATATTTTATTTGTAAAAAGAAAAAATATGTTAATAATAAGTTTTGTTTCTTTTTGTTTCTAACATCAGCTTAGACAATGTCTGACACTTAAGTCTCACATTCTGTAGTGTTCTTTGGGACCAGCAAGTGCCTTCTACTTATATTCTACATAAGGCCCAGTACCATTTGTAGTACCAAATGCAATGGAAAATAGGATACTTATGTTTTTATTGCCTAGGTGTAGAATTATCTAAATGCCTGATTATAGTGACCAACAACCTATAGTGACCCCCTGGCCTTCTATCTTGGCAGACAAATATACAGACACAGTAGGAAGGAGAGTGGCAGTAGACAGTTACATATTTGATGGGAGCCTTGCTTTAAATGTATACCACTGAGTGTTAATATTGTTGATGTCTCTATGAGAACTGACCACAAAGTCCATCTAAAGTGGCACTGCCACTGACTGGGGACGTTGCAGAATTCACATTCAGAACTCACAAGACCCATAATGGTGACACTGCCTCTAGGGGTTCGGTGGCCAGGGAGATAGGTAAAGGTGAGATTTACTTGCATGAACCCCTGTCCATTTAGGGCATAGCCAACTTTCTCTGGCTGGTCCTCTCCAGCTCCTAGAGTTTCAGTGCCAGGAGCAGATGGAACTGCTGTACTCTCGCGCATGACAGCACTGACTGTACAGTATTAAGGTCTATGGAGAATCCTGCAAGACATTCATAGACAGAGCCAATTCCCTGCAACTCTGAGGAGATTGTCATTTCTAGATGGCAGTAGCTTGGCCCAGTGTCTAGAAGTGGGCTTAATTTTGCAAAATTAAAAACATTTAAAAAATAGCAAACCCCAAGCTATAGTGACTTTAGAAAAGAATTGCAAATGTTGTGACTATAACTGAATTGTCAATTCTTTTTCAAAAAATATATTCTACTCTATTTCAAAAGACAATGCAAGTAAATAAAAAAACTACAGAGGCAATAGCAGTGTTTGTATATATGTATATATCGCTACAAGCAAATGTTTAAAATGTAATGTAAATGGTATAAATTACATTACCAGTCATGTCTATAAATAGCGTGCTGATTTCCAGCACTCTGAACTAAAGAATTAATGATTCTTCCCTTTTGCACAGATTTAAGCAACAAAAATTAATCAACAGACCACAGGTGCAGACTTCGAATATCCCCAAGGGCTTCACTGACCCCTTTAACACAGCAGTCGAGTTAAGATTATATGATTTAATTTAAGTAAAGAGCTCTGAAGTTGTAATGCAATAAAGATTAAAATGAACCTTTATATACAACAAAAGTTTTCAATTACACACTTAAACTGTGTCATGAAAAAGATATTTTAGCATTTTATTTCTTTTTAATTTTTTTTCCAAATACAATTTTGGCTGTAATAGATGATATTGCTGACAAAATTTTGCAGAAGGTTGCCAATACGTCTTGTTAGAATATGAATTATGAATGAGAAAAAAACATTTGGCGTATATAACTAAATATAAGCTAAAATAGTTGAAATTTAAAAATATATAGTTTGGCTGATTTAAGCCTTATAATTTTTACTTTCAATTTGTTACAATTTAGCATTTAGCGAATACACCTTTGTGTATATTAAAAAAAAGAACATAAACCTATGCTAATCAAATAACAATTAAATATGTGACATAATAAAAAATTGCTGGTTTTAGGACAGGGTTTTTTTTCTGATGTCCCTTCTTCTAGCTTTTGTGATGCAGCTGAGAAAATCAAGGCCATTTTCAATGAGACCTCTGTGAACCTCTAAGGGATATCTTTAAATTATAACAAGCCTGTTGGTCTTCAGGATAAATCTGAAGAACAATGCTACTGGTGTTGTACATTGAAGACAAGAGTGTGACATACAGACTAAGAACACTATTTTCACAGATTTTTTAGAGTGGATTCTTGCATTCATTGTGATATTGTCTATAGTAACTATATTATCTATATTATCTCTCAGTCACACACATTCACTATGAACAAAAAACAAATGTCTATGCATTTTCAAATGGTTAAACTATGTCAACATTTATTGTAGTTTTAGTGAGTCAGTATTTTTTTTTATTAAAAATAAACAAATCATGTGTTTGAAATTATAGAAAGATTTTTTTCAAACTTATATATTATACTTATAAAAAAAAAATGTAAGTATAAAAATCATGCAGATGAAATTAGTTAATATAAAAAGATCAGATATTTGGTTAATTTACATATTTCCCCAATTATTTAGACTTGCCTTTTCCTTGTATTTATTTTAACTAATTATATCAATATATAATCAGCTTATAAAACCACTGAACCTAATGGATATCTTACTAAAAGTGGTCTCCAAGTTTGTTAAAAGGGTTCTGTTTTTGCCATATTTATCCCCCTCAGTGACACTTACTATTTAGCCATGTTTTCTGCAGTTACATATACAACACATAGACGCTTTGCCTGGACAAATACATGTTCAGATGATATTTAGGTAGGAGACTATGTAATATGCATGAGGTTATAGACATACTACTATTCATGAACCGCTTAAATACAGGTCGTGTAGTGTGAGGTAAAAGCAAGACACTCAATAGTGTAGCAAATAGATAATTATGTCACAAATCCAGATACAGGGGTTATGCATGGGTGGATGCAGAGGGTGCCCTATACCCAGGTTTTCTGGGGCTGAAGTAGCTGCAGTTCACATTTTATAATACAAAATGTATGCTATTTTTCAGTATGAGATAGGAGTGACACTATGTAATATATACATGTTCAGAAGAGTTCACATTGGAGAGAGATAGCTATTTTTATTACAAAATATTTAGAAATGTTTGCTACATATAAATGGACCAATAAAACAACTCTTTTCAAAGCATAGTCATCAAGGATTAATTACAATGTCAAGCTTGAAATTACAAAGCATAGTTAGTTAAGCTGCTTTTCTCATCATCAACT
The DNA here is from genome assembly GCA_933207985.1 of Pelobates cultripes. Classification (NCBI taxonomy): domain Eukaryota; kingdom Metazoa; phylum Chordata; class Amphibia; order Anura; family Pelobatidae; genus Pelobates; species Pelobates cultripes. Next base: position 167,195,050 of record OW240917.1, read on the forward strand.
ATGACATAAGCATTTATTCATGTTATGCAAAGAGAGAAGAGCAATACAGGAGTAAGAAGAGGGGAAGGGAAAGGGTGGGGTGGGATGGGTAAGAATAAAAAGGAAGGGGGATAGGGTAGCTTTGTCACTCCCTGACAGGATTACAGAATGATCCAGCACGTAGAATTGTGTAACTCAGAGGACTGATAGATAACGTATACCAGACCTATGAATGGACGGACTAACGTACCAAAGAATAGTCAGGAATAGCCGAGGTCAAGGGACACAGAAAGAGACACAGCGATAAGGAAAAACCAGGGGTCAGGGATGCCAGAAAACAAATAAATAACGCACTCACGGTCAACCGCAAGGGAAACCACAACAGGGCACTAAGCAGGATGAGAACTGGGCCTAAATACCCCTCCTCTGGATCTGATAGGCTGTAATCGGCCTTTGACCCCAAAGGCAGTTACCAGGTTCCCATTTACATAATTGCTGCTCAGCACAAACCCTCGGCACAACTTTTCCTGTCAGGACAGTAATGTTACTCAGCACAACTTTTCCTGTCAGAACAGCAAATGTCATTAATCACATTTTTATATGTGGATGAATATGTGACACTCCCAACCCTTATATCATTTTAATCACAAACCCCCTCTAATATATGGGTCTATGGAGAGGTCCAAAGGTCATCCACTACATGCTTTTGAGTTTGCTATAAATTATCCCTCCAAAGACCAGTCTATACCCCATCTATTTCTTCCCACTCCCCCTACTTTGTGTCAGAATTCAAAGACATATGGCTGCAGAGTAGCCCAGCAACATTGGGTATTGGCCAGTATCTAATATAAAGTTTTTCTATATGAAATAAAGTCAAGCCATGGTGATACCCTTAAGCATTTCTATCAGGGACGCCAAACCTTAAAAAAAGCAGGGGGAAGGCAGACATTTTTAAAACATTTGCTTTTAATGCTTTGCACTGCCCTTTGTATACACCACACCAAAATAACAGTATCTTCCTTGCCCACATTGTAAAGTCATCTGGATAGATAGTAAATTCTTTAAAGTTCTTAAACAGATAAGTTAAGGTATTTAAGTACGAACAAATGGGAAGTCTAATAATAGAGGTAAGAAGTGTTTTTATTGAAATTCTGTTGGTGGTATTTGTCTTATATGTCATTGCTAGGCCTCTTATCCAAATGATGGGATGCCTGTGGGATAGCTGACTGCATGCCTTTACCATGGAAGAGATACAATAAATGCACCAGGAAACTAGCTGTAAACAGAATGATTGGATGGTTGCACCACTGATAAGGAGTACCAAGAAAATATAATAGCTGCAAAAGATTTAAAACAAATTGAACTGTAGGAAATAGTCCAAGACCAATATTTCTTATTTTTATATTTCTCTTTTTTATCTATTATGTTTTTATTAGTTTTGTACATGGCATAAAGTTACCAGCTCAAATACATAAAAACGTTTGGACATACAATGTTGCGGTAAACATTGTATCATACTGTAAGCTTGCATAATGTGGATGTCCGGCAAAAGGTAAGACATTCCGTGCATTGGACATTATATAAAAATTTACAACACAATAAAGGGAAATAATATGAGTCACTTTACAATATCTATTGACTTCTTATGTTATGTACCATATACCATGTGGTGTGTTGTGCCAGCACAAGGAGCACTAGGTATTGCTCGGTGTACAAGAGCACAAGACACACGTTTAAGAATAGTAGAACAATAAAATGATTCGTAACTCAAATAGTAAACATAATTAAAACAATAATAACATCAATTGTAGTACCTGTAAATCACTTTCTAGTTGTGAGGCATAGCGCTGTTTAATGAACCTTGATCTAATCGAAAGGTGTCACGACCTACGTCTACATGTTTTTAAAGTTTTAATAGTGGGAGCCATCAATATATATGCTTATGTCATTACCCCAGGATGATTCTGCTGATCTATATATCCAGTGGGTCAATGTGGTGTCCCTTTCATAAAGTGTGACCATGGTTGCCAGATAGCTGTGAACCTATAGCACCTGTCCATTGAACCCCATCTAAGTTCCTCCATTGTATGAAAGTACTCAATTTTGGTGTACCAATCCGTCCTTGAGGGTGGTGTCACCGTATTTTTATATTTCTACTACTATATTGTTTATTTTTATATTTTTCAAAGTTTAAATTCGTCATTATGCAGTTGCCAGGCATTATTCTCTTAGCATCGTCCAAACCCAAAGTCATCCATCAAACTGCCACCAAGTGAAACATGATTTATCAGTTCATCAATTCAGAGAACAATGCCAATTGTTGGCTTCCAATTTGTATATGCAATGCCAATTGTTGACTTCAATGTTGTGAAGCTCCAAAGTAAAATTGAGCTTTACAACATTGAAGCCAACAATTGGCATTGCATATATAGTGGTCTTGTTATTTGCTTCTTTTTAAAACATTATAAATATATACACATTTACATATCAGCCACAACATTAATACCATTAGCAGGTGAAGTAAATAACAGTAATTATATCATTAAAATGAAATGTGTTAATGAGGTGGGATATTAGGCAGCAAGTGAACAGTCAGTCTTGAATTTTATGTGTTGAAAACAGGAAAAAATTGTCAAACAAAAATAGTGACTTTGACAAGTTTCAAATAGTGATGGCTAGATGACTGGGTCACAGTATCTTGAAATCAGCATGTCTCATAGAGAGTTCCCAGTATGTAGTGGTTAGTACCTACCAAAGGTGGCGCAAGGAGAGACAACCAGTGAACTGGCGTCAGGATCATGGGTGACCAAGGCTCATTGATTTAAAGTTCATGCTCATGTCATGTCTTGGTGCCAGGTACCACAGGACACATTCAGAAGTCTTGTGGGGTTCATGCCTTGACACATCAGAGCTGTGTTGGCAGCATGAGGGGGACCTACACGATATTGGACAGGTTATTTTAATGTTGTGGCTAATCAGTATTTATCTATATATTTAGTGAGAAAGGTCTGCACTCACGGTTTTCCACAAGGTATTTCCAGTAGGGGAGTGTAACTTCAACTTATTTCTACAATATGTTTTGTTGAAACTTCAAAGAATGAAGAACTAAATTAATACCTTGTGGAAGACTGTAAGTGCAGACCTTTCTTCACTAAATGCTAAAATGTCTGGCACCAGGCAAATGTATAAGTTGTATAAAGTGGGCAAGAGTGCAAGGAATTTTCAGAATATACATATTACATATATACACATAAAATTCCAGAACTCCAGAAATATTCTATGCACCATCAAATGTGGGAGGTGAAATTATTTTCATACATTTATTAACTTGAATATCAGTTTTGAGAAAGAATAACATAATCCTAGAATCTACCATTAACACATTTTCTATTTCTGACACTATTGATTTAAATATATGATAGTTATTCTCAACATGAAAACAAAAAAATATATATATTTTTTTTTACTTTAATCCCTTAAGGACTGGGCCAAATGTACACATTTTTATGAAAATAAAATGTAAACAAAACTTGGAATTTTACTATATGTCTGTTCAACTGTTATTCACCTCTTTCATATTAAGTGCACCCACACTTATTATATATCCTTCTATTCAGGAGAAATAGGACTTAAATTTAACATCAAATATTTAGCTATGAAACATAATTTAATATGAATAAATTATAAAAAAGTGAGAAATGAATAATAAATTTTTTTTTCAAGTTCTGCATGAAATTTTAACTGTAAATGTCATAATACTGTTTACTTTTACTGCAATAAAATACACATATTTGTATTCAGCAATATCTCATGTGTAAAACAGTACCCCTATGTACAGGTTTTATGGTGTTTTGGGAAGTTACAGAGTAAAATATAGCATGTTAAATTCTTAATTTTTCACATTGAAATTCACCAGATTGGATATGTTGCCTTTGAGACCATATGGTAGCCCAGGAATGAGAATTATCCCCATGATGGCAACCATTTGCAAAAGTAGACAACCCAAGGTATTGCAAATGGGGTATGTCAAGTCTTTTTTTAGCAGCCACTTAGTCACAAACACTGGCCAAAGTTAGTCGTTAATATTTGTTTGTGTGTAAAACATGCAATAAACAAATTTGAATGTTATTTTTGTCCAGTGTTTGTGACAGGGGTTAATGCGATGGAATTATAAGCTATTGTGTGATGAAAATGTTGCTAGTTTTACCCTGATCCCTGAAAAATATGTATGCTCCATCCTAACATGTGCTAGCAAGAAAACAAAGAATCTTAAAATTACATTCTGCAGGTCTTTGCTTGCTTGTGAATGAGAAAAGTTAAGCGTAAAAGTTAAGCGTATGTAATTAAGCGTATTAGTATTGGTAGATGACTGTGTGGAAGGACTATGTGATGGAGTGGCTGGAAGGATGAAAATAGATTGTATGGATGTGGCAAGGTCCTTGAGTTCATAAGCATATTATATGGCTCGTAGAGTGGCTGTGTGTGTAGCTTGTGTGTGGCTACATATTGTACTTACTTCTACCCACCTAACCAGTCAATGTGGCCTACAATAACCTTAGTGTAAACGTCCCCGTCTAATGAGGAGCTACTGACATGCTCAAGTTGTTGTAATCTGGTAAGCAGAAGTGCTCTCCTATCTTATATGACCATCTTACCAGAATGGTGTTGAGGAACCATGGACACAATTCAGTTTAGTCAATAGGTCAAGATACATAGCAATTGCCCACTGTGAGATAAATCATGTGACGAAACCAGAGGACTTTAAACTCTAGCCAGCTACCTCCCATGTCTGTTTTTATCACACAGTCATTGCCTGATTACTTGGTGGGGATCTGTGATTATAAATTATTGGATTCACTACGTCAATCTGTTCTTAAAGGGACATTAGTCACCAAAACAACTACAGCTTATTGTATTTTTTCTTGTTGGTATAATCATTCCCTTCAGTCGTTTTGCAGTAAACACAGTTGTTTTTTTTAAGACAAAATGCAGTGTTTACATTACAGCTTAGGGATACCTTCACTGTCCACTCCTCTAATGGCTACTAGAGGAACTTCCAGTGGCAGTACAGTAAACTGTGAAGCACAGCCATACAGTGTCTCCACCCTCTGCATGTAAACACTGAACCTTCCTCATAGAAATTGATTCAATGCATCTCTATGAGGAGATGCTGAGTGGCCAGGGCTGCATTTGGCTTGTGTTGGTTCTACCCCTGATCTGCCTCTTTGACGTTCTCATCCAATCCAATTCTTTCCTTTGTGATTGGCTGAGACAATCACTTCTGATAATGTCAGCCAAGCAGGCAGATCAGAGCCAGATCCAGCAGCAGCAGCAGACTGGAATAAAATGTAAGATTTTACTATATTTAGGGGGCAAATGGGGTGCCAGGTGGGTTATGTGGTGTCTTTAACACTATAGGGTCAGGGATATATGTTTATGTTTCTGACCCTATAGGGTTTCTTTAAAGGTGAATGCGTGCATGGGAGCACAGCTCCTTGTGTGCTCCTTTAGGTTGCCCATTTCCCCAATGTCAATTGTATTTGGTGTACTGTACATATGAGCAGTGGGAGGGGCTGTCAGTGGAAGGAGATGTCAGATGGGAGGTGAGTGCATAAGTGCAGGACTCAGGTGGATGATTTAATTTACCTGCACCCGTGGCTATAAAGAAGGAAGCTGTAAGATATTTAATGGCCTGCCTGTGTGCCTATAACTGTGTGGGACTCTCTGTGTGTGTGTCTGTGACTGTGTTTGACTGTGTGCCAGTGACTGTGTGTGTCTGAGTGTGTCTGTAACAATGCTTGTGACTGTGTGCCTTTGACTGTGTGTATGAATATGAGTGTGAGAGGGGGTTCCTGTTTTTCATAGTGTGTGTGTGTGTGTGTGTGTGTGTGTGTAACTGAGTGCATATGACTGTATGTGACATAGTGTATACTAGTGACTGTGAACCTGTAAGTGTATGTGACATTTTGCATTTGACTATGTAACTGTGTATATGCTACTGAATACATCTGATTTTCGACTGTGCATCTGTAACTGTGTCTGCATGCATGTAACTTTGTGTGGCTTTATGTGACAGAGTATGTGTGTAAATATATGTATATGTAAATATATAAGGATGTAAAAACAAAGGAAACAGCACTAAAATAAACCAACACTATAAGTAAATAGTATAAGAGGCAGCAAACCTAACAATAGGGCTCCCTCCAAGCCCTACTAACAAGGATACTACAAAAGACAAGACAAGAAAAAGTTGTGCCAAAACAGACTATAGTAAATATGATAGTTAAAAAAAGTCCAAAGTACAATGGTAAATCCGAAGATAAACCTTTAAAAAGAGAGATACCAAAACAGAGTCGTTAATTATGCCAGCGGGACAGTCGATGGCCTATATGGTGAGATATTCTCTGTGTGGGCCGAATTTTGTCTCCACTTGAGAAAGCCTTCATAGGTGAAACGCGTTGTGGATATTTTACTATTTTATCTTGTGTTCCAATAAAGGTATTTTGGCTACTTTTAATATACTTTGATTGTGCCATTTTACTTTTTAATTTTTTTGTTTGTATATTATTATTATTTTTACTATTGCTGCTTGGTATCCTGATTTTACTTTTCCTGTTGAGTATTACTCCACAGAAATCCTAGGTGTGGATTATACCACTCACGCCTGAATCATCGAGCAGTTTGCCTGCTCAACATATGTGAGTACACAATTTTATTACTTATACTCCTATGATATATTTTTTATAGTAAGCACTATTACTTGTCTCTCTTTTTTCTAACCCTTTCTATGGTCTACACATTGATACGATATCTACACCTATCCTATAAGCAGGGATTGTACCGCTGTATGCCATTCATACTAGAGCTAGTACAAGCTAGTACAAGCTCTACTACACGTGAGTAGGACTAAAATATATATATATATAGATCCAAAGATATCTATACCTCTCCACATATCCTATAAGCGGGGGTTGCACCACTGTATTCCACATATATTAGTTCTAGTTCAGGCTCTACTACACGTGAGTAGTAGACCCTATTGTCCAAATATTTACCTTCTGTACTAGACGTATTGCACCATTTTTTTTTCCTCTCTCCACATACGGATCCAAAGAAGTCATCTCCATTCAGCCCACACAGAGAATATCTCCCCATATAGGCCGTTGGCTGTCTGGCATAATTAAGAATTCTGTTTTGTGATATCTCTTTTTTAAGGTTTATCTTCAGATTTACCATTGTACTTTGGACTTTTTTTGTTTACTATCATATTTACTATAGTCTGTTTTGGCGCAACCTTTTTTGTCTTGTCTTTTGTACTATATATGTAATATATGTATGTGTAAGTTACTTTATAATTCATTGTTTGACTATGTATGTTGTTTTTATGTGACAGTGTGTGTCCATATTTTTATTTAAATGCATGTATGATGGCTTATATATGTATGCATATCACTGTGTATGTTTGTGGCAGGGACAAAGAGAAGCAAAATGTAAAGGGGGGTTAAAATACACAGAAGTGTAGGGGGAGAATTAGGAGAAACACAAAAGAATGGTCAAAAGAGACAATAAAATTTATGAGTGGGTGCGGAGCGACACACAAAAGTTTAAAATTATACTTATGAATGCTATAAGCATAATTCAATGCACAAGTGATTTATAAACCATACTGTCATTGTTCAATCATTAAAACAGGATCCAAGCCCTGCACACAAGATACAATATGTTGTCAGGGTATTTATATCGGCAGACATTTTGTGCTATGATAGAAACTAAAAGTGTATATTCTGAGTCACTCTGAAAAGACCAGACTCCATTTTGTTATTTCCAAGTTAACAAAAAGATACAAGATTTCTATCTGTAAAACTACCCATTTTTGCAGAGCTAAAGGAATGCATAGTATAAACATACCCAGTGATAAGAAGAAAGGGGGTTGGACAGACTGTCTAATACTAATGGAAAAGATCAATTCTAAACCCAGACATTTGTGACAGAGAAGATTAAATAATTTAATTATACTGTCTAAACGTGTAAGGTACCATTGTAAGTTATGGGTCAAAACTCAGAATTTGCCAGACACATAGTCTGGACAAAATGTAAGAAACCCTTTGATCTGTGAAGGATACGTAAGTTATGGCCACTATCTAGATAGGCCAAAATGACGTCAAAATAGCCACCAGGAAAAGTTAACTCATTCCTGGATAGGTATGTTTAGTGGGACAAGACTGCCCTCTATAGACCAAATACCTAAATTGCGATCTGGAAGATAACCACACCTCTAGTGCTTCTATTGGGTTATCAACTGATGACGTACAGAGAGTCTGGCCCTTTAAAAGACAAAGGGAAGACAGAGAATGCAGGAGATGCAAGAGATGCAAAAAAGAGGAGAGAGGAATTGGAAGTTTGGGGATTCCAACTCGGACAACATCTGAGACTAACACTCTACTCCTAAAACTCTAACACTTAGAATTTACTGACTTTCTAACCAACACCTCCATGCAGAGAGACATCCAAATAAGTTTCTGAGACTACCAATCGGATGAAATATCTACTCAACTGGTAATTATACTGGTTTCATTTAATTAATTAAATTAATTAAAATGTATTAATAGCATTATATATGACTGGATAAAGCACGGTCAGATTTCCATATTAAGAAATCTTAGTTAACTAAAGAATATATAGTTATAAACATTCCATTCTGCAGGTGGAATTAAGAATAATTATATATTACGGTGATATTATTACGTGTTAGCATACCGCTGTTTTTATCCAGGTGTATTGATTTGCTCTAAATTAAGATAAGATATCTTTTAGACAAATTAAAATTCTGCTTATATAATCATGGTAGATTCTCTTATTGGATGGTTCCAGGAAATGACTAATGAACTGGTTTAAATGTATTTTATTTAAAAATTGCATAAGAATATATCCTAATTATCTAGGAGATTTAGCCAGCATTGAAAGGGTTATTCTAACTGTCAGCTAAACTTACGCTGCACTCTGAGGAATTCTGTTCTTCCCTGTGAAAAGTTTCACTTTAAGTCTGTGAAAGCTAGTCATAAATCGTGTAAGACTTGACAGAAAATGGTATTTAGCCATTGAGACGTGTGTAGCCATTTCTTTGTATTGCATACCATGTTATACTGGATATTCATTGATTATTGTCACGCATGTTACATAATATTATTTGTTAATTAATTTGTTATTATAAATAAATCTATTTTTATAACAAATTGTAATATTATTTATATGATATACTTCTCACTTAACACGATAAACGTTCTTTGGGATCTGAGAATTTAATTAGTGGGCAATTCTCACTGTTACTATTATTATCCCATAAATATCCCCACAATGTTCTACTACTACTACTATTACTACTGCATGTACTTACTAAACCAATATGAACATTATTTTTTTTTTCACTATTTAGAGGCAGTTAATTCTAAACTGCCAGACTTTCAAAGGTAAGTTTATCTTTATGGATGTATTTGTATATTTATTTATATAAATTAGAGCATATATTTGTAATCATATAAATACATAAAATGTGTGTACAGTGGTGAAGGTTCGAAAATTGAATATGTAAGACAAAATATTGTATGTAATAATTTTACTCTTCTTTGTACAAAACTATGCTTCATATAACAAATATACAACATACAAATGTTTTGATCCAGAAAATAGAACATTTAAAGTGAAGCAGCACTATTTTGTGAATATATATGAAATATGTGAAGCTGGAGCAAGCAAAATGAAATGTTAGTGTAGGACCCACTAAGAGGTTTGCCTTGACATGGCAGGTGGGCTTACATCTAATGACCATTGGAGTGAAATTAAAAAACTCCATTTAACTAAACTTATTTAAATATGCACAGGGATTTGGAATAGGGTGCATGTACCTTTTTTGTTTTTTGTTGTATGTATTGAGGCTGATGTGTACTATGGTCAATGTTGCTGCCCAGGAGAGTCTAAGCACAGGATTTAGTTGTGTATATTTATACAGTTTTATTAGATTTTCTTTTCAAAATGTTTTCAAAGTTTTAGAAGTCATTTTGTGTGTCTTTACAAAGTAAATGGAATTTAAATGATAGCAAATACATACACTTTTTATTTCCTATTTAAAAATGTAATCTTTTGTCATGTACATTCATTTTAATGCCATTCATGTGATTTAACATTTCAGTCCATCCTGATTGTCCATCTGTATTCCTTTTCATTAATAGTTTCTAGGCAAGTGAATTCTAAATAGGGAAACAATTATGCAAATCCAATAAAAATTTTCAATAAACAGCTCACTTACACACATCGACTCCTTGCATCTTGGTTAGAAAATATTTCAATCATACCAACTGCCACTTCAGAATAGTTTCCAACCTTGTAATCAACTATACTGCTATTCATTGATAGTACATCTCATTTATTAACCTGTAGATTCAAGGGTTACTTATGACTGATTATGATTTTGTTAGCAAATTTCTTCTGCTTTATCATTACATATCTTTTAAATTACATGCATTTTTAGGTGCTAGGATTAGTTAGGGTAAGGGTTCCGTTATTCACAGAACAGAAAAAGGGGGCAAATATGTGTATTGTAAGGGTCCTCAGTCTAAATAATGCAAATAATATGCCAATGCAACCTGTTTGGTAGAATACATTGTATCTTAATTTCAAGCATGTTATCTAAATCTTGACATGGCTACATTTTAAAGAACTGACTGTGGTACAATCATTTAGTTGCCATCAGCTGTAAAGAGCAATAATTTGTTGTCTGACAATGGTAAATTCAAATATGGTTTTCTGGGTTTGACAATGTGGTACAGCCATAGTGCAGTATAGAATCTTTGTTAAGGTGTCTGACAGTGGTCAAACTGGCAATAAATTCAAATATTTGTTTTCTGGGTTTGACAATGTAGTACAGCTGTAGTAAAGTAAAGAATCATTTTTTGAGTGGATTATTTTTGCATAGAAGGGACTGGTTGCTTTGTATTCTTCATGGATGTGGTTTCTCAACCCAGTGAAGACACTATTCCCTTTAGGCAGCCTAGACCCAGGTGAGTGGTGTCTCGGCCTTCATTGCAATCCCGTGACTATATTCCAGCATGCGAGATTCTATGCCTTAAAGTGTCCTCTTTTTACTTTCCAGAATATGGTAACTCTAGTATTTAAGAACTGTTCATGCTTAAGAGGGACACTCTAAGCACAAAAAATACTACATCTTAATGTATTAGTTTTAGTGCAAAGAACCTGGCCCTGCAACCTGACAAATCTAAATATTGATTTTTCTGAGAAAGGAAAAATTTTATATTTGTTAGAAAACACATCTTTAGTGGCTGTCACACGGATTTATTAAAACCTTAAGATTAAAACCTCCAGCGTCATGATGCCAAATGCTGATAATTATTCTCAAAGAGAATCACTGAGATAATGCATAATTATGTTAGAAGTATCCAAAGCAATTCCTGAGCATGGCAATTGAGCAAAGTTAGGCATTTGCTGAGCATGTATGGCAGGTTCCTAATTACTGGACCAGAGAACATAGAATGGTGCTCTCACAGCAGGTGGAATGACTACCCAGTGAGATATGGAATTACAGTGCAGGCTCAGCACCATGGTGTAGCTATGCAAGACTGAGAAAGAAAGGATTGGTATCAATTGTTACACTATTTAGGAGAAATGTGGTAAAATGCAATAGTGGTTATTGGTTTTTACCTTCATGCAATGTTGAGGGTCCTGCTAAACTGGAACTTCTTCATTGTGTAAGGGAACGATGAGACCACAATTCTCCTGAATAGTATTTAAAGAGAATGGAGTGGCTGGGAAACTGCTCAGCCAGAGTAACTGGCACACGTTGAGCTAAACAGTGATTTATCAACCACTGTCCAACTGAGCCATTATATCTCTAGTCCCCCCCAAAAATAAGTGATATAGTCATTATTTGTCACTGTCTTCTGCCTGCTGATATCCATTGTATGGAACTACCAGCCCATTCCATTTTCTGTTTGTCAGGCATGCCATTTTACACTACTCAATACCAATGTCCCTGAGTGTATGTTAGATGTATAGTTAGAGGTACACAACTTCACCTTCTCTGAAGATCTAACAAACCTACTTATTCGATAGTTGTATAAACAGATACATAAAAATACACTATATTTTGTATTTCATTTGAAAAGCACAGAATTGTGCCTGAGGAAGTCCCTAGGTGGGATGAAACGTGTAGGACTATAAACTTAGGGTGACCTGCTACCTCTACTATTACTAACTTCTATGTAAGTTAATATAGTTAAAAAATAAAATATATATACATATTCCTTTTTTTCACTCATATTGGTCTATAAATACTATATGATTGGTCTCCTTTGCTTTTTGTTCTTTGTACAAGGGGAACAGTTGGACTACTATAAGCACTGAGGATATCACATCTCTAAAAAGAACCCTACAAAGAGTGCAATTTTGAATACGTTTGGAGTATTTATCTACTAATATCCGACTAATATCCAAGTTCCTCTTGTAATTAAAACTCCCTATATTGCACTTTGTTTATATGTCTTTTATCTCTCTGTTCTTATGAGACACAGTGCATTGTGTTATCTGTTGATACATTTGTAAGTACATTGTATTATTAATATATCTGGCGCAGCCCTGCACTACTGTTTTCTTTGTTTCAAGTTAATACATTTACATTGTGCACTTTACTTGGTTTCTATTTTATTGGATTGCACTTTATATTTTCTCATTTTGCGATAAATAAAGCTCAAGACCTGGAACAGATCCACATCTATTACACTGAAGGCTCTTTATCCATTTTTAAATTGTGAGTGGTCATTTGGCACACATAATTAACTATTACCCTGCTGTACAGTTTTGCACTGTACTCCATTTCTTCCGTGGCAGGAGAACCCCTAATTTTGTATATTGATATAAAAAGAAAGACAGTTTTAGCTCCTAGTATTTCCCTTTAAACTTAAATTGTTAGCAATTTTTTTCTTCAAGCCAATATGAGGAAATCATTCGATTATAAAAGCTTTTTGTTAAATTACACATCTTGGAAAAAGAAAAAAAACTGATTGAAAACTATGTATGTAAAATATTTTATTTGTGATATTTTTGCAATCTAAAACTACATTTTTTTCTGCTCTGAGAGATCATGCTGTTTAAAATCTGCAATAGCATTCACATTAAGCCCATTACTGCTGATTTTAGAGTGAAAACTAAATACTTGAGGAACATAATTTATTCACATTCAACTTAATGTTAATCTACGTGACCATTTTTTGGGAGTTTTACAAATGCTTGTAAAGCAATGTATAATACAGTTTTCCTTATCCATTCAGTTCTTACTAAGTGATTTTGAGTAATGGTAAATCAGCGCAAACTATCAATCTTTCCTGGCAACAAAATGTAAGAAGAAAAACCATTGTCCACTAAATGGCATTAGAGACCTAACAAGAACTATTTTAATTTATGAATTATTTAGTAGCCACGCTAATACGTATTTACGAATTTACTTCTTTAAGTATTATTATGCTTACGTTTACAAATATAAAAACAAATTGTAGTTTTCTCAATAGAATAGATTCTTATTCAGTTTTAAAACAACTAATTTTGTGTATAAACTGCACATTTGATTCCCATTAGGAATACCAGTAATTTTCCTGTTGCAAATCTTATAAACTGAATAACAGAAGAACCTTTGTGCTCAAATTGACTTTTAGCACCTCTTAGGCTGATGATGTCACCTTGGGAAAAATGTCAGATTTCATTGACTCATATGACAGTTTTATTAAATTCATTCTGTTTTACTCAGCAATCAAAAGCCTAACTGCTGGGCTAAATGAGCTATGACGTGTTACAATCTTTCTATTACTCATCTGAAACTAATAAATGAAAGGGGCAGATTTCCTTTGTATATCAGAGATAAAAACTCATATTTGGACAGATATCAATAAGAACCACTTTTAATTAATAATACTAGGACTAGTGAAAGATGATGCTTAAATTAATGTGCCATTGTAAGTTTGCTAAAGAAATTTTTTTTAGACATAACAGGGATAGGCAACCATCGGCACTCCAGATGTTGTGGACTACATCCCCCATAATGCTCTTACACCCATAATGATGACAAAACATCATGGGAGGTGTAGTACAAAATGCTGAAGGTTGCCTATGCCTGACTTTTAATATGTACATTTCAAATGCATAAATCAGGTGAAAAGTAATTTTACAATGTACTAGTTATGAACTCTGGTAGTGCCTTCCAAACACTGATGTAAATTGTTATGGCAAAAAACAAAAAATAAACTAAGGAAGTACCCATAGAAAATTATGTCAGAAGGTGGAGTAGTTGGCTTGATACATTTCACATCCCTTGGCACTTTTGTATCAGCCTTCTGTTGACAAAGTGCCAAAGGGAGCAAAACATGTGCAGCCCCATCTGCCATTTACAAGTGCCCCATTACTTGCACAAAGTCATGAAATGAAGAGGATGAAATGGGAAATCATAGTTTGAACTGCCCTTTTTTTCCTCTTTCTGGAGTGTTTCCAATTACTTTCTGAGTACTGGATACTATAATGAGATGTTTGTGACAATTCTGCTAGCTGTTACACTAAAGTGCAAACTTTCAATTTTATTTTTTTACCTAGCTCAAAAATTATTTTGCACCAGTTCAAGATGTGATGCTTGATGTTTTACTTATCACGTAATTCACCAATGCTCAAATCAGGGAAAATGTACAATCATAATTTGGAAAAAAAAAACATTAGCAATTAGATTCTATGCAACTCATATGTGTCAGTGAACTTTCAAACAGCAGTCTCTTGGCATAATAAATACTATGCCTTCTATTTTCTCACATAACATGCAGAAGTGTGGGTGCAAGCTAAGAAAAATTAGAAGAATCTGTGAAGATATGATCCGTTCATTCCTCCGTCTTCTGGTCTGTTTTATAATGTGTGCATTTTACTTGTGGTGTATATCAAAAGACACACAATATGGGGCATGGCCTAACACCCGAGCTGCATGGACGTGTCTCCTTAGAGCTCCGAGGAGATACACGCCAGGGGAGAAAATCTAACTAAAAGCCGAAAAAGCCTCCTTCTTTATGGCTAAAGCTATAAGTACCAGACCCCACGATGGCCATGAGGAAATCCAATATGGTGGCGGCCAGGGATCCAGGGAGGGCTCTCCATCCCCGTTGATGGTGGACTTCATGTTGCAGCTCCAGGGCACCATTACAGGCCAGATAAAGTCACTGGCAGGTGAACTCAGAAGGGACATACAGGACTTGGGCCTACGCATGTCCCACATAGAAAACAGTCAGTAAACATGCCTCAGCGCATAACAGCATGGCAGACCAACTTCATCATGTGCAGCAGGTTCTTAAAGAACAGAACTTGAAAATTGCTGATCTGGAGGATAGATCCAGGAGAAATAACCAGCGCATTAGGGATATCCCTGAATCCGTCACAAATGAGACCTTACACGATTACCTCCAGGCCTTTTTCCTGGAACTAATAACTGAAGTACACCCGGAGCAAGTGGTCCTGGATAGGACGCATAGACTCAGGAGGCCTCAATACCTCCCAGCTTCGACGGCCAGAGATGTCATCACTAGAGTGCACTTTTTCCATGTAAAGGAGAAGATTGTCAAAGCTACCAGACACAGCAACTTATCCTCTCAATATGAGGGCCTAAAGATTTTTGCAGACCTGTCAGCGCATACACTCCAATTCCGCAAGTCATTAGCCCCTATCACCACCACACCGAGAGCACACGAAATTCCGTAGCGATGGGGCTTCCCGGCCAAACTCATCGTCCACCATGACACCCCATCGCATCCGTGGAGGAGGGCGTGAAGAAACTGGCGGACTGGGGGCTCCCTGAACCAGACATACAGCTGCAACCTGCAGCAAAGATACCCAGACTGTCCGCGGATTGGTCCATGGCCTAAAAAGGAGGCTGAGTATATACTGCATGATTGCTAGACCAATCTCTCACTAACTTTTCCAAATATGTTCATTTGTTGTGCTTTTGTCAATTGCCTAGGCTGGTCCTACGGCCATTAGTAAGGGGGATGTACGTTTAAGTGTATTTTCATTATGTGTCATACCTAACCTGTATGGTAACCGCAACAACGTATTAGTTGATGGCTAGAATTGAAGCTCCCCATTAGCAACCACAATTAATGACACACCAACCCTTTGCCACATACCGGGCCCAGACGGGGCAGGGCACTAGTACATATTGGTTGGGCTTCGTGTAGTGAGGTTTTTTTCAATTCCCTTAACCCCCACAATACGGTCGGCACCACATCAGACTGACTGAGGGTCACGTCACCCTCCACCTGTGCCTAGTATACCTAGGCACGTTATAGTTTAAGAGATCTGAGCTCCTTGTAACTTGTTTCTCAATGTTTCTCTATACTATATCCTTACTTTCACCCCCCCTCCCCTCTGCCAAGTTTGATTTCGATCAATCACACCGCTGTGACTCCCAACACAGCAGCCCTTAGAAGGTTGAGCAATGATGTGCTCTACAACTCGTGCATACCGCTAGGACACTTGAGTCAGTACTTATCCGGTACCTAACCACATTTCATAAAAGTAGTCTCCTACAATGTAAAGGGGCTTAATTCCCCAAATAAAAGAAACCTACTGTTTCAGACTCTGCAACACCAACATATTGATATAGCATGTATCCAGGAGAAGCATTGTAAATCATCAACAGAACCAAGGTTATTTAATAAGCATTACCCCACCCAATTTCACGCTAAATCCGCTAACAAAACAAAAGGGGTGTTGATTCTCATTAGCAGAGACGTGGCCCTGACTGTCCAGAGACAATACATTGACCCGAAAGGGAGATTTATTATATTAGTGGGCCTTTTTAATGCAATGCAATACACACTGGTTACAGCCTACTTCCCTAACTCTGACTCTGCAAATTTCCTAACCAAACTTCTCCAGGTAGTGGAGGACCACTGCCAGGGAGGCCTTATACTGTGTGGGGACTTTAACTTTATCCAGTCGCCGCAGTTAGACACATCGGCTAAGCCAACCCGCAATAGGGGTAGACGATTATCCAACACCTGCAAAAGTCTCACTGCCCTCATCTCTAAACATGGTCTCTACGATGGCTGGAGGACCACACACCCTATGAAGAGGGATTACACGTTTCACTCCGCAGTACACAATACCTATTCCAACATAGACATGTTCCTGCTCGATAGCACGTCCCTAGCCCAAATGGCAGACTGCAAAATAGGATAATTTGCTTGGTCTGACCATTGCCCAGTCTACATCACATTGCAAGACACTTTCCAATTCAGGGGGAAAGGGAATTGGAAACTTAATGAGTCACTGCTCTCTGATGATTCCTTTGCCGGCCTTGTAAAAGACGAATTAGACCACTACTTCCGCCTCAATAGCGAGGGAGATGTCTTGGAAACTTCGGTTTGGCTGGCCCATAAGGCGGTCGTCCAAAGCTTATTCATTAAACGATCCGCATACCTAAAAAGGCAAAGGTAGGGAGAGCTTCTCCGGTGCCATAAGCAGATTTCTGAACTGTCAGACAGGAATAAAACCACCCCAACTAAGGAACTTGCTGCAGAAATCCAGCAAGCTTACCGCAAAGTACATACACTGAATGCAGTGAAAACGTACTGCGTACTTATTGAATAGGCTAAAAGCTACTACTTATCATTCCAGTGGGAAAGCTAACAAATACTTGGCGGCAAGGTTGCGAGACAAACTCTCGACTAAGGGTAGCTATAGGATAGCACACATTCTAGGAGAGGACGGGACAAAGAAATTGGGGCCGCAAGAGATTAGCGACACGTTCGCCCAATTTTACTCCAAATTATACAATCTGAAAGATGACCCCAACACACACACTCCCACTGAAGTAGAAGTGAAACCATTTCTTGACCGCATTAAACTGCCAAAGCTTTCGCAAAGCCAGACTGAGGTCCTGATGCGCCCCCTCACGCTGACTGAAGTGGAGGACACTATCAAGGACTTACCTGGTGGCAAATCCCCAGGAGCGGATGGGCTCTCTAATCTATACTATAAAAAAAAATGCCTCAATGTTAGCTCTGCACTTGTTGGAGACCTTTCGCCAGGCGATGGAGGGGGAAGCACTGCCGATGGAAATGCTACTGGCCACTATAGTGACCTTACCAAAGCCTGATAAGCCAACTGACAATTGTAAAAACTTCCGCCCCATCTCCCTACTTAATACTGACGCTAAACTGTACGCAAAGATTTTAGCAAGCAAATTTGCCCCTCTGCTGCCTTCACTTATTAAAGATGACCAAACTGGCTTTGTAAAAGGCAGGCAAAGCACGGATAACACCCGCAAACTATCAGCGGTCCTCCAGCAGCTTTGGGGGGGCCAGACAGGGTGGTCTACTACTCGCACTAGATGCCGAAAAGGCATTCGACTGCCTTGGCTGGCCCTTCCTTAAAGGGGTCTTGGAGGCATACGGAGTCCCACCCCAAGTTAGCCAACAAATATTTGCACTATACGCTGGTCCCAATCGGGGTTCCTCTCCTCCCCATTCCACATAACAAATGGGACAAGACAGGGATGCTCGCTCTCCCCACTGTTGTACGTTCTGGCTTTAGAGCCCTTGTTGGAGGGGATTAGAACGAACAGTTAGGTCCAGGGAGTGAAAGTCTGCCACAAAGAGATCAAAGTGGGGGCCTTTGCGGATTACATTTTGTTATACCTAACTCATCCACATACCACGCTCCCTGTAGTTATGCGGATGATAGCAGATTATGGGAGAGTGTCCTATTACTCCCTCTGCATCCAAAACGCAGGCACTATGCGTATCTCTACCAGCCACTCTGGTCAAACAACTTCAGCAGGCCTACACGTTCGAATGGAGAATGGACACTCTTAAATACCTAGGGATTACATACACGAAGGCCCACATAGACCTAGTCGCTGCAAACGATGTAACTGTATGGAATAGCTGCCGTAACCTACTTAAGAAATGGTCCCCAATGTTCTTGTCCTGGATGGAGAGGGTCATAGCAGTCAAAATGTCAATCCTCCCCAGACTGCTCTATTTGTTTCGTAACCTGCCACTGGAGCTCCCCCGATCCTTTTTCAAAATGGTCCAATCAGATATAAATCATTTTGTAAGGGAAGGGGGCAGGCCTAGGCCTTGCTCAATGCACCTAAACATAGTGGGGGTCTAGCGATAGGTCTGACCCAATATGCACACGTATTACTGTGCAACTGTCATAGCCACTGCCCTTCCACATTTTCTCCATGCCTCCCCCCCACAGTGGGTGCATTTGGAACGAGAACTTATGGTCCCACATGCCTTGGCCAACATAATATGGATACCCAAAACATCTAGACCACAGCTGCCTCAGGCACCCCCCACGATTAGGCTACTTCTACAGCTCTGGGACAAACATACAAACTTGCTAAGTGGCCACACCAGTTTGTCACTGGCAACACCGATCACGTCCCTCACATACTGTATACCCACATTCCGTGCCTCACCATGGTACGCCCGAGGTGTCACCCACCTGGAGCACTTGTACAGCCAGGGTACCCTACTGAGCTTTGAAGTGTTGGAGAAGCGATACTCATTGCCTAGGGCATCCCACTACTCCTACATCCAACTACGATCGTTCTTGAACAAACACTACTGTAGGGACGCTGTACCCAACATACTACCCACAACACCCAATGTATGGGGAAAAGTGTGTATTACCGGGTTACTCCCTGCTACGTGTAAACCGATCTCCATGAGTTACAGGTTACTCTCACGTCACTTACCATTTGCTGTCTCAAAAATAGCACAGCAATGGGAAGCCGACCTAAATTGCTCTCTCCCACACAAAGATTGGGAACGCATCTTCCAAATGCCTCGCCTTCTGATCAAATCCTCTACCCATATAGAACAACACTACAAAACGATATATAGATGGAACATGGTATCGAGTAGGCTACATAAAATATATCCAAATACCTCCAACGTATGCTGGAGATGCAATGATGCAGAGGGCACTGTCCTACATATTTGGTGGTCTTGCCCCCGCAGTCAGACCTTATGGGTGGGTGTCCATAAAATAGCACAGGCAGCAACTGGTTGCTCCATTCCCTTAGCAGCCCAACAGCTGTTGCTAACTGACCTACCAAGGGGACCGCCTAAGGCCACACAAAAACTTCTACTGCATATAGTACTGATAGCGCAGCAATTAATCGGTCAAAACTGGAAACAAACGACCCCTCTTGTGTACAGCGCTTACTCACAGACCTGGACAAACAGTGTTCGTATGAGAAAGGATTAAAAACACTGTTCCCACCGAATCACACCTCCCTGAAAACGTGGGATGTTTGGGTCTCGTGGAGATCGCGTACCAAATAAATTTGAATGTACCTAGCAAATAAATGTGAATAAATGTGAATATACCTACCAAATGGGTGGAAGACTGCGGGCCAACATAGGGACGTGGAGAGTGAGAGATGGGAGAATTTATTAGACCCCCTATGGGAATATGCCAAATGTATGAACACAGCATTATGACCTGTGAGGAAAGTGGAACACAATGTTTGCTGGGTACATGACATGTACACCATACGTGTTTTCATTGCCAGCTGTATAAGATTTGATACTTTGCATCTTGTATTGTGCATTGATGAAATCTATTTACCTCCCCCCACCCTATTTTTTTCTGTACCCTTAATTGCTCAAAATAATAAAAATTGTCAAAGTGAAAAAAAAAGACACACAATACATATTACAATAAATGTAAACGCCAGCTATTACCATTAGTTACATAATATTTATTGAATATGAATCTGCGCTTGAAATACATTTGGTGCACCCAATCTTTCATTTCATCGCAACATTTTTTTCTTCAATGCCGATACACAGCCCACCATTTTAATACGTTATTTGAACAAAGCTGGCTAGTGCTTAAACCACACATTTGTCGTCTAGGTCAGAACCACTATTGAACAACTCAATAACTATCACAACAATTTGGTTGAGTTACTAGCCTCCAATGTCATTTTTTTTTCTTGTGTTGATAAAATTATATTTCTTATCTTATTTATATCTGACATAATACCAGAAAAAAAGATATCCAAAGAGAGTAAAACTTCTACACAGAAAACCACAGAAGATGCAGAATGAAACGTGTGTCACTATTTTTACTACTTATACTTGCTAGTTATGCCTTATACGTGCTACTTATTCTATTTTTGTCTTCTGATAACTCTCCTCCATGTCCAAATATAATAATGATGGGACAGGGTGTCTCAAGCCCCCAAGCCAAATAAATACTAAATCAGGGGTTGTCTTTATATCAATAGGACCTCATGGTACTCAGGCCCACAAGCTGTTTTAAAAACCTGCCTATTCTCACATATTAATTACAATATGCACAAAATATTTATTAACTTCAACTTGCAATTTAACCGCATTATGATATATATGTTTCATACCAAACTATTTTATTTTATATTAATTAAATGCAACTAAATATATCAAAAATAAAATTACTATCATAGAAAATATCAATTATAATAACAAGTCTCTAAAAATTATCAACAGTAGCTAGTAGTGAAAAATGTAATGATTGCATAAAACATTTTTCAGTGAATATAAAACACCTTAAGTACAATAATGTGCTTCCCATCTCACAAGTTATATTATTGAAGTTTAAGACAAGACACTTGAATTTTGTGCTAGATATCAACTAGTGTGTCATAAAAATCAAGAATACATTTGCATATTTTCAAATATAAGAGTTGTAGAGCTGACATAATAATGATATATGATATAAGAAAAGTATATTTTTTCATAATTCAAGTGGCTGCTATTTCTGAAATGTGAACTCCTAAAGGTACTTCAAATTAATAATAATCCCTCAGGCTTTTGATTTTTCAGTAATAGCACACATCTGTCCTTTCTTTTAGTGTTCCTATTTGAAAAATCATATTTAGTATGGGGAAAATGCAGTCAAATGTGTATTTTATGGAACAACATTAACCAAAAATACTTTAAACGTCTGTGATCTTTACCGAGAAATAGATTATATAAAATCTAAACACAACTAAGCTAACGTTAGATGGGAAAATACAGTCTATCAAAGGCATGGAAATTATATATATATATATATATATATATATATATATATATATATATATATATATATATATATATATATATATATATATATATTTATTTATTTATTTTTTAATAAAAAAAAATGTCATGCAGGATTACATTCCAGTGAATATTTAACATTCAATTACTGATTTGGTACAAGTGTGCTTTGGAAAACAAAATATCTAATAAATTAAACCTTCAAACAATGTTTATTGTCGCTTTGAGCTCATACATTTATCAGTGCTATATTATGGGTATACCCCAATTTTTAGAAAAAGATACAGAATAAAATAAAATACAGAATACATTGAATCCCTCCTCCTTTCCTTCACCCTCTCAACCAAATCTTTATTTTACTAAATCCTAACTAGTTTGAAATACTGTACTGATATTTGGTTTATCACATTGTAATTTACAAAAACACTGCAATGTTTAACCACTGAATGCATTTTGTGATTACTGACTGCTTCACTTTGTATATTTTTACTTTCATACTTTGTAGTCCGTTTTAAACCACAAACATGAAAATGGATAGAAAAGAAACAAACATGTTTTTACCAAGTATTAGAGATAGTCAGAGTGAATAAGAAACTCTCAAAGGAAGAGAAAATGATGTATGTATTATATATATAATCTGAATGACTGAATAAAGATTCATTTTAGAGCAAAACATGAGCCTCATCATCACTGGTTCAAGCATAATGCCCCACAGTTGAGTAGGTTTTAATGGATGTTAGGTGAAGGCGGTAGATGGAGTCTCACAACTATTTATTTTTAATAAACAACATGACATTATGTCATATCTTCCTTGCTAGTTTAGAATACATGCATAAAGAATGATACCTAACTTTAGAACATAGAAATGTTGTACTTAATAAATGCATTTGAAATAAACTTTACTGTAGTCAAGAAGGCATACACAACTTTTTATTTTGTATTTTTTTCATTTTATGTGTATAGTAATATTTTTAGAAATAGATCTCACTCAATCTGTGTTTCTCTTATTTTGTTACTAAGTTCTGATTTCGAACAGAGATTGGTAATGTTATCAGAAATATTGTTAAAGTCCAGAAATGTCTTAAATGGAAGGACATACACTGATTACATTACCACAACATTAAAAGCACCTGCCTAATATCATAAAGGTCCCCTGCCAGCTGCCAAAGTAGCTATAATGAAATGAGGCATGGACTCCACAAGATCTCTGAACATGTCCTGGTATCTGGCATCAAGAGATTAGCAGCAAATCTTTTAAGTTTTGCAAATTTCCACATGAATCATAATTATTGTTCCAGCACATCCCACAGATGTTAAATTGGATTAAGATCTGGAGAGTTTGGAGGCCAAGGCAATACCTTGTAGTCTTTGTCTTGTTTCTCAAGCCATTAATGGACAATTTTTGCAGGGTGGCAGGGTGCATTACCCTACTGAAAGAAGCCACTACCATCAGGAATTACAATTGCCAACAATGTATATGGTCAGTAACAATCTTTAGGTAGGTGGTACCT
Organism: Pelobates cultripes; assembly: GCA_933207985.1. Taxonomy (NCBI): domain Eukaryota; kingdom Metazoa; phylum Chordata; class Amphibia; order Anura; family Pelobatidae; genus Pelobates; species Pelobates cultripes. Next base: position 167,218,679 of record OW240917.1, read on the forward strand.
GTCAAAGTAACATCCACATGAATACCAGGACCCATGGTTTCCCCACATAACCTTTCCCAGCGCATAACACAGCCTCTACCAGTGTACCTTCTTCCCATAGCACATCCTCCTGCCATCGTTTGCCCAGGTAAATGATGCACGTGCATCCTGCCATCCACCTGATCTAACAGAAACCTGATTCATCAGACCAGGCAACCTTCTTCCATACGCAGCAAACTGTGATGCACTGACACCTTTCTAACATAGCCAGAATTAAGGTTTTCAGCAATTTGAGCTACAATAGCTCTTCTGTGTGATTGGACCAGATGGGTTAGCCTTCACTCCACACATGCCTCAATGAGACCCAGTCATCTAGCCATCACTATTTGACCCTTGTCAAAGTCACTCAGATCTTTTTGCTTGCACATTTTTCCTGTTTCCAATACATGAAACTCAAAAAATGACTGTTCGTTTTCTGACTAATATATTCCATCCCTTGACAGATGCCATTGTAATGATATAAATAATGTTATTCACTACACCTGTTAGTGGTTTTAATGCTGTGACTGATCAGTGCATGTTGCTTTTTAATGTATATATTTTTTTTTATCTTCCAGAGACGAAGAGAGAAAACAAGAAAGAGAAAGAAAAGAAGGAATAAAGAAAATAAGAGTATTCTTTTTAGAAATTTAGTTTGCAGGGATAGTAATTGTATGTGCTATATCCGACGACAGAGCTTTGCAGAACAATGGCCATTAGATCATAGTCAAAAAGAAAAATATGATCCTTTATGTGTCCTTCAAGTTTTCTTGAAAACTTACAAAAGATCAAAGTTCAACTGCTGTGGGCATCCATTAATTGTGAAATGGTAAATGTAAGCATACTTGACCTACATATGCTATGGTAAACGCACAACATCCACTTATAGAATAGGGAGCAGAAAAGACAACAGCGTCAATAAAATAGAAATGTGCTACTTCATAGGGTTTAGAAACTAGAGAAAAAAAAACCTTATATGTGTTAATAAAAACTTTGCAGAAGTACTAAACCACTTGAAAGGTATGTCAGTAAAATTAGAGGTGATTATGCTTTGCTTAATATTGTAGATTTAGTTTTGATTTGGTTTAGCATGTAGATGAAATATGTTCAAAAAAGTTGAAACAAAAAGTAAATTTATACAAGGAATACAATACAACATAATAGAATACAAGGAAATACTTTTAATCTGGAAGATAAAAGAATGGTAGCATATCGTAATATCATCAACTAGAAACCGTAATTAGGCAAGCAGCCATCAATTATTACAGTAACACTTTGAAGGAGCCAAATATGTTATTATGATAGAAAAGGTAATTAAAGAAAAACTGAAATTGGTTGGCTGTATAATTATTTACCTTTATTGCCATGATACCTCTAATAAGTTCTTACACAACCAATAAAAGGCACAATTAGTTGAAATAAGTCCCCCAATTAAAGTGTCACATGATGTAAAAGAAATGCATGTGTTTCTGTAAAGCTTTATAGTTTGTTACAGATCATATCAAACCAACCCTGGAATAAAACTCTAAAGAAGCTCAAATCAATTAATCAAAAATATTAAAGATCACTCAGAGCACTGTTATTAAGATAATGTTAAGAATATGGCCCAACTGTGACTCTGCTTAGAGAATGTCATACATTTAAAATCAATCACTAGGCAAGGAAGACACTGATTGAAAATATATGGTAAAAAAGAACTGGATGAATCCATCACCACACAAGGGCATCATATCCCTGCCCTCCCCCTGAAGCATCATCATATGTTGATGGTGGAGGATTTCCTTTAGAGAATACTTCATCCTTGAGCTTTCTCTTTACATTGGATTAGGGGTGACTGTCAATTTTATTGTATCATGTGCTGTTGTTATAAAGTGAATACTTACCTGCACAATGCTCCCATGGATCTGGTGTCTGTTCCTCATCACTTGCTCCTGAAAGAGATGCTAGCAAGTGTTTTCACAATGAGCCTGCAAGTTTTGATCAACACTTTAAATGGTCACTCACAAACATGGAGCAGCTAGTCTCATATATTCCTCCCTATATTTAAGGTTTTAAACTGTTTGCTGGTTTTCCTTTATGCCACTGTAAACATTGTTCCAAGATACTATGAGTGCATTTTCTAATTGTGTGTGAACACTGTGGCATATACCGTATTTTCCGGCGTATAAGACGACTGGGCGTATAAGATGACCCCCAACTTTTCCAGTTAAAATATAGAGTTTGGGATATACTTGCTGTATAAGACTACCCCTCTTCCAATGCACACCAAATAAAAATTAGCCATGATGTACAGTGAGCAGACAGAGCTACACAGCAAGACATTAAATAATGATAATCTGAAATAGCATTTAAAGCCCAGGTATGTGCCAGGCTGTTTGGGCATATAATCCATGCCTGCTGGTCTAGCACACAGGAGGCTAATTGCGATATATTCTTTTTACTCCCCCCCTCCATTCTTTTTACTCACCCCCCCCAATCCTCCCTACGTTCTTCTCACCTCCCCTTCCCTGTGCAGAGTGGGTGGCCGAGATCCTCTTCGTCCTGTCAGTCCGGCCGGGTACCGCGCGGTACAGGAGATTCAGTTACCTGTTCCCGGCCCGACTGAAAGGAAGTGAGCACTCAGTGTGCACTTCCTTTCAGTCCGGCCGGCAACAGGTAACTGAATCTCCTGTACCGCGTGGTTCCCGGCCGGACTGACAGGACGAAGAGGAGCTCGGCCACCCACTCTGCACAGGGAAGGGGAGGTGAGAAGAGAGGCAGTGCGCAGCCGTCTGAGCGCTCTCTATAGAGAGGCTGCAGCATTAGAAGGGCTGGCGATGGGGACGCAGGGCGCCCCCCGCAGCTATATAGACCCTATACCCGGCGTATAAGACGACCTCCGACTTTGGAGAAGATTTTCCAGGGTTAAAAAGTCATCTTATACGCCAGAAAATACTGTAGTTTTAATTTTGTTAAATAGACACAGTACACATGTATTTTAAAAGGAACAGCACACCTTATGTATGCATCTTGTAATAACACTATATTAGGTTGGTAATTAAAAAAAAACAAGAATTGAAGCAACATAAGCAATTCAATATTTTACTGCATCACTTATATACTCAATATCTAATTGAGGACATTTATCTTTTTATTTCTAATTTTGTTTCCTTAATAATAGGTATAACTCTATAAAAATATATAATATTGTAAAATAAACTTACAAATTAAATTAAAATATATAATATTGTAAAATGAACTTACAAATTAAAACAAATGTGTGTATATATATATATATATATATATATATATATATATATATATATAATACCATAATAGCAGTTACCTGTTTGTGTATTTCTATCCATCTAACAATAACTTTGGTGACTATATATTATGCATGTGTACAGGCATATGATGATAGAAAATTCATCAAGAATGTCACACTAAATGAGGTCTTGTAGGGAATATCTATTATTAATGCAATAATTAATCATCACATTTTATAATCCTTTATGGAAAGCTCTCATTAGGTTAATCTGTGAAAAGCTTCTGATTAATTAAGAAGGTTGTCAAAATTTCCAGACAAGACAAAAGAAACAGTATGGGTAGCATAATATCTTTCAAGAAGCATGCAGTGAGCACATTGTTATTTATCTGCCACCAGCATTGTATGTAAAATGCTGACATTTAAAACTTGCTTTCTGTATATTTAACATGTTTCCAATTTTCATAACTTTTAATATTTACAACGTTTACGTGAAATAATGTATCTAAGTTTGCAAATATTCTTGCTTCTTCTTATTGTACCTTTCAATTGGGTCATGTTCAGTGGTAGGATGGGGTCTATTTACTAGTTAAATGCCAAAAATGCTGTTCACTAACTACCACAACTAAGCACCTCTGCCAGAAAAAAAAACCCTACAACTCTTTCAAATCTACTTCCATCTGACAGGTGGGTCTTGGGGTATCCAATGATACCAGGGACTCCTTAAGTACACTGATGGTACTTTTAATGCATGACAGTCTATGCCGTCAAAGAGGCATTAAAGCCCTGTACTGCAAGACAGCATAACCCGTTATGTGGTTGTTAAGGGGTAAAAAGTAAATTAATTTCAAAATGTGGTTACATTCATTATCAAGCATATTATATTGTGCTTAGATACAGAAAGAAGAAAACGATAATGCAATGCTTGGTCAACTGTTCTGTATGTTCTGTATAGAGAATGCTGATTAGAACAATATTCATGTATGCTAGACATGTAAACAGTCATGCATGGTAAAAGCTATGTGCTCCATGTAAATTCTATGATGATGTGAAACATTGTTTAAAGTGGAACAAAAGCAACCTGGCATTATTTGAAACCAGGAATAAGACAGATAAAGTCTGGGTCACTATAAAATGTAATATCGGATGTGTAAGTTAAATATCTTCACCCACAAACATGGTAAATATCATTCCCATCATAAATAAACACATCAATATAATGTTTCTCTATAAAAAGAAAGTATTAAGTGACGTAAGTGATCTAAAAAATTCAAGACATATCAAAATTCTATAGATGTTCCTCAAAGACGCCCTTTACAGGGAATATACATTAATCTACATAGAGTGTATGAACATGCTCAAAAGTTTTTCATTTACCAAAACATACATTTTATGCATAAAATGTGCTCATTAAAATGATAAGCTTTATCTTAAAGACCGTCTCACATTCGAGTGTATGAGCATAAAACGTTCTTGTATGAAGTCTTTTTCAGATGTGATAATTTTCTCTCAGCATATGTAAAATCATAAAATCATACGCACACTGTTAATTTAAACGCATTTTAATGTTGTAACTGCAGAGTATCCATTCATGGCTCCTTCTGTACTGTTGGTGATTGCAGGAAAATAACAGTTCTATTTTCTCAACACAAATAAACACTGCTGACTGGATTCTCTTAGTAGAGTAAAGGTTTAAGTAATGTCCGTAAGTAAACTCATACTCTTAAGAGAAACCATCCATATGTTGTTACATTTTTATGTATTTATTATATTATTTCCAAAACTTGGTAAAAAAATATATGAATACCTCCGTTATGTATGCATACATATGTTCGTATTGTACTTTGTAATTACTTTTCACTTTATACTTTGGTTAATTTTATGTTATATTCTGTATTTAGATAATTTGAGAAAACAAATACATTTAGTGTAGCATAAATATTTAAAAATGTTAAATAATGTGTTTTTTTTCTTCTTTTATTCTAAACCCAAAGACTGCCTATATATATAATGATGTACATATATACAGGTAGTTATGGGAAAAAATACCTTACTAACATAGGCCCTTCCTACAGTGTCTTTATACTCCACTCTTCTACACTGTAAACTCATTAGAGTCCTCATCTACCTATTGTCCCTGTAACATTTTATGATTGTCACATTTATTGTTAAATTTTCCCCTTTCATTATATTGTAAAGTGCTGCAGATAAATTGGTACTATATAAAAAACAATAATAATAATGTAATGTGGCAAAATAAAAAATAAATAAAATAAATATAGTTATTAAGACTCTGAAAGCCCTAATCAACATGTTATACCATCCAATTCTAAAGATAGCTCATCAAGCTGGTTGAAGCAAGAGGTAAATATAAGCTTCAGAAGGATGTGCTTTTTGTATTGCAAAGGAAAAACCCTCACTGATCAAGGTCAGTGAAGCACACTAATAATTAAAGCTCGGATGAACTTAAATTTGATTTGAAGATTATTAGCAGTTGAGTAATTTTATTGAATGTTAATACACATAGTGAATTATTTTTGTAGACGGGTCACCTACTTTATTAAGTAGGTGACATAATACAAAGTTAGTTAAAAACCTACAAAAATAAATAACTTCATTATAGGATGTTGCATCTCAAAACGCAGCAATATGTTAATAGTGCTAAATAACGGGGTGAAAGCAAAACATTTGCAACATAGGGTTTAGAGACCATTATATAATGGTGCAACTTTTATTCTTTTTTTTCTCTAATCTCTGATCATGAATACAGAATGTTGGAAGACTTTATAAACACACAGGGCTGTCCAACACCTAAAGTCTGGCTTATATGCTGATGCTTAGCTAATGCACAAATGTATTGGCAATTGTAGGTTGAGAGCAGGATTACCCAAAATGTAGATCCTCAGATGTTATAGAACTACAACTCCCTTGATGCTTTGCATACCTTTGGTATGCTTTTAGAAAGACAAAGCATCATGGAAGCTATAGTTTTAAAACATCTAGAGATCAACCTTTTGGGCACCCTTAGCTTACAGCATTGAGGCTGAGTTGGTGCACTGCTTTTATCTTATTGCTGCCCAAAGTTAAACATCGTAATGCCGACAATCAGGAGAAAGAAAGAAAAAACTGATTTATATTGCTTTTACCTATGTTCATTTAAATTGAAAAAAAAACACACATATTTAATAGTTTAAACAAAAGGTTGGTATATGGTGAAAACTGGTGTATGAAATCCTGCCTAAAATAGCTCAATTCGAAAAATCTCCAAATAGACTAAGTCTGTGATTTTTTTTCCAACTTTGCTACTAAAGTCCACATTTTAAAACTCAGTCATTAACTAACCACATCTGACTTTTATTGCACTTTATAGTAAAGTAAAGTGTGCAAGCCATGGTTGCAGATAATGTTTCACTGCATGTGGTGCAATAATTATGTATGCACCAGGCACACATTTATGCATTATTTAATGAATTAATATATGTTGCATGTCCCACAACTGTGGAGTAAAATCATTCAATGGTATCTACAGTTATATGGCAGTGAGAACCCACTTTTGCTTTGTAATAATTCCCAAATATAATAAAAGAATCCCTTCCAATACAGTTTATAGGGTAACACAATTTAATTTAGATCTCAGTCTCATAAATGTGTATCAGTCTTTTTTCATTGACTTTGCAGTTCTTTCAATGAAGAATTAACAGTGCTCCTCTTTTATTGTAGCTCTTGTGAAATCATGCAGAACACAAGAAATAGCTTATTCAAATGGCACCGGGGAGTAGCATCAAAATGATAAAGGCTTAAAGTAGACTGTATTGCATCTTGCATAAAACGGTTTCTTCCCCTACCACCTGAAAACAATTTCGTGCTCAAAACAGATGACTAAAAGCATTTAGACATTACCTATCAGTCATGCTTGGATGTACCTAACAAGTACTGAATAGATCTAAAATTATAAACCCAGGCTGCATCTCATTTCTTCTATGGACATGGAAAAGTCATGACAAATGTAACCATAATTGATACATTTTTGTCCTTTTAAAAGCACATTGCAGGCATGTGTCGGGATATCATGAAAATATGCCCTACTGGGTATTCATAAAATAAATTATTTTGAGAGAATTGACTATAAACATACCTCTCTGGACAGATGAATACTTCAATTCATCTCTGATTGCCTCAGTCTATTCATGTGGAAACCTTTCAGAGACTATGCAGATTAGAATTGCATGCTATTTTGTTCTTTGTTGGTAGTAATGATTTAGTATATTTTTAGCATTGATGCAACTTGCTCTTTATTTAAAGCAATGTAATTTCAGAGAGGAGATTTATTTACTCTTATACTATAATCATTTTAATCAGGTGATGTATTATTTTATTTCACATTATTTTATTAAAAAAGAAGAAATATTGAGATTTTAATTTGGTGGACTACTTGAAAATCCAAGCCTCATGTACTTTCACTCTATTTCTTTCCGAGTATAATAGTATTTGGTTATGCATATTTATGTCATATGTGTATAATGTTCATGGCATATGGTTAGTATGAAAGTTAGCTAGTAGTAATTATATGCACCCACACATCCATCCATCCTTAAATCCATCCAAGTACTTTATTTACTAGATCACCATTTAGCTATCATATAGATTATCAACACCAGATTCAGCACCACCACCAGCTGGGGCACCATCCCACCACAACAGTGTCACACTAAGATGAATTAAGCAGGCTGCCACTACAATGTCTCTACCACTCAAAATGTATGTGCCTGTACAGTCATTATGTTTACGCATTTAGTAGATAAGCCATTGCTGCCCAATCACAAAAAGCCCCATCCTATGTCATGTGGAAGCATAGGGAGGTTTTAAACCTTATACTAATATTGGGATTTTATTAACCCCCATAGGCTTTTTATTTATTTTCATTTTTTTTTTTTTTTAATTATGTGGTGGCAGCCTTGCAAATATCTTGGATTTGAAGCATTTGGTCAGGGCTTCAGTTCTCTGGCAGCATTATGTCTGGCTGAAATCCAGTTCAGGGAACAAATTACAAATTTCAGACATTGTCGAATAGCATCAATAATGTCTGTATTTTGCTGCCCCATAGGCCTCATATGCAGCCAAATGAAATAATACCATTACAATCAATGACCCAATCTCCCATTCCCACACATTTACAGCAAGGGTAAAACACCCATTTTCACTGCCGGTCTGTCTCCCTCAATAGCTGCAGTCAAAGTGACTGGAAAAATCATTCTTGGACGTATAGATTGTTTTCCTGCTCCTCCTTTTCCCCTCTGTTGGTCAGTTTTCCATTGATCTTTGAATAAAATGAATATTTACTGGCTGTTCCCTAACCAATTATCTTCTTTTTTTTTCTACCTCTTGATTGGACAGGAGATGCAGTCCCAATGATTGAGAAGACCTCTTGTCCATCTTGGTAAACTAAGCTGCTTATTTGCCCCCCACTACTCCCCCTTCCACCAAAAAAAAAAAAAAAATCTTTTTTTTCAGTCACCAGGAATCCACTTTAACCCCTTAAGGACACATGACATGTGTGACATGTCATTATTCCCTTTTATTCCAGAAGTTTGGTCCTTAAGGGGTTAAATAACTAAATCATTAAGAAAAACATGGTGTGCAGTTTAGTTTCCCTAGAATTCTGGTGCTTGGTGGTTTGGAAATTGGAATTTTGGTCAATAGCTAGATGAACAGATAACTAAAAATATAGATTGATCAGTTCATAGATGTGTGTAAATTTACACATACAACATAAGTTTTAAATAAAAAAAAATTAAAACTCTACATTTTTATTTATCTTTATTTTTAATATTTTGTTTATTTAAATTATAATTTTAAACTTATACTAGTTATATAATGATTGCAAGCTCATTTGAGCAGGACCATTATTACCATTATTTGTTCTTTAATGAAACCTATGTTAAACTTATTTATATCATACTATTGTATTGTACAGTGCTGCAGAAAATGTAACAGTAATAATATGAGTTTTGCTCATCTTAATAAAGTATTAGAAAAAAACAAATCTGTTTAATGGTTTATTAAGGGAGACGTCAAACATAAAGTTGAAACCACCAAATCAAATAGATTAATGTAATAGACTTAAGGTTACCTTTTATTTATTCGTATTTTAGTTAATAAACTATAGTATACAAAACAATAAAGACTTAAATAGTATTTATCTTTAGCTTACTAATTATATGTGTAAACTTATAATTTTATAATTTATTTTTTTTAGATATAAAATGAGTCGACTTTATGATTTATACAAATTCATTGCATGGGAAAGTTATTTAAGACCTAGGGAAGAGGCAAAATACAGAATAAAAATTAAATTAGTTTTATATTAAACTATATAATTTATTAGATCAAATTATAATTTATTGCAATTATATTATTAAATTATATTTTAGTCGAATGATCGTAAGGTTAGGGGGAAGGTAGGGGAAGGTAAATTTAATTAAATAATTAGTATTTAATAATATTATTATTAAATGCTCACCTTAATAAAGTTTTGAAAAAATAAACCTGTTCACTGCAAGTTTAATAAAACCCTTGAAGACATGCATAATTTGTTTTAATTCCAGTTTGCTTAATAAGTTCTTTCTTAGATTGAAAATGTTTGATTTGTGCTATATTTTTTCCATTAAATTGGACTGTGAATTTGGCAGGGATAGTGGCAGAAAAATTATGACACAGTGAATTATCTAAATTTCTATGTATTAGATTTACAAGCCAAATTGTATTAAATAACCTTTGAAATCACGTCAAATGGTACAATAACATGACCTATCTGTCCGACTAGTACAAAAGCGTCAGAATGTTTAAAGTCACTTTTATTGTTATTCAAATGTTATTCATACAGATAACAGGCAGTGATTGATACTGAAGTTGCAAAGCTCTTAAAAAAGCCAGTGAGAGAAACGTATAAGGTCAAAGGTTGAGGACTCTATGCAAATTCATTCAGAGATTGTAATGCAAGACATAAAATCCATCCATCTATCCATCCATCCATCAAACCTACCTATCATCCATACCATATAGTAAGCATTGGGTAACATGCATTAGAATATATTTTAAACCTACAAACAAACCAGTCACTAATGAGAATCTTTTGTCAGCAGCTGCCAGTGGGCAAGTAATACTTAAAATTATCATTCACGTGCAATAAAGCAAATAAACAGTGATATCTGTATGTGCATCCTGTCAGAGGCATTCAGTTCCAAATTGTAGTTAAAACAATGCTTTGTGAATCTTCTGAATCCAATACTTTATATAGAATTTGGATGTGAAAGCACTGATTTTAATCTGGACAATGAATGCATCTGGTCTGAAATTTCGCTTGGGCAAACCTTTAGTAAATATGAGAATTTATTAAATATGAGAATTGCCATTGCTGTTGAAATGTGGTCAGATTTTTTTTTTCTTTTTTTGCATAATGGCAGGTTAAAATAAATATGGAGCAACTGGAAGCACGTGAGAATTGTATAACTGTTCCGGGAACCAAAGATCAGGCCATTTGTTTAGTAAGCAATATTGAAAGCATTTCATATATCAGCATTGACTTTGCTACATTTTTATTTTTATTACTATTAGTATTACTTGTAAAGGAACATATTTGTCTGTGATGTATGATGGATGGATTAAAAAAAAACAAGTAAGTAATTATAGCAAGATAAATTGGATTTTTTTAGAATAAATGATAGCAAGGGACTGTTGTGCAATCTAATGGAAGTGTGATATAATTACACTAAAGAAAAAGATTACTAGATGCATTAACAATATACAGTATGTCTATATACATTATATGGCTGGAGTAGATAAGAAAGAAAAAACTTGGATTTGTTAAAGCAAGTGCAGACCAGGCAAGGGGAAAAATTATAACGGATTAGTTGATATGCATTAAGTGTGTCACAAGGATTTCGCTAATAATTGAAGACTAGGGGAATGTGTATTTTGGCTAGGATGTGAGTTCCATAAGAAAAACTCCTGAGAAACCTACAAATGTCTGTTAGGTGATGTGCAGTTAGTTGGGCCAGGGTGGGATGTGCTTTTTTTTTTTAAATCAATCTTTTTATTTAAGGATTTGATTTTCCCAGCAAAGCATAACAAAGCTTCATAAACACAAATAGCTAACAAGTAAGAAATAAGGAAAAAAAATACAAAGAGGAAGCATGAGGGTAGGTAAAGTGGAAGGAGTAGAAGAAAGGTACATGCATATTATTTCTTTCAGATATATAGATTCAGGCACATTTTTTATATGTAACAAACAAACCATCCAAGCACCATAACCTTCACCCCCCCCCCCCCTCATTGTTAACAGTCAACCCATTGCTGAACAGTTTGACCTCTTACCTGGGGTCTATTTGAAAACAGTTTGACTACTTATGGGGGGACCAGGGTACTCCTGGTATCTTAGCCACTACAGAAAGCTATGTTGGATATGGTGCTTGGAATAATTTAGGGAGCCAGTGCAAATACAAGCAAATTGGTGAAGTGTTGAAGTGTGTCAGGATCGGGGGGTGGGGGTTTGAGAGCAAGAAGATGAGTCTGACTGTGGTTACATTTTGAATTAGAAGTCAGTTATTTGATAATGTATACGAAAAAAAATAGGAAGAAGGTTGCAGGAATCTAGGCAAGAGAGAAAGTGTTGGCAAACACCTTCACTGCATTAAATTTTAGGAAAGGGTGGAATAAAGTGGGATTATTTAGAGAATGGATAGAGTGAAAGAGAAGTCAGAGTTCAAAGAGGATGTAAGCTGCAACCTTCTGAGACAATTCATGGTTGCATGATATGAAGAGAAACTGGCAAAGTACAAGTGAAGGTTCCATGGGGTATAAGTCAATTATTCCTATATGGAGTATAAAGCTTAAACTCCTTTGCACATTTTAAATTTCAATTTCAAGACTTAATTTTTCTTAGAACATTAAAATAAATCATTGATAGATTAAACCATAATAGCTTGAGAGCTTTGCAAAACTGGGATAATCCTATTAAAGATACCAATAATTAGATACACCCTATTGTTTAAAACATTTATTCTCCAAGTATTCCATTTATAATGCAAATGCTTGAAAAATAATGTTTCTGTAACATTTGCATCTTTTTATTTTAGTCTCCCATATATCTGAAACGTCTTCAAGCCTTTGAGATAATTAAACATAATAAGGAAATGCAATCATTGTGAATTCCTATAGAGCTCTTGAGATAAGACAAGAAATAGGCTTTTGATTTTAATGAAATGATTGAATACTTCACAATATATGCTAGTAATGTATATTTACCGCCAAAATTATTGTCTTCTTTTGTAAAGGTGAACACAAAGGTGAATACTAGACACAAAAATTTTTTTATGAAGGTATCAATTTATATTGGATATATGTGCTAAAGAGAAAATTGTAGCAAGTTGACAACTGAATATATAATGTAGTTTAGGAATACTCCAACCACTATAACCACTGCAGCTCACTCCAAGCACTATAATCGTTACAGCTTTTACCTGGGATCCATTGGGCGCTGCTCCCTACCCCCATTACCTTTGGAGAAGGCTGGAGGTTTCTAAGTAGGTAATGGAAGTTACTACTTAGAAACCTTTGCTACTTAGGATTCTCTAGTGTTTGTAGTGGAGGTGGGGAGCAGGCATTGTGTACCCCAGATCAGAAGGGGAACTTTTTAAATATGGTTTGACTCCTTACAATCAGGTGCGCTTGGGATTTTCCTTCAAACTATTTGATTAGGAAAAATTCTCATGTGTTTGAGAAATACTTTGTGTTTGTACGATGTCTCACTGCTTAGTAAAATCACATCATACAGGGTTATTTTCTAAATTCTGTGTTTTAGCCAACTAATTCAACTTCTAAAATTCAGGCTGAAAAAGCCAAGACTCGACTAGGGCTGAGTTTGAGAATTTTACAAATCTGTTTTTTTCGCTTTGATTTTGCAATTCTGATTTAACACAGGAAAATTAAGAGTTTAGACGGTACTTCCAAACATACAACGCATCTTGTATCTTGTTAATAATTCAACTTAAGTAAATTTAGCTAGCAGATTCATAATTAATAAAGATGTGACTACTGTGTGACATTTTTCATTAATATCCAGAAGGACAACTTGCTTAATAAAATATTTTCAACCAGAGCCCGGTGAAAGAAAATACAACAGCTCAAGTGTCATCTTGGTCTGTACTGTTCACTGTTAAAGTACTGTCACATCCTAGCTGCGGATCATTCTGGCAATGGCTTCTGGTATCCAGTACTCTTTTTACAATTCTTGTTTTTTTTTTTTTTTTCTGGGTTTCTATTCTATGTCTGGTTTTCTTTATGTTGGGTTTTCTGGGTTCATTCCTGTATTCCGTTCCTGGAATTCCCAGTCTCTTGGATTCCTTTAAATGTTTCTTTTATGTTGCCACACCCTTTCTTTTCCATGATTCCTTTTGTTTCAGTTTCTCCCTGCAGGCAGTTGCTCAAGTCCTCTGCCCTTTCTTGCAGGTAAGTGCTGAATGTGCTTTATTATGGTTTATTTAGCAGACATTAGGCAGAGTAGGACCTGCCAAATATGGGGTACATTGGCGTTGTGGCAGGCTTATGCAATGTATGATCATATAATGTAGCTAAATCCCCATAGTTTTCTCATATAGTACTTAGTTATGTCTCCTCTTGTTTTGCCTATTATATCTTGTCTTGTTTTAATTTGTCTTGTATTTCCAGTCCATGTACAGTCCTGTCCTGCCCCGTTCTTGTTTCTCTCATGTATTGTGTACATGTTCTGGGTTTAGCTTCCTATCCTTCTCTGGTTCTGGGTTCTACTAGTTCTGTCTTGTTTTCATGTTTGTTGTCTGTTCTAGTCTTGCCTTGTTTCTGTACTGGATACATTCCTGCTGCAGAGCCTCCCTATTCAGCTCCTGGGAGGTCTGCTTATTTCCAAGCTCCTAATTCCTGGGATCCGCTGAAGTTGCATCAGGGTCCTGGTATGTGGCCGCACAAACGCTGGTGCTCAGCACCAGGGGGCGTGCGGTTACCCTGCACCAGACCCTGCTAATCCACTTCCACTTGGTGACTCTTACTTTCAACATCAGACATACTGGGTCCCGGTCGTCTGACCGCCGCCCAGACAGTGTCTGGGTCCCGGTCACCAGACCGCCACCCTGACAAGTACATTTATTATCACCAGACACAAATCATATATTCATATCCTGTTTGAATGTTGTTAAATAAACAAAGGTTCTTGATTAAAAAAAAAAAATAATGAAACAGATTTTTTTCTTGGTTTAAGTTGTCCCAGCACTGCTTAAAGAGAAATGTATAATACTCTGCAATTTTGTTTCCCTAAAATGATACCTCTAAAATCATCTAATACATAATTGCTATGACTTAAAATTTCACTGATATTCTCATGATTTTGATTTATTTACATCACAATATTATCCTGATGTAGTTTAGTTTCACTGAGAATAGGTATGATAATATATCTCCTGTCCAAAATGAGAGAGTGGAAAACCATATCTTAATCCAACATAGCCCTTTGAGATTTTGTGGAACAAATGATTTGCAGAATGAACCTTCAACTAATTAAAACTGTCCAAACTGTATATTAAAATCATATTAATGTGATCCAGAATCTAAGAGAAATATTTCTAGCATCAATGACACAAATACTCCAGGCAGTTGAGGTCAAAGAATGGTCTTACCTTGGACCAAAAATGTGTACTTTATGAAGTAGCTGCTGAGTCTATATGTTTAAGGGCCACTACTCCATACTAATTCTTCTTGACCTCTCTGCAGCCTTTGACATGCTCTCCTTCTTCAAACTCTTCAATCACTTGGTCTCTGTGACTCTGTCCTCTCGTGGTTTTCCCCTTATCTCTCCCAACGCTCATTCAGTGTCTCCTTTTCTAATGATACCTCCTCGCCTTGTCCTGTCTCGGTTGGAGTCCCCCAAGGCTCTGTCCTTTGTCCCCTTCTATTTTCTCTTTATACTGCCTCTCTTGGCAAACTTATTACCTCTTTTGGATTCCACTACCACCTGTACGCTGATGACACCCAGTTATATCTCTCCTCCCCAGACCTCTCCCCTGCCGTCCTGCAACGTGTCACTGCTTGCCTTTCCTCCATCTCTGACTGGATGTCCTCCTGCTTTCTGAAACTCAATCTCCTCCTCCTAATACTGATTCTCCTCTTTCGCTCTCCCTTCAAGTTTGTGGTACCCACATCAGTCCATCCTTGCAAGCGCGCTGTCTTGGCGTCATACTTGATTCTGGCCATACCTTTGAGCCTCACATCCAGCATGTTGTCAAATCCTGTAGACTCCATCTTAAAAACATAGCCCACATCCACCCCTTTCTTACACAAGATGCTACCAAGGAGCTTGTCCATGCTCTAGTAATTTCCGCATGGATTATTGTAACCCTCTCCTGATTGGTCTTCCCAAAAGCCATACTGCACCACTACAGTCCGTAATGAACGCTGCTGCCAGACTGATTATCCTCTCTAGCCGTTTCTCTCACACCTCACCCCTCTGCCATTCCTTACATTGGCTTCCTGTATGCTATAGGAGTCAATTCAAGGTACTAATTCACACCTATAAAGCACTGAACAACTCTAGCCCCTCTTATATCTCCTCACAGATCCATAGATATGTCCCTTCTCGGTCTCTCCGCTCTGCCTGTGACCACCTCCTGTCCCTTCCTATGGAATAGCCTGTCTACCACCATCAGATTCTCCCCTAGTCTTGCATCTTTTAAGAAGTGCCTTAACCCCTTAAGGACCAAACTTCTGGAATAAAAGGGAATCATGACATGTCACATATGTCATGTGTCCTTAAGGGGTTAAAACCCATCTATTTAGGAAAGCTTATGGCCTCCAAGACTAACCTCTACCTCACATAACTGTCTCTTGCTCTCTCCTAAAGGGCAGCCCACCTTATTTGACTGCAAATTCCTGTCCTAATGTGTTTTAAACCCCACCTCCCATAGAATGTAAACTCAGTTGAGCAGGGTCCTCTTCAACCTATTGTTCCCGTAAGTTTTTTGTAATTGTCCTATTTATAGTTAAATCCCCCTCTCATAATATTGTAAAGTGCTACGGAATCTGTTGGCGCTATATAAATGGCAATAATAATAATAATAATAATAATAAGGGGCACCTTAAGGAACAAATACTACAGTACACTATAGTTATTGTACCAAGAGTTAGAGATTTTTAGAATGATTTGACAATTACCCAGGTCCGAGGTGCGACGAGTCCTTCTGTACTTCTGTGACAACAATAATGTGGAATCACTTCACTATATAATATATGTTAAACATTTTAAAACTCTCAATCATATTGTCCCATTATATGCCATAGTAAATGCTGTCTTTAATAAGACAGGTTTATATAAGATTCTCTTAATCACATTACATACAATTTATATGCAAGAATGTGATCATTGATATATAAATTATGTATATAATAAACAATTAATGTCCAAAATTCGATACATTTACTGTAAGTACATAAGAATTTAAAATACGTTTTTCTATTTGAAAAGACAAAGCAAATATAATAGTCATCAGTTACCAATTTAACATCCACAAGGCTGTGCAAATAACATTGAAGTATTATCTGCTTATTAAATATATTTCTATGCCAGTCAGGCTTTATGTCTATTACTATCAAAATAAATTAAAATAATTTGCTCCACTTTGACTTGATATTGACACCTAGGAAAATTTGTTTTTTAAATATTTACTTACCTTATGTTAAGAATTTTTGATAAAGATGCAAGCAGAATAAGCATTAACTGTTGCCTTCTGATAGCCTTTACCTAAATGTAATATTTATTGTCTAACGGTAAATAAACAAGCAAACTTAAAATTTTGAAGTCACAAATACAATGCATGAAGGATGTATTTTATGCAGTTTGTTTTCCATTAAGAGTGTTTATCTCATTGAAACAAGAAAGGCCAAATATTTTACACAGTGATGAAACATTGATTTTTTTAAATGTTACAACCTGTACGGAACCGGGAATGTGCATCACCTACTGATACGGTCAAGGTCAAAATTCATTTTTACATGCTCTAGAAAAATGTCTATGCATAAATGAAAATAGGAAAAAAAATAATTAAATACATGCAAGGATGTCTTACTCTATAAAAAAGAAACTGTGGCACTCATCAGCAGTATGATTTTAAATATCTTTTAAATTGATGGCATTATTATGTGGTTTGCAATCAAATAGGAAAGACATAACTGGTTGCCAAGCCATATTTCTATATTGCATGTCTTAGACTATATATTTCTCACTTTATTGGAAGGGTATTAACTTACATCATATACACAGCAAGAGCATCGTATGCATTTTGTTCTAAATCCCATAATGCTGTGGGCGAGTATGTGGGTGTGTTACTCTAGAAGAAATGTCTGCCTTTAAAAAAAAAAAAAAAAACAGACTTTGATTGTGGTTAGAATTACTCTGTTGTGCTACTAAGCACACTAAATTATTAGTGTTGGGATTGAAGAGTTGACACTTTCCAAGGAGTGACAGTTGTGATATGTTATCCTTATTGTTGATTAAATAGCAATTAAAAAAGTACTGTCTTTTGAATAAATATGTGAAACAATATTGGTTGCTCTAAATATTAGACTTGTGCATGGTGGAAACATTTTTTTTGGATGAATTAATTCATCCAGAAAAAAAAAAAAAAATTACCGGTTGCCCTATTGTCTGATAGTCCTCCATATGGTAGTTCAGCTTGTTAATGAAAACATGTTCATGAAAATAATTTGGTCAAACCAATAAGGTGCAAAAAATGGCAAAATATTGTACTAAAAAATAAAAATAGTATGCACATTTTTTTTTCCAGTACAATGATAGGAGAATTTTAGTCCCATTTGGGTCACAGGTTAAAGGGACACTATTGGCTCCCAGACCACTTCAGCTAATTGAAGTGGTGTGTGTGCAACGTTCCATGTCCCTTAACCCTACAGTGGAAATTATGGCAGTTTCTGAGAAACTATAATAATTACCTCTCAGGGTTAACACCACTTCTAGCGGCTGTCTATTAGACAGCCACTAGAGGGGCATCCAGGTAATTAGATGACTTTGGTCACCTAAATGATGCTGGAGGCTCTCACGCTATGCATGAGGACTTCCAGCATCACAGGAATCCCTAAAGGAAAACATTAATTGATACTTTCCTATAGGGAAATCCTGGAGGGGGCGGAGCGTGGGTGGAGCCTGACCCAGTGCCAAGGGAAATTGGTGCTGGATTCAGGTGAGTGGCTGAAGGGGGTTTAACCCCTTCAGTGCTGCGGGAGGAGGGGGGGCGTAACGGAGGAGGGTAGTGTAGGAACCTATAGTGCCAGGAAAACACCTTTGTTTTCCTAGCACTATAAAATTCTTTTAAGGGAGGAAAATAAACCAATACAGGCAAAAAGAGGAGGACCAGGAAAAATAAATAAATCTATATTTATATATTAAACATTTATTAAATATATAGTAAATAAATATAGATTGTTTTTCTGTTCCTCATTTTTTCACTCTGTTGGTCACTTCTCACTTAGTCTTTGAATAAAATTGATGGTTAGTAGCTGTCCCCTAAAAATCAATCATATTTTTTTCCCATCAAGCATCTCTTTTGACGCCATGGATGGAATTCCAATCACAAATCAAACTAACATGCTCGTCCATTGCGTGAGTCATTTGGTTATTCAAAGTTATTGAATTTAGGCCTAAATAGGCCAAAATTCACATGAATTGTAATTTGGCTGAAAACTAATGCACAGGTCTAGAATAAATTACCTCATATAACACAATAACACCAGTACTTGTTATATAATTTACTGTGACATCTATAGTTATGGAACACATACTTATATATAGGCATTGTGTACATGTTTTATTTCCTGTTTATCATTATATGTGTGCATTAAAAAATTGTTAATACAGCTGTATGTAAAGCACCATTTGTTTGTTCTGAGCATATTTTGCATAAACATACTATGATACCTTTGTCTAAAAAAAACAAAAAATAAAACATTTTAATAGAGGATTGGGAAAAAAGTCTACCTTTTGATAAACTGCCCCTAATGCTTCTTCTACTTCAACATTTAAGATTTTCTATGAAACCTTTACTAACATTTGTGCATAATGAATTCTGTCTATGGAGAAATAAGCTGCATAATACCTTCATATTTTAAAGCATATAATGCCCTTGAGAGTAATGCAATAGTGAGAATAACTGATGCTTTAGATCAAAACTCAAAATATGTGCAAGAAATGTTTGGTTTGCTGCAGGCAGGTCTTTCAGTAAATACAGTAATTGTTACTCGTGGGATTTTTTTAAGTCTTGCAACAAAGTATTACATTGCATCTACACACAAAGTATTAGAATGCATCAATTCACTGTATGAAGCTTGTAAGGAATTCAAAGCAAATGTCAGATTTAAAGCCAAAGTAGCTGAACTGAAGGCATAGCTTACTTGCAGATCTT
Organism: Pelobates cultripes; assembly: GCA_933207985.1. NCBI lineage: Eukaryota > Metazoa > Chordata > Amphibia > Anura > Pelobatidae > Pelobates > Pelobates cultripes. The sequence goes on from OW240917.1 coordinate 167,238,437, forward strand.
TTTGACTATTTTGGCCTTGAATTAACTTTGTATTTTTCACAAATCTCACGTTAGTGAATAACTCTGTTAAAGAACAAATTCTAAATTTACCAAACAAGAGAACTATAGGGTTTCTATAATGAACATTTTATCAAACAATAAAAATGGTCTGTCACTGATTATTGTGACAAGTATAAACTTGAAATCCCACTGTGTAAGTCTAGGGAAATCCATTTTTATTCACTTGGTGATATCTAAAAATACTATTATTATGTAAAAAAAACCTGTGGTAGTGGCTCCTTTTAATTAATGGTTGATGTAGTCCATAACCCCTGTTGCATAATATACCCATATTCAAAGGATTCTCAGCTTCCGCTTTCATGGTACTCCAAAAAAGTCTACCATACACACAGCACCCAATTTTAAAATGCCTTTGTTTTAGATCTCAGCAACATTTATTGCATATAATAGTAAAAAAGACCCTTGGCTGTTTTTAGATTTACAAAATATCATGATGACATTTAACTAATTAAATATTTATTTATTTTTAAAAAAATATTATCCTAGTTACAGGGGTTTTAGGTGTTCGGAGGGAACTTTTTCATCAAACTACACAAAAAAGGTTTGACAAAAGCAAGCTATGGTACCCAGACACTCTTTGGGCAATAAACACTAGAATAAAATTACCCTTTAACTTGTATAATATTCATATTTACTCTAAGCTTATTTTTATTTTTGTAAGACAACTTTTCAAGCATACAGCTGTTGAGGTTAGGTTGGCTAATTTTTAGACATCTGTTAAACTCATCTGTTAGTAGCCATGCACCTATATGTTAAGCAGTAATATGAAGTTTTGAAAATCATTCAACATTCAAAATAGCATGTTTTAACAATATTAAAGCATTTGTGCCTATTTACTGGATATATTAAATTGTAAACATTATATGATGCACCTATCAATGTTTAGCATTGCAGGATTTTCTTTTCTAAATTAAAATAGTTTGTTTGTTTTTCAGAGGTGAGAAATATAAAAAACTTTTTTTGACATATATGAATATATTACTTTGGTAGAAATATTGCATTGAGCTACAGTATTTTTCCCCCAAAGATCTTAACTTCATAAGTGCAATCAAATGAAACCCATTAATCAACATTTAAGTTCTCAAATACCATCCAGAGCAAAGTGATTAAATCTATGTACAGGTTTAAACAATTAAAAATGATTGAATTAATTTATATATTTATTCTTTTTCTGAATTATTTCCAGTTGTAATAAAACATTCAAGAGTTACAGATAATGACAGAAAATCAACTGGGTATGGTGATTTTTAAGAAATCATTATACCGATTAAGCAGTTGGAAACAAATTGAGTGCTATTTAAAATAATGTTAAACTGCCCGGGTCACATTTTGTGATTATGGCCTGCTGGGATGTAGTTCATTAGAAATGTGTTTTGTTGTTATATTGAATATCTTAAGTAATATTCACAGAGTATATATATATATATATATATATATATATATATATATATATATACACATACATATATACATATATTTCAGTAGAGCAACCTGTGACAGAATTCCAATTGTAAACACTATTCAAGATACTGGTTTAACCCCTTAAGGACACATGACATGTGTGACATGTCATGATTCCCTTTTATTCCAGAAGTTTGGTCCTTAAGGGGTTAAGTAGGTGTGTCCTTTAGGTTTTCATTTCATACACATTAATCAATTGGCATTTTAAATAGGCTATCATCAAACTAATTTTATCTGGATATAAATAGTGCATAATTAAAGGACAACTAAAGGCACCCAGAGCACTTCATCTAAATGGGCAGGGCCATTTGATTTTAACCCTGCAAATGAAAACATTCCCTGTTAGCATTGAAAACATTGCCTAATGTTATGATTGTCATAGTGCATGCTATATTGAGAGCCACTAGAGGCACTTCTTCAGTGAGAACCAGTTCAGTGTAGGTTATCAATCATATACCTTAGAGAGAATTTGAATGGTGCAGGCTGAGCATTGCCGTCCATGTGAAAAAGCCTCCCAATGCTTTCATCTGGGGAAAGAGATCATCAAGATTGATGACCTCAGTCAAAATGTTTGGGGCCTGTAGTGCAGAGACCTGCGTAATGAGGGCTTCAAGGTGAGTAAAAATGTTTTCTTATTGCAAATGGGGAGAAGCAGACACATAAATAGTTGGGATACAATAGCCTTTTATTGCATGTATATATTCCTAACGCTATAGTGTTCCTTTAAATACATTTATAAACAACTTTAAATAATTAAAATGCAATTATTTTAAAGCTAAGCAGTACATAAAATATTTTTTTTTATTAAGCAAAAGGAAAAGATCAAAAATGTGATTCAATTATTTTTGATAAAGGTAAATGCAAGGCTTTGTATATATTTGGTTAATGTGTTTATTTTATATTCTGCAGATATTTTACATAGCTTTTAATTTAGTGGTAAATTTCAAATTAATTGGATATTGGATGTCTTTAGACAATGTCCTTTCACAACACTGATAAAGAACTGACTTGGTTTATGTTGCTGATAAAAATAAAAATAAATACTAATTACTGCATGCCCCTCTATTCTATAATGACATTTATTTCTAAATTAAAAGTATTTCCAATTAGCATTCAATACTACATTAAATCTATCATCATAGTGTGCATTTCAACCTTCTAAACGCTCTAAGGACTATTTCAGACTCACTACAAGTTGGCGCTCATCTTATCCCTAGAGTATGTATAAACAAATCTACACAATGTTCAATACCTGAGAGAAAAGAACCTTGTCTCATTCTTTTAGGAGTCAATCTATCAAACACATATAATGGGAGCTCTTTAATTGGTCATTGAAATAGCCAGATTTCTCATTTGTGAACTGTCAATTGAACACAGTATCTGTCAGCTTAGATAGAAATATAGATATATATTAAAGCACTCTCAGCCAGGAAATCTTTGGCAAAGAACTGCCAAAAAGGGTTATAAGGATATAGCAGGGCCTAACCCTAATTGATAAACGATACAGAAAATGAGGAAATGAGGAAAAAAGCTCCTCCAAGAACAGGGGAAGCTAGTTCCATCAAGACCAATATCCCTTGAAAGTATAAAGCACGCAAAAAATAATAAACTTTTATTAGGATAGAAAAATATATAAAAGCTTGTAAAAACCTATCTGTATACACAGTACTGGATTGCTAGACTCCAATTAGTGTGGATAGATTAGAGCCAGTCATACACAATGCAACATAGTAACAATATGGTGTCCAAAAAAATAACAAAATATATTCTATTGAAGGAATGTTGCAAAGACAAAGGTAATGCTAGGTCTAAACAAAAAGGATATATACAGATATCCCTATGAATAGCAATCACAGAGTAGAATCAGCTATATTCCAACATCCCCAAGTATAAAATAAAACGGATTGTATAATATCTAAAAGGAGGGGCAAAAATCTCTCTAGATCTAAAAATACTAATCCCTCTAAATCCAATTGAAATACTGAGATAGCTAGAATCTCATAGATATACTAAACCAGAACTCAGGAAGATGGGTAAATCGAAAGGACAGTAAGAGAAAAAATGATGAAATGAAAGTGGGAAATAGTAGAAAAACTATTGCTATAGAGAGTATAGAGGTGCATGAAACTGTAGAATAAATAAAGGATTCAGTCGGCAAAAGAATCCCCTAATGAAGCGCAGCATGCACCAAAGCTAGCTGAAAATGAAAGGGTGTATATAGAATCCCAAAGCCCGATGCGCGTTTCGGCGAAAAAATGCCTTTCTCAAGGGCAGATAGAAATATAGTGCATTCAGAAAGTATTCAGACCTCTTTATTTCACATTTTTTAATGTTGCAACCTTATGCAACAATTGTTTGAATGTTTTGTAAATAATTTCATATGTATGTATGTATGTGTGTGTGTGTGTGTGTGTGAGTGTGTATGTATGTATGTGTCAAATCAAAAGAACTTAAGGGACATTATATTCACCAAATCAATTTTAGTTTACCTGAAGCAGTTTTGGTGTTTAGATCTGCCCCTGCAGTCTCCTTGCTCAATTCTCTGACACTTGGGAGTTAAATCACGTGACTTACACAGCCTTACTAAACACTTCCTGTAAAGAGTCATCTAGTGTTTACACCTCCTTTATTGAAAATTCTGTTTAATTTAGAATTTCTTATCTCCTGCTCTATTAATAGCTTGCTGAACCATGTAGGAGACTCCTGTAAAAGCTCAATTTACAGAGAAGGAGATACAAACTTTTAAATTAAATTATATCTGATTGAAAATGAAACCATTTTGTTTTCATGTGGGTTGTGTTAATCACAGCCAGGGGAGGTGTGGCTAGGTCTGCATAAACAAAAATTAAAGTGATTTTTCCAAAAAAAGTGAGATTTAAGAGGCAGGATATATACACATAAGCTGCTTCATTAATATAAAGTTGTTTTGGTGACCATAGTGTCCTTTTAATGATTTTATATATGCTATGATTGTAGAAACTGACATGGAAGAGTGTAGAAAAAACTGATACTCAGTTTATTTCAAGTACGGTCAATGAGTATTTTCAAGTAAGATTATGCATACACTCTTCACTGCTAACAGAATGAAAAGGTACTTACATAGCTATATAATTAACAAACATAAGCTTGAAGAGGTGCCGTCATTACCTCTAGGCTCTTAGTCCTTTTTAAGTACAGCTATGTAATAGCTCTTATCTCAAAGTCAACTATAAGAAATGCAAGAAAGGCTTGCTTGAGACAAACTGTTAAAAACTAAAATGTAAAAAATACCCATACCCACTGGTAGCAAGCAGTTACAAAAACATCAAATTAATTTATAGTGGTCCTTCAAAGCATTTCAAAGCCAGGACATAGTTGCATGTCTCCCCATTCTCTTACACTTTGGGTTTATTCAGTATTACATATTGCTGCATACTGAAATATGAATTTCACAATTTAAGCAAAATTAGCCAAGCAGCATCTGTTTAGTTGGAGAATTTCTTTATATCGCCTAATTTTAATATTTTTGCCATTTGGATTTTAATTTCTTACAATTATAATTTCATGAATAACCCTAACTGTGTGATGTGGGAATGAGCAGAAGTAATATATATTCCCCACAGACCTCAAGAACAAAGGGGAGTGATCAACTGGCCAATTCATTTATCCTTCACCATACTCACATGGGTTAAGTGAATAGGAGGAAATAATTTTGAATTAATTTATAATTTCATTATTCATTTACTCAATTTTTTTAATACTCCCTTCATTCATTATTTATATTTATATATTGAGTTTATTGTTGATTATCTAGTAATAAAGATTAATTGATAAATTTATATATATATTTTTCTCCCTTGTATCTATGAAAATTGTTTTGTTCATACACTTAGTTCCTATATCAAAATAACAACAGACATGGATGGTCAATTTTTAATATTTCTTTTTTCTTCATATGTGCAATATTCTTATGAGCTGATACGGCTCGAATGTGGACTTTGAGACAAGAAGTTTTTTTACTTGTGGGACTTAAAACGCGGACCGGAAGTTGCGCACGGAGTGCAAAGGATGATGGACCTTGTAGTGCCGAAAAACCGGAAGTGACGCGACGGCAAGTTAATCGCGCCACGAACGACGCAGAACCACGAGAATTTCGGCTGGAATCTGGTTGTATTTAAACAGAAAGACAACAGAAGATCTGGAAAGCTGACCGAGGAAGCCGAGCAAATCGGCAAAACGCGTTTTGGCTTAAAAGTGGACTCAATATTTTTTTGTACCACCCATATTTTATTATTATTCTGTTTAACAACCTTTTTATTTGTTATTTTCTATCAATGTATTTTTTAAAGTAATTTATATATATATATATATATATATATATATTTTTTTTTTTTTATACATTACATGATAATAAACATCCCCCTTTTTTTACATCATTCACTGGACCCTGCAAATAATTCCAGGGAAGGGACAGTGTCACCCCATAAATTGACACTAAGTCGGTATACTTAGAGCCAGTTATCAAAAGGCTCTAAAAAAGGTGAGCACTTTAAAATGTAATATGTTATAAATATTACCATCACTGGAGATACTACACTTAGTGCGATATATCTGTGTTTTCTATACGTGCTGTGGAGAGGAACACACCTTTACCTGGAGAGAGGGGTCGTGTGATCTACCCAAAAAGACACAAGACGCTTGGAAGTTTAGAGCCTATAAACTTGAAAAGGCTCTAAAAAATGTGAGTTTAGACACATTTGTCACTTACATATTGCTCTACCATAATTTATAACATATTGCACTATTATCTGTATATTTTTTTTTTTCTCTATGTATATACTATCTTGAGATCATTGTAGAGGGTAAGTGTTTTTTGGATTTTGAAAAACACATTTTCACCTCACATTATAATATAGTGCTGCACTCTTTAAAAACTGAGGACCTAATAGGTGGAAACACCGGTAAGGTCTTAAGTTTTCTTCTGTGTTCTATGGTGTTTATGTATGGTGGGTTTTGAGGAGTACCCACAGAGTGTATATAGCAGCTAATACTCACTAATTTATATCACGAATTATATAGCGCCATTTATTCCACACCTCTTTGTATATATATTTTGTAAGTGGATAGGAGGAAGTCTAGCTCTGTATCATTTCCAACACATGCAAAAATTATACACATTGTTTTGCATGTGTTGGTGTTTTGGCATTGCTGTCCAATCATTATATAAGGATTGCTGTTAACAGAACAAGGAGTGTGTATCGCAAAACAAATGGTATAAATAAATATCTAATTTTAATTATTAATTTTTGTGCATTTTCCAGAAACAAGTAGGGGATGCCTTTAGTTTCTGGACTCTTGCTGTGAGGTTTTTCCTGTTCCATTAAGTTTTGTACCCAAGGCTCAATCATATCTTCATAGTGTCCCTGCTTCTATAACCCTTACCCTAATGAGCTACATATACTTATATACTGGACTTAAAACCATTCTAGGATCTAGCCAAAATAACCAAAATGGGAGTATATATGATCCTCATGTTTATTTACTACAGTGAGAATTTAAAGTGAATTCCAAATTTAAGGCCAAACTGAAAGTGTATGTATACCTTAAATTCTAAATTCAAGTTTAATTATTTTTTCAGTAAATAAACCTTACAACATAAGAATAAAAACCTGAAGTAGCAGTGATTTATTGAAAGTTGCAAGAAAAAAACTATAAAATATCTGGAAAGCAAGGATGAGAACAAATGTAATTAACCTGTTTTTGCAAGAAACAAAATATATAAAAACATTTTTTATAGACAATTATAACTTTATGTTTAATGTTTGAAGGATATTTCAAAATTCAATACATTATTAAGCAGGAAAAGAAACCATATCTGCCTGAAAGATTTTAGCATGTGCATACTAAATATCTTTGTGTTTGACTCAAGAGAAATAATACATTTTATACAAGCTTGACTGAATGGTTATCAACTACCACAGCGAGTGGGTGAATTGTTATGTTTCCTTGCAAACATATATAACTGTGTGACGGTGAATAGCTCTGCATGTAATAATGCATGAAATGGAATGCAAGTGAATAAAAATAATGCGCTAAGAAAAATAATGAGCCAAGTTGAAGTCCCAGAATTATTTTTTAGTATATAATGCTGGTGGTACACTGCAGAGACTCCTCAAACCTGCCAAATTCTATACATTATGTAACAGATCTGTATACAGTTGTTTTGTCATGACCTTTAGAGATTTTTATTTGCTTATTAAGAAAGTTATATATAGTCAGGAACTTGATGACTGAATAAAGCCTGCTTGCGGTTAGCATGAATGTAATTACCAAGTACCTATTTATTTTTTTCTTTCAGTTATACTTCCAGTTTGATTACTTTGATGTTAAATAGATACTAAAGGCATCATAACAACATTAGCTTAATGAAACCCTTTTGGTGTCCCCTGTAGTCTTTTCAATTCTATGCCATTTAGGAGTTAAATTGTTTTTGTTTCAGTTTATGATGCCCAAGCCACACCTCCACTGGCTGTGATTCCAACAGTCTACATGATGTGATATAGCAGTTTTTATCTCCTGCTCTGTAAATTGAACTTTAATCACACACAGTAGGGTCTAGAAGGCTGTTAACAGAGCAGGAGATAATACATTCAAATTGGTGTTAAAGAATCTGTAGGTGACTTCTTTGTGGATTCAAGGCAACCTTCAACTATATAATCATATGTATAGTCCCGTATGATCTCTTCATTTATCGTTCTTCACCCATTTCCTTGAGTATATTATTCCAAAGAGAATACTGGGTGTTATCTTTGTTAACATATGACATAATGCCTCTTTCCATTTTGCATTGGAAAAAAAACTGTGTCTTAACCATAGATCATTTGCTATGTACAATTTCGTTGCAGTCATTAAATGCACATGTATTTTTTCTCAATTTGATTCAGCCCTTCTAAAGACATGTGTAACAATGCCTTCATAGGTGTGAGGAAGAATTTTCGTCCTAACCAGTTTGAGAAGAATTCATCAACTTTAGCCCAAGTTGAGCTTAACAAAAAGCAACTCCACCATATATTCATCTGGTCCCCCCTAAAACTATTACATCTCCAGCATTCGTCGGTGCTATTTGGATACATTCTGGCAATACTAGCTGGAACCAGGTGCCATCTATTCATTAACTTAAATTGTAATTCACTAAGATTTAAACAGTGGACAGCTTGATATGATCATTTCAAAGAGTGATTCCAGTTTCACTGTAGAATAGGCAATTGAAGTTCTTTTTGCAATTTTTTTATTTTTTTTTAACAAGTAACGTCATTTTGTCATCAGGTTTTTTTATGATATTTCTGCTGGATCACGTTATTTAAAGCTGTCTAGCAGTAGTCATATCATTTCTATCTACATATTTATTGAAATTGCCTTTTACTCTCAGATATTTAAAAGTTTAATTTTGGTGTAATCTATATTCTGATTGTAGGTTAGTCAATGTTTTTATATCCTTGCCTTCTAGTAAATCTCTGTAACTATCCCTTTTTTTGCCAATAAAGAAAGTCTTCAGTTAGATATGAGATCAAATTTAAAGGTAAAGATGGTAGAATTTTATTTCGTAGGCCTATTTTCTTTCTAGTCACTTTCCAGTTGCCTAAAATCTGACGAAGCGCTAGGCTTCCATCTAGTCTTAGAATGGGTCCCAGAAAAGCCAGAGAAGATCTTTATCTAATTTAACTACATCTTGTTCTAATAAAAAAACAACTTCCTTTAGGCTATTCTTGTTTTGTGTAATAATGGCATGCATTAATATAGCTGTCTGATAGGGCAGGGGTAGGCAACCTTTTAACAGCGCTGTGCCAATATAGGATTGTGATGTCCCGTAGCGTGCCGGTCCTATTTTTTTTAAATTGAGGTGTGTATGCTGCCGTATTCTGCTTGTGTTATTTTTACTGTAATTGCTTTGCATTGTTGTATTTGTGCATATATGAGCTATTATATTGTATATGTTCATGAGTACTTTGTGGTATCGTGTCCCTATGAATTTGGCCTGTGTATGAGGGCTGCTTGTGGGATTGTGTATGGATGGATATGTCACATGGTGTGTTTGGTAGTGTGTGGGGGCTGTTTGGAGTATTGCATGTGAGAGGCTGCATGTGGGGTTGTGTGCATTTATGTGGATTGTTGCATTTGTGGGGATTGTGTGTATGTTTGTGTGTGGGCTGTTAGTATTATTTCTATGAGGGGAGGGTTATCCTGCAGCTCTCTGTATATCTAGCAGTGTGGGTGGCTTCCCTGGGGTCCAGTGGGGACCAGGCCGGTCAGATACATGTCAAGGACAGGAGCTGCAACAGCAACTGCAGGCTGCTCTACTACAGTGTGGATTTCCATTCACAAGTGCTATGTGCTGCAATGCATAAATTGAGGATTGTCCTTCACCACCTCTTCGTATTAGCAGATATCTGAAGTATGTTTGTGTGTGGGCTGTTAGTATTATTTCTATGAGGGGAGGGTTATCCTGCAGCTCTGTGTATATCTAGCAGTGTGGGTGGCTTCCCTGGGGTCCAGTGGGGACCAGACCGGCCAGGTACATGTCAAGGACAGGAGCTGCAAGCGCAACTGCAGGCTGCTCTACTACAGTGTGGATTTCCATTCACAAGTGCTATGTGCTGCAATGCATAAATTGAGGATTGTCCTTCTCTTCGTATTAGCAGATATCTGAAGTTTTACTGGGTCTCCTGATAGGCTAGAGCCTGATTGACTCTAGCAGCCTTGAGTGCCGTGCACAGACACCTCAAGTGCCATAGGTTGCCTACCCCTGGTCTAGGGAATCCCTAGACCTCCTTTCTCCTTTTTTTTTTTAAGTATTTGTAAACCCAGTCTTGTTTTTTTTAACTAACCATATAAAACAATTCAAGGCTGATTGTATAAGCTCCAACCAGGGCATTGGTGCCATTAAAATAAGTATTCTGAAAATATATAGCAACTTTGGGAGTATGTATGACTTTATTAAATGTATTCTACCCCACCATGATATCTCTAGTCCCTTCCATTTCTTTAGGGATCTATTAATTTGTCTGATCAATGGTAACAAATGGATCCCAATCGAATTAATTGGATTTAAAGAAATATATATACCTAAATACGAAAAATGATGCTCAGCCCATGTAAAGCCATGTAGTCGGTATTGTTGCCTAATTTCTTCATCTTTCACATTTCTTACCATTGCTACAGTTTTCCCTAAATTCAACTTATAGTTCGATACTTTACTGTACACTTCTGTTTTCATATTTTCCTGTACTGAATTAAGAGGATCCTCAACAATAAGTTAAGTATCATCAGCATAAAATGAAATGTTTTGTAAATTGGATAGTCTATATCCTTTAATGCTCTGGTTAGCTCTGATTTCCAAAGCTAAAGGTTCTAAAGAAGGTATATACAACAATGGGGAGAGGGGGCATCCCTGCCTTGTCCTGTTTGTAAACCGGAACCATTCTGATCTTACTCCCAAGCCAATTACTCTGCCCGTATGTGTTGAATAGAGGGCCATTATCGCTTGGTATATTATTTAGTGAATTCCAAATGCTTTAAGGAACTCACTCATAAAATCCCAGCTGACCCTGTTATAGGCCTTTTTGGCATCAAGTGAAAGTGTCAGCTGGAATATCTGTCTCCTCACAACATCTTCATATAAACTCAACAGGCTTCTAATTTGATTTGATGAAGATCTCCCAGGGATAAAGCCTACTTGATCCATATGGATACGTCTCTCCTTTATAGGTTTGAGTCTGTACACTATTATAGTCGACGTTTAACAATGATATAGACCTGTAACTAATTACTTCTGTAGGCTCTTTTACCACTTTTAATATTGGGATGATATTTCCTTTTAGCATTTCCTCCGGGAATTCACCTTTCTCTGCTATCTCGTTAAACATATCCATTAAATGGGGCACCAATTTGTTTTTGAATGTTTTATTTAAAAAAGCATCAAAGTCATTTTAACTACTTCCTGAATGGAAAATGGTTTATTAATCTCTTCTAAAGTCTCTATAGTTAGCTTTAGAAATACTTTGTCCCCAAAGTACTCAGATTTGACTCATAACACTCTAATTGGTGGATTAAGTAACCAATCAGAGTGTTATGAGTCAAATTACACAGTGTGGGAAAATTCCAAAGAACTTTCCCACGCTGTGTAAAATGACACAAAGCACTGGTGGATTTCAAACCAAGCAATCAGAGTGCTGTGACAGGTAAATGTAAAGACTTACCTGTCAGTCTCTTCATTTACCTGTCAGAGCACTCAGAGTGCTCTGAGCCTAATTGCAGGGCGAGGCAAGGCTTTATAAGCCTTCCCCCGCCCTGCAGAGCTCAGTCTGTTGGAGCCCTCGTGGGTGAAGATGGATAATTTTTTTTGCGCTCTGGTTTTTTTTTTTTAATTGCGAAGTTCCGAACGGCCAAAGTTACCGAAGTTACGAAGAGGCGAAGTGCCGAAGTTCCGAATAACGAAGTCCCGAATTTCGGAATGCCGAACCGAGCCAAATATATTCCCCATGCACATGCCTACTATAACTGTATATTTGTTTAGAAGATAATAGGAAGTTCTTATACTGCCGCTTTCCCTAAAGAACAAATGTTAAATGAGACATAAAATAATGTCAATGAAATGCTGTGGGGGATAAATCTTATACAGAAAATAAATTTACTACACAAAAAAAAAAAAGTCTGAAAAGGGGAAACAGAATGAAAAAATATAAGTGGGTACAAGTGTTGCTCCCCTAAAACACAGGCACTCATTCATATACTAATTATCTGAAGTGTAGGCAGAGAGGGAAAAGAAAGGAAAAAATAAATATATTTATATATATATATATATATATATATATATATTTATTATTTTTGTCTCTTTTTTTTCTCTCCTATTTGCATTAAGAAAACAAATAGAGATTAACTGCAATGTTATACATCCACATAATAGAATCTAGTGGTTACTCCACAATAACTATTTTTTTTGCTGTTTGTCTTTTTTTTTTTTTTTTAAACAAAAAAAAATTTTTAAGGTGTTACTTTGGATTTTTATATCCACAAAAAATAAACACCAAAACTAAAAAGGAGACAGAATGTCTGCCAAGAAGGACCAAGAAACTAAACAGTTGAATAAAAAGGACAGAAATGAAAAAGATACGAAGGTAGAGAAACAACTTTCCATTAAAACCAGAAGAAGAAAAATCAATCAAGACCAATTAATAAATAAACAGACATGGAGGAGAGTCATAAAGAATTATCAATAAGTCCAAATCACAATCCAATCATGCTAGAATTACTAACAGAAGTGTTATTATTATTTTATTATTTATATAGCGCCAGCAGATTCCGTAGCACTGTACAATGGTTGGACTAACAGACATGTAATTGTAACCAGACAACTGGACGTACAGGAACAGAGAGGTGGAGGGCCCTGCTCCATGAGCTTACATTCTAGAGGGAGTGGTGTATAGTGACAAAAAGGGTGTTGGATCAACAATTTGTCAAAATTAAGACAGAACTAGAATTGAACATAAAGGAAATAAAATCAGAGATAACCATTCTCAGGTGATTATCTTAGGCAGGTGTGAGAGACTGAGTATAGTCTAGTTTTTAGGGAGGCCACTTGTAATGGAAAACTGGTATTGCAATAAACTAAAATAGAAGAAAATGAAACATATTCCTGGTTGTCAGGATAGGATCTGGACAGCAGAATTTAAGCTGCTTCATTGAGCTAAAGTAAGGAACCCTGAGAATGTTTTTGAGTGACCACACCCTCTATTTTCATACAGTTTACAAGAATGTATGTCACATTGAAAGATCATGAAATGGTTACATTACTATCAGATTTTAAAATGCTGCATTTTATACATATCTCGGTTGTTTAGAAATGAAATGGACAAGGTAGTTACCATAACCAGTTTATCTAATTGAATAGAGCCAGAGTACTGTTTGTAAATTCAGTGTTAAACACTGATTAAGGGATTCTGGCCACCCTTTACTGGAGGTAAAGATTACACAACACATCAGCAATGTTGTTGTGATAGGCTCAAAGTAGTCAGCTGACACTCAGCCAATCACAGTCTCCCATTATTTCTCAGGGTAATGCTTCCTTATTAGCCCAAGTATTGTAAAGGGGATGGTTTGCTGAGGACTCTCATTAAGCATTAAAACATAAAAAATAGCTTAAAGGAAGGGAAACTTTAGGAGACTTCAGACATTATATATACCTTGTCCCTTTAATGTATCTGTTTGTAAACCCTTTTCTCTCTGTTAACTTTCACTTTCTAAAGTTCATCTTGCTATATAATATAACAGTCTATAAAAAAGGTTGTTGAAATTTTACTTCTAAAAAGAAATTATATAGTAAAGCTTTATTTAGAACTTTTTTACCACCTAGTCAAACTCCAAGCTTCGATATATACAATTTAAAATATCCTGCAACACTCTGCATTATACAGATGAATGGTTTTATCTAAGCAACTATATATACATGCATTTAATTGTTGTAATATTATATTTAATTAATGCCATTATGTTACTTACATTTTAGTCATACATATTGTATATGACAAAAATTATATTTCTGCTTCTGTGCTAAAAAAAAAACTAGCCAATATCCATTAAAAAAACAACAAGAAATTAAGCTAAAATGCTATGTTATCTCTAACTCATTTCCATAAATCCAAAAAGGATGAATAAATTGTGAAAAACTAAATAATATATAAAACTGAAACATATTATTTAATATTATACAGATATTATACAGATACATGGTTTTAGTCAGGCAACTATATATACATACATACATTTTTGGAAATATTATATTTAAAGAATGTAATTCCTTACAAATATTTATTAGCCAGTTTATTGTCCACTGTATATATTTTCATCAAACCAACTGTATATTACAGAAATGGTATTTCTTTGCTAAAAAAGCTTGTCCACGTCGCAAAAAAACCCAAAGCTAAAATGCCACTTTATCTCTAAATCGTTCCCATAATTTATAAAAACAAGAAAATAAATTGTGAATATTTTTATTATTACTATTAGAATTGTATATGTTTAGTTATTTATGCAATCTAATTATTTTGATATTCTTGAAGAGCAAACTATACACACTTGCTTATTTGTCTTAAATTAACATGCAGTTATAATTTCCTATTCTTACTCAAATATATCTATGGAATATCCTTCACTGGGGTGAGAGAGATTTTTAATTCACTTCATTGTCAGGGGAGAATCTACTGCAACAGATGAAGGATTTTAATGAGTATAAGCTAAAATTTCTAAACTTTTATATGTATTTATTCATATTTATCTTTAATACATTATCTTCCTAAGATATTGTAAAAGTTGTGATTCAACCTGACTCATCCCTTTATGCCATGTGTGCAGAGCTTATTAAAAAGCAGTTTTTGCCATATAACATGTGAACAAGCACACAATGACAATACATGTCTGCACGTAAGCTGATAAGATATACTAAGCATTGAAGGTGCTTGGGATGTACAGTTGTGCAAAAAACATAATTGCATATGCCAGCACAAATTCTTTGCACTCTATGAAAGTAAGCACACATACAACTTTGTTAAATAAGATAATAATGATTGCTTCTTTTAGAGATGATGTAGCAGTCTTACGTAAATCCAGTTTTTTTTATGAATTACAGCCCTAAACCAATACGTGTAATAATGGTGAATCAAGTTAAGATTAATTTTGATTTGTATACAATACGAACATAGAAGAAACAAGATGGCTTGCAAAGTTTTTGTTTTAATCTAATATTCACTGCTTTTTCTTTTCTTATGTTCAATTAGTCTTGCTGAAATTGATTGTTTCAATTTCTTTTAGCACCTAAACCGCCACTGGGAACTGTCAAAGCCAACATTGTTCTTGTTTCAAGGCAAAACACAAAGAACAAAACCAGGAGTCTTTTATTAATTTCTACTTGCAGTTAGGAAAGCAACAACCTTGATTCAGATGTTCACGGCACTGCATTCTCTCGGATTACATCAGATATTTCTTGATACTTTGTGACTTACTCTACTAAGACATCAGTTATGTTTTAATATAAATGTTAAGTTTAATATTGTCAACATAATATAACTTCTTTAATTTAATCATTCTTCCATTATTATAATGATAGGATACATTATCATTTAATAAATTATACCTTCAATACACTTAGTAGTGCATGCGATAATTATTTCTCACTTCATATATTTAAATTTTATTGGTCTTTTAATTACATATGTTTGCTAGAAGCTGGATTTTCTTTTTTTAAGTAAACCATTTACTTACTACACTAAAGAGTAGATTTCCCACTTTTACAATCTGTCGGTCTGTCTTTCTGACTGTCTCTATATTTATCAGACTCTGTTTGCCTTTTAGAAAATGTTTCTGCATACATCAAACATATAATCTAAATGCATTATTAGTTATAAACCTCAGTGTGACTGTGTAACTTATTATTAACTTTTTCTTATAAGCAATAGGTTCAATAAATATCAAATAACTATTCATTTACATAAATTAAATTACAAATTTGAAATACATATGGTTTATTGTGCTCCAGGATATTAAATTATTTTGTTACATTATGCAATCAATTTGTTTGTTGTCTATACAATCAATTTCCATTGGAACTGATGCAAAAATTATAGTGGAGTATTACATATGATTAGCAAAAAAAAAAAAATCCATATTTTTTAACTCAGATATTGACTGCTGTGCATGCCCTCACATTGACAATGTGAACCCCTAGACTAATGACATCTCCAAGAGCTAGTTGGAGTGAGATATCAGCCAACTGGAGTCCAATCAATGAGATGAGATTGGAGGTGTTGGTTACAGATGCCCTGCCCTATAAAAAACACACACCAGTTCTGGGTTTGCTTTTCACAAGAAGCATTGCCTGATGTGAATGATGCCTTGCACAAAAGAGCTCTCAGAAGACCTACGATTAAGAATTGTTGACTTGCATAAAGCTGGAAAGGGTTATAAAAGTATCTCCAAAAGCCTTGCTGGTCATCAGTCCACGGTAAGACAAAATGTCTATAAATGGAGAAAGTTCAGCACTGCTGCTACTCTCCCTAGGAGTGGCCGTCCTGTAAACATGACTGCAAGAGCACAGCGCAGACTGCTCAATGAGGTGAAGAAGAATCCTAGAGTGTCAGCTAAAGACTTACAAAAGTCACTGGCAAATGCTAACATCCCTGAATCTACAATACGTAAAACACTAAACAAGAATGGATTTCATGGGAGGATACCACAGAGGAAGACACTGCTGTCCAAACAAAACATTGCTGCACGTTTACAGTTTGCACAAGAGCACCTGGATGTTCCACAGCAGTACTGGCAAAATATTCTGTGGATAGATGAAACCAAAGTTGAGTTGTTTGGAAGAAACACACAACACTATGTGTGGCGATAAATAAGGCACAGCACACCAACATCAAAACCTTATCCCAACTGTGAAGTATGGTGGTGGAGGCATCATGGTTTGGGGCTGCTTTGCTGCATCAGGGCCTGGACGGATTGCTATCATCGAAGGAAAAATGAATTCCCAAGTTTATCAAGACATTTTTCAGGAGAACTTAAGGCCATCTGTCTTCCAGCTGAAGCTCAACAGAAGATGGGTGTTGCAACAGGACAATGACCCAAAGCATAGAAGTAAATCAACAACAGAATGGCTTAAACAGAAGAAAATACGCCTTCTGAAGTGGCCCAGTCAGAGTCCTGACCTCAACTCAATTGAAATGCTGTGGCATGACCTCAAGAAAGCGATTCACACCAGACATCCCAAGAATATTGCTGAACCGAAACAGTTCTGTAAAGAGGAATGGTCAAGAATTACTCCTGACTGCAACTACAGGAAATGTTTGGTTGAAGTTATTGCTGCCAAATCCAAGGGTTCACATACTTTTTCCACCTGCACTGTGAATGTGTACATGGTGTGTTCAATAAAAACATGGCAACATTTCATTCTTTGTGTGATTGCCTATTGTTACGACTTAGATGATGATCAGATCACATTTTATGACCAATTTGTGCTGAAATCCATATCATTCCAAAGGGTTCACATACTTTTTCTTGCAACTGTATTTGTACATACACATATATCACTCTCTTTACCAGTATATTCAGAGAATACTCGATTTATTTAGATTGGAATAAAAAAGACAACTATTAAATATTTTGTCACATCATGCAGTTCCGATTAGTTCCATACAGTTCCATACAGGTATCCATTAGTGTCCAGTTGTCTAGTTGTCCAATCTCTCCCATCTCATTTGTAGCCAATTAACTATCTCTAGGCTGAGTGGAATTCCCTTTTTAGTTAAGTCACTGGGGGACATACGAGCGTAGGGAGCATGGGCCAAATTTCATCTGTGTGCCACTATCCATCCAGTGCCAATTTCCAATAAGTGCCCTGAATCCTAGGAGTTTACTAAGGGAGTTTACTAAGGAGGACACAATAAGGAAAACAGCAGAAAATGCTTCAAATAACATTCTCATTATCATCCACATGCTGTTGTGCTTGCTGTATTTATGTTTGTGTTCTGTACCTAGCCATATATGTAGTTTAAGTATTACTTCCTCACCATATATTCATTATTGTAACCTATTAATGTTTTTTATTTTCATCTCCTCCCTTCCTGTATGTGGCTCTAAATTTGACTGTGTTAATATTCCTTGTAATACTATTCACACTCTTGTCATGTTCCTAACACTACATTTTTAAGCAACACTCACCAGAAACTGAAAACCAAATTCTTATACATCATGGCCTGCTTTGTTGCTGTAATTTATCTGCTGAGTGCTGGTGGAGAGAGTGTTGAAATCAAGCCCTCCAACCCCCACCCCGCAAAAGTATAAAACCCTACAAATGCAATGCTACCAAACTAAGATTATGTCCAAATTCCTATTACTCATGTTACTTGCCCTTGAATGATGTAGAGTCTAACCCTGATCCCCCAACAGATTCCATTCTTAGCCTTCCAGCTAAAAAAGGCCTCTCATTTGTGCACTGTAATATCTGCAGCTTACTACCAAAAATGGATGCACGGCAAGCGTGTTCACATTACAAGCCCAAAAGCATTGAGCTTTCTGAATCAAAATGACAGAGCAAGAGCATTGTCATTTATGTTGTGAATTCCATAAAGTTTATCCCCTTACAAAACTTTAGCCCTCCTGCCATCTTTGATTTACTTTCTGGCACAATTCAGATCCCGTGCAGTAAATCAATCATTGTTGCAAGAATCAACCGCCCACTCCCCAGTGCATTCCCTATCTGACATAGCCCATCTCCTTAGTGAAACCATAGCTCTAAAACCTAAACAGTGAACTGTTGGTCTTTGGAGATTTTAATATTGATTGGCTGAATCTTAAAAATAATAGTTCTTGCTTGCTGTTTAAGACTTTGCAGCTAACGTAATTAGTCTCCTCCCCAACTCGCATAAACATTAAAAGTAAACATTAAAAGTCATAACCATACCCTGCTCGATTGGATTCTCTCCACTTCTCCTGATAGAATCCAGGAGGCATGTGTTCTCCATAACAGGAAAATAAAGGCTACTAAATCCTCTCCCAAGGTTAAAATCACCAGGTCCTTCAAAAACTGTAATCTTGAATCCTTTCTAAATTATATCAATAACCTCTAATGGCACACATTAAACCTTATCCCAGATCTAGACTCTGCAGTTGATTTATTTCAGTCTGAACTCCTACAAGGTTGGAATTTACATGCCCCGCTGCGTAAGGTGAGAGTAAAAGTGGCACATATGAATTGGATCACAGCTGACCTCATCCAAATGTACCAGTTTCGGGAATTATTGTGGTCAAAGTTCAAGCGTACTGGCTCTATGTGCGATCACTGTGCATATAGACAATGGTGAAATATATGCACAAAACAAACAAAATTGGCCAAGGCCCAATATTTCTTTGAAAATCTGAACAATAACATATCAAACCCTAGAAACTTTTGGAAAGTCATAAATAAATTACAAACTCTTTAATCCACTTCCAACCCTCCACTGTCAAAGTGGATAACCAAACCCTGAAACTTCTCTTGTAGCAAATTATTTTGTCGGATGCTCCACTACCCTGATTGCCAAGCTAATAAATGATACACATCCTGAAACTACAAATGTGGATCAGGCCCCACTAAATTTGCAAAGACCCAATATAGACAATTTCAATTTTAGACCTGTACCTATTACTGTCATTAAGAAACACCTTAATAATCTAAAAATGAAAAAACAGTCTTGACCTGATCAAATCCCAGCAATGCTGTTGAAGCTCAGTGCGCCGGCAATTGCTAAACCTGTCACAACCCTAATTAATGAATCCTTGGTGTCTGGATACATACCCAAACTTTGGAAGACTGCAAGAGTAGTGCATAAAAGTGGTGATACTACTTTGGTTTCTAACTATCGCCCAATATCATTTAGAACCCATGTGAGACATTAGTTTGTATGGGTCCTCACAATCATGGAATAATTCTTACTTCCTCTAGGGCTGATTGCAATTTTTCTTTACCATATCCTTTTGCCAGGAATTGTGTTTTAATCCTGTCTGCTTCTCTCATATAGTCACGGTCAATTCCATCTAATTCTTAAGAACTGTCCTTTTGGAGCGCTTGCTAACCAAGAAGTATGGTGACAACTCTCTCTATATCCGTTGGCGTCAACTTCTTTAAAGACGTTTTTAGTAGTTATACGTGATTCTTTGATGCAGATATTCAGATCTAGGAAATTTATTTCTAAAGTGCTCTGTTGCAAAGACAAAATAATACCCAATTCATTGTTACTGAGGTAAGTTAAAAAAGTATTTAAATCAGCAGTTGGGCCTGTCCAAATAAAAAAATGCAATTGACCCTAGAGGAAGTAAGAATTATTCCAAGAAAGGATTTATTAACTATTAATTATTAACTATACCAAAAAATAGGGATGGAGGAAATGAAATTCATCTTTAATTTCAATACCATGACCCCTGAAGGTCTAAATCAAGATTTTGAACTGTGTCACTTTATGAGTTAACTACCCAATCCCTAGAGAACCATTTACTGCACTTTATGTCACCTACCTGTTTTGATATTTATTTCTTACAGACTTCTATTGGATAGTTTTAATAAAATATTGATGCATAAAATTACAATGATGTATAGAAAAACAACTTTGTTTGTTGCATGGATTTTTTAATATCTATATGGATCGCATGGACTAATGTTGCATTCCACAAAGCTAAAGTCATGGAAAAACCTCCCACTTCCTCTTTTAAAAACCTCCCTTGTTTAAATATGGACATGGCAGCTCCGGACACAGAAGGGAGACACCCACGGGATATATTGAAATGCATGTTGTGTTCCACTTAGCAGGAGAGAAGATAAACCGGAAGAAGAGACGCACCCACGTAGCGCGCTGGAACACATGTTACGTTCCACATACTGGAAGGAGCATACCGGAACTAAATGGAAAGCGGGGGATTTAAAAAGAAGAGGATTCAAAATAGATTTAGAACCAAATGAGGAAACTCCTTTTACAGGGCGAAACGCATTTTGGGTATTTTTATGGACTACTGAGTCAATCAGTGAATTCCATGTCTGTTTTTTATTTATTTTATTGATTTGTTATATTTTAACCAATAAAGGACCTTTTGGACAACACTTCTGGTATCCTGTGTGTCAGACCAATAGAACCACAGAGAAGAGACTGAGAGGTAAAAGAAGTTGGACATCCTTGAAATTGTCCAGCAGCGCTTACCATCCGAGCCATATGCATTTGATTTATACTAGCAATACTGCAGTATTATCTTGTATTTCTTGTATTGTTACAGATATGCATCTTCAATTCATTAGCTCCACCTTATGTATGTATATTATTTGTATTTTATAGAAGTGGTCTAGGGGATTCCACACAAGGTGTTTTTGAGCTTAATATCCATTTCTCCATATTGTGTACTTGTTTTAAGATATGTATACCTATATACCTTGATTCTAGCTGTCTGTTTGGGTTAGCCTTACTTAGTCTCTCTCTTACTATCCCTTGAACTCTTTCTTTTCCTCCAGTTTAGCTACAGCTCCCTATATTTAGTAGATAACGTAGGCTATATATTTGTACATGCAGAGTCAACATAGGTAGTGTCACGACACTCCTTAGTTAATATGCCCTCGTGCAGTACTCACACTCAACACTGTTTCTGTTTGGCACTGTTTCTCATTTCTCTTCGTTAAGCACTTCACCTGGCCCTTGTTTAGCACCTATCTATTCTGGTTTCTCCCCTCACTCCAGGTCAGATCATTATCCACTATCATTTGTCTTGTATCCTGTGTTTTCTGGTTCCTGGTTCCTGTTCCCCGTGATTCTGACTCCTTGTTCCTGTGTCTTGTATCCTGTGTATCCTGATCCTATGTTCCTGTTCCAAAGTCCTTATGGTCCTGCGTTTTCTTCTCTGCCTGGTCCTGTGCTTCCATTTCCAGTGTTCACTTGCAGTGTTCCTGCCTATACTTCATTTCCAGTGATTCTGACCTTGCTGCCTTATTTACGTGTGGCCTGCTTTGGGCTTTGCTCCTTGGTGTTTTTTATTTAATGTTTGGTGGCTTAGGATCCGTGCCCCACCTATATTCTGTGGTGGCTGCACGATCCTGCCTTAACTATTTACTTTTTGCATCAGGCCTATTTACATGTACTCTGCCTGATCTATTTGTATTTATATTGATTTCTTTTATATATTATATATATATATATATATATATATATTTTTTTTTTTTTTTTTTTTTTTTTTTTTTTTTTTTTTTTTTTTTTTTTTTTTTTGTGGCATTATACATATTTTGTTTTTGTATATTATATCCTTTGGCTTTCTTTAATACATATATTCTTGATTGCTCCATTCATCGTGTCCTTGTATTATTTCTTTGCTAAGTTGGTTCCCACATTTAAAGGAACAGTGCTGTCGCAGGGCAGCACCCCTTCATGTCCTTACAGGTAGGCTTACCTACACACACACAGATACAGCTGAGTTTCTGTGGATTTAGCACCTGATAGCTAACGTTATTTATTAGCAGTGTGTATAGTGTGTCAGAAAGATTTATAGACCCAATTTGTAATTTTGCTGTATGTCTCCATCCTGGTCTCCTGGGACCTGCTTTTTGCCCTTTAAGTCTAACTGTAATTTAACTTCTTTTTTATTATATGCTATCTTTAGCTTGTTCTCATCCCGCTACACTCACCAATATGTATTCATACACTATATAGTGTTGAATATCATACATCAATATGGCTTTAAGAGAATTCATACTCTTTATTCTCATTCTGAGTTACATTTTAGGAATTTGGGAGATTATATTATTTACAGAATCAGAAGTGGTGCCCAGTGGCAATACAGATAAAAAAATGTCTAATAGGGTAATTTACTAAATTGAGAATTGTGTGGAATTCAGAGTAAATGTAATTTTATAGAACAAAATATCTGAAAGCATTGCTGACTGAAAAATGTTTCCAGTTCAACTATTAAGAACTTAAAATAAAAATTTGCTTGGAAGACCCAAACATTTTTGTTTTGTTACGAACTCCCAAAGACCAAGCTGAAATATAGAAATAACAAACGATATGCGCCACGGCCGATCATGTTTATTTTAATTTGCAATTCTGTATTCCCCCCATGGCACTAAAAGAAGAGCCGATTGATAGGAAAAAAGATGATTGATTAATTACATATGTAATAAACATATAATCTAGTATGCTGGTTGGCCTGAATCTTTTTTCCTTTACTAAATGTGGCTGAGCTAAACCAACACACATCCTCAATTTTTGTTTACTTTTCTGCAGAGGTGATTTGGTTGAAACACATTTTTCTACCATGCAAACGTCTACTAGATTTATTAAATAAGATTGAAAAATTAGGGAACCTAATTAATATGTTATTTTCTGGAGGATGATTACAAAAGTGTGAATAAGCTTTTCCACATTCTCAATATAAAAGACATATTATTAGAATCATTTAGTGATTAGCGCTCTGTGGCAATTTATCACTAACACATTATCAACTTGTCACAACATAGTGAATCTTAAGTCTTGATTAGCTTTTATAAACTCTATGAATGTCTATGGTATGTTCTTCCTAATTAACAAAAGTAATAGTTCAACCATTCTACTGATGCTTTAATTCATAGGGTTCTATTATAGTATAGCCAAATATGTATTTTTCAATAATTATAATACTTTTATAAGTTTCCAAAAATGTTTGCAGTTTCCATACACTTTATATTTTGTCTTTTAACACTAGCACCAATCTACTTTATTATTTTCTATATGGTTTAGTATATCCTTCATAAACTTTTGTGGAAAAACTCAGACTCATTTGTCATAAACCAATGCCCTAATCAAACTGGAGATATGATGAACCCCAAAGAAATAATATTATTGTAAAACTGTACTCCACAACGAATCACCAAGCTTCCCCTACACTGGGTGTGTACATTAAAAAAATGGCCACTTCCCATAATCAAGGCTGGTGTGAGCTAATCTGACAGATAATCCATGGAATGGACTTTATATTTCCAAGGTATGTGTAGGCTAAAAAAACTTGATTTTTACAGTGTATACTGCAATTACGTATTGCCAGAAACAGGAAAACTCATCCCCTTCCTTCCAAAAACACAGAGGTGTACCGGTGTTATACTGATAAATAAAAAAACAACAGCTTCTGTCAGTGATACTCATTACTCAATGATCCTTTCTAAAAATCAAATTATGTCTCAACATGTCCCTTACTTAATCATACTTAACGCACATTCATATTTCCATCTGAAACTTTCTGGGTTAGACCAGATGGATGATAAGATCATTGCTGCTCTTCAAAATGCGTGTCTCACCGAAGGGCCTATTTGTTTTATTTCTCATCCATATTTCACCCCACATTTCTCATTTTCTCCATTATTTCTTGCACACTGATTCTACAACAAATAACATGGGAGAATACAAGAATGTGCATCTATGAGATAGAACCTAAAGGAGTAATCCAACCAAAAAACAGTGTTTTAATAAAACAAAGCAACAAGAAACAAACAGAAAACAACAACGAAGAAAAAAATGGAAGCATGTACTGGTAATCTCATGTCGAGGCCCTGCTCTCCCAACAGCCCGATCCTCATCTGGTGACATCACGTCTCCTCACTACAGAGTTAAGGATGTTAAGGAGGATGTTCTGAGAGGAGGACTTTGGTGGTATGGAGGGTCATTTGCCACCAGAAAGCTCTGTGTGCAGAAATAACATTAGCTAGCACGGGACTCTCATTCCAGGCAAGCTAATGATGCTGTTGGAAGTAGAGTTATATGTCTAGTGATTCAAACTAAAATGCTATACCCATAGATTCAAAACAACATGACCATTTTAAATTACTAAAGTGGTTATTGTGCTTGGAATAACCCATTGACAAAATGTGACTCATGCAATGCAACAACAAGAAGAAATCAACAAATAAATAGCATAAGCAGGAATATATTTGCATCTAAAAATTGCCAAGTTGCAGTGCTGCAGTTAACCAAACAGAAATACTATGGATTTAAATTAAACATGAACAGTGTGAAGGTAAAATTACTTTTCATCAAAGCAATCAGCATGTTCACATTTGTATATCACAAAAAAAAAAAATCTATTTCTCAGGTCATCTTCATCTAAAGATTCATGGTGCACAATACAGAATGCATCAGGGGTTCCCAATCCATTTTTCCCATGGAACCCTTCGACACAGTGTACCAACATCGTTTGCTTCCGTTTGTAGAGCTGGTATTTGTATATAATTTTTGCATTTTAATACAGGGGTGTGCTTACATTTATGTGCAATGGTGTGGTTGGATGTAGTGTTGGATTTAAAATGTGGATGTACATTTGTGTGTAATATTGGTGTTTGAGTGATGGGTATATTTGAGTGTTTGTATATAATTTTAGAGTTGGAGTTCAGGGGTGTCTCTGTATGTCATGTTTGCAGGGGTTTGTTTGCATGTTGTGTTGTGTTTAATTTCTGAGATGTCTGCACATACACACTTACACAGATATACATACATATTAACAAACAGAAACACACACAGATACACACACTGGCACGTACGCACACTGACACACAGATACACACACTGGCATGTATACATACTGACACACAGAAACACAAACTGGCATGTACGCACACTGGCACACACACTCAGATGCACTGACATAAAGATACACACATGGGCATAAAGATATACACACACTGGCACACAGACACACACAGGTACATACACACATACTGGTACACACACACACACTGACAGATACACTGACACACAGATACACACTGGCACATATACACACTGACACACAGATACACACACACTCAGATACACACAGTGACAGATACACTGGCACAAAAATGCACAGACACTGGCACAAAGGTTCACACACTGGCATTACACAATCTAAAGATACACACTGGCACACAGACAAACACTGGTACATACACACTGACAGATACAATGATACACAGATACACACTGGCACACAGATACACACTGCACACACACACACTGCACACACACACACAGATAAACACACTGACAGATACACTAACACACAGATAAACACACTGGCACAAAGATACACACAAATACACACTGGCACACAGACACACACTGACAGATACAGTGACACAGATACACACTGGCACATACACACAGATACACACTGGAACATAGGCACAGTGGTACACCCACTGGCACATAATCACAAAGATATACACACCGGCACACAGACACACAGGCATTTACACACACTGACACACAGATACACACAATGGCATACGCACACACACTCAGTTACACACACTGACAGATACACGGACTCACAGATAAATACACTGGCACAAAGATATACACACACTGGTACATACACATACAGAGATACACACTGGCACACAGACACACTGGTATGTACACACACTGACAGATACACTGATACACAGATACACACACTCTGGCACATACACACATAGACCGATAGACACACACACATAAACACACTGGCACAAATATATACACACACTGACACATACACACATAGTCAGATACACAGACACAGATAAACACACTGGCACAAAGATACAAACTCTGGCACAAAGATATACACACACTGGCACATACACTCACACAGATGCACATAGTGACACAGACACACACATACTGGTACATACACACACTAACAGATATACTGACACACAGATACACACTGGCACATACACTCAGATATACTGACACACAGACACACACTGACACATAGGCACATAGATACACACACTGGCACATACAAACACTGACAGATACACTGACACATACACACACACTGACACAGAGATACACACACTGACACATACACACATTGTCACACAAATACATACACACACAATCAGATATACACAGTGACACATAGTACACATACACAGATACAGACACACACAGGTATTTGTAGTCATCCTCCTGTTAGATTACTTTTTTTCCTGCAGGAGGGTGACTTGTTGGAGTGCTGCAGGTTGCTGGCTGACGCTGGTGTGCCGCTCACTCCTCACTGCTGCTCATTCTTCCTGTCCCGCTTGATGCGCTCTGTCTGGGACGAAGTGACAGGCTGTCAGTTCCTCCCAGCATTCCATGATACAGGGGCCAGGTTGCGGTCTCAAAAACAGCCCGCGGTGCCTGTTCAGTGATACCAATTGGGTGGCCCTAAATGCTTGGGCCACCCAATTAGCAAATCATCGTAGAACCCAAATTTTGTTCTCCACCAATTGGAAAACGCTGGACTACACAATTGTTAGGTTAAAGTAATATAAACAATATAGATTTTGATGTGTAAAATGTGTTGAGATACATGAAAGATTTTGCTGAAGTCGTGGCTATTAAAGGAAGTTCTACCAGCCATTAAATCAGAAGGTTAGTGCATTTTTGTACAATGAATGATGGATCAAGGATCAAAGCATTTAGAAAAGACATCAAAACAAACTCTAATAGTTTTGTTTTTTTTTGATGATATGAGAGTAAATGGTAAAAGGTCTAAATAAAACTGATTTTAATACAAAATATTTGCTATATATTGGCAAGGGTGATTTGGTAGTTACTGATAGAAGTTGTGTCCAGCTGTTTTAGCTTTGACCTAAGTAGACATTTGCATGTGCTGTGCAGGTCTGTGAGCAAAGTACTACTTTCCACTATAACACCTAACAACTGAGGTTTTAGTGCACCTTTCAATCCATGGGGTGGTATATTTTAATTGAAAAAAAAAAGTAAATGGTTAATACTGTAAAATAAGGTAAACAGGTAGATATAAAGTATTACATTAACTATATTATAATGCATTAAATTCAGCACGCTTTGCATTACACCAGCTAAAGTAATCACAAAGTATCATAAAACAGCCATGTGAAATTAAGGAATGGTGATTCACACATTCCATTACCATGCTCAGAGGAAACAAAATAGTGTGTCACTCACTTGGTACTTAATTTAAGTGCAGGTAGCTAGACAAGATGATACCATGTTCCTGGTCTCCAATAGGGATGTTAGCAGAAAACCTCAGCACCCAACCAATAATTCCAAATAACGTTTTAATTGAGCTATTAAAACCACAAGTGTAAATGTTTTGACACAGCTGATGTCTTTTTTAAGAAAGACCCCGACTAGTGTTGAAATGTTGCCACCTGTGGTTTTGATGGTTCTATAAAAAACTCATTTGAATTTATTGTTGGATTGCTGCTTTTTTATTTTATCATGCTCAGATTGTTTCAGTGACAATATGCTCCGTATGTATTTCAATTTCTTATCTTATCTATATCTCTTATAAACAAGAGATATATACTGAATACAAAACAATTATAGGCATCACTTAATTATTTATGCTTGGTCAGGGGCTGCACACATTTTGGTGAAAATGCCTTCCTAATAAGAGGGTACGCAGAGATTTAAACTAAACTTTAAACTAGATGGAAGGTAGAAGCAACTTAATACAACTAAAGTAAATGGAAGGTTGCAACAGCCAAAATAATCACAAATTAACAGTATCGGGGAGAAGAACATCTCTAAGCACACACATTTTTTTTGAAGGGATGAGCCACAGAAGCAGAAAGTAATAGAAAGTAATGCAAGTCTGTTTTTAAGCCTAAAATTACATTATTAAGTTTACTATATGCGTGTAAGTAAATGCTTATGAGTTAACTCACAAGTCCAATAACAAGTAAGAAACAAGACTTGCTTGTACAATAGATTCAGTTCATATTGATTGACATTAATCACATTAAGCATGAAGTAAATTGGCCTTGATGCATTTAACCAATGCTATAAGTAGCGACCAAAAAAAATAAAGTAAATCTAAGTCATCTAAGATGAGTTTGAGTTGTAAATGCTACTGAATGTTTTAGTTATAAAAGTTGTACTTATTCACTCTTTTTTGTGACTAAAATTACATGTAGATGACTGCATCATTGAAGGTTTATTTGTATGCATATCAGGGGCAGACACGGTCCTCAATCTTGGGAGAGCACAATCAGAAAATATTACTTAAGATGAAAAAGAGGTTGCAAATACTCATTCAATCGTACACACTACACATAATTGTGGATATATGTAACACTCAGGGATATTTACTAGAAGTAAGAAAAGTAAAGAATTCAAAGTGAATTTCAAACTGAAAGCATATCTGAGATTTTTCCAGTATGGATATTTTGCCCTTAAATTTGAAATTCACTTTGAATTCTCAGTTAGTTAATAATCCTAATTGCATGCTACTAAGAAGCTCTATAAAACATTCATAATAGACTTATCACACACCACTGGATGAACATACCCAAATCAATTATTAACCCACGCACAGTTGTTATCATGACCTCCCATTACATTTCGATAACTTTAAATTATCCCCACACCTCCTGGATCTTCTATCCACATTCCATTCTGATTCCAATTAACTCATCCCTTCCCAATATAAATACCTACAGTTATCTCTATAATTGGAATCACCACATTCTGAACTCTTTTAACCATCTGCCTTCCTATATTCTATCATTATATTGCATAGCACTTTTCTCCTCATAGCCCAAATTATAAACTACATTCCCATACAAACTAACCTATTCTTTCAAAATAGATCTCCAGACAATTATTGTAATCATTCAATATCAGCACCCTGCAGATCACCCCTGAATCTCTATCTCTCACTAACTGCTCTTCTCTCCTTTGGTCTGCTGCTTTGTGGTGACTAACAGGTACTGTGTACATTAACACCTCTGCACACTGCTCCCATGTTCATCTAGTAGTATGCATCTGAAGTGTAAAAGTGCATGGTTTTAGCAGTGCGAGCATGAGGCCATAACTTTGTGCCTTTTACTGTAGAGTAGCAAACTACTGGGGAATTAAGGGAGCAGCATGCAGACGGTAAATGCACACTTATGTCTAACTCATGAGCAGCTTTAAGAGTTAACCTTTTAATGATTGCTTCTCAAGAGTTGTGATGTTGCTGAGTAATAGGGATTTATATAAGTGTGGGTGCACTTAGTAGCATGGGGGGATGGCACCTGCTCTAAGGTCCCCCTCCAAGGATCCGCCGATGATGCACAAACAGCAAACTACTGCTAAATAGAGCTAAAGTGACATTTCTATTTCCAAATTTCTAATTTCTATTTCAAATATAAGATTTGTAACATAAGTTTACTACTGTGTGTAGTGTTACTCCAACCTTTTTTTTCTATACACATTTTTAATGAATAAGGCTCTATTGGGCATTATTATCTAGGCCCTTCCTATAACTATACTTGGAATCAAGCGCTGGACAAGGGTCCCAGCGCAGCTTTCTACACACCCTCTTGACACCATGGAAAGTTGCACAAGGTCCAATCAAAAGCTCCTCAAAGGCCTTTTGTCCTCCGGGAAGCATTACAACATAGCAAAGCTAGTGGGTATGCGGCTGCCTCACGGAGTCAAATGCCAGAGCTGAAAAGGCTTGCGCTGTGCATCTGCACAGCAACAGCCTTTCAGCCAATCAGGTAATCAGGACAGCCGTGCTGAGCGCGGGAATCCTGATTGCCTCAGACTTTTTAAATTGGGAAA
The DNA here is from genome assembly GCA_933207985.1 of Pelobates cultripes. Classification (NCBI taxonomy): domain Eukaryota; kingdom Metazoa; phylum Chordata; class Amphibia; order Anura; family Pelobatidae; genus Pelobates; species Pelobates cultripes. Next base: position 167,269,069 of record OW240917.1, read on the forward strand.
CTGCAGATGGTTAGCACATTCCACGAAGTACTTAGGATAAATGTTGTCCAAAGTGTATGGGAATATAATTAAACATCTAAACACAAAATAAAACAATTCAAGTTGCGAATAGTACAGGGGAACAAGAAAAATGTTTAATAAGTCATGAAGAAATATAAGATAGACTTGGAACTTTGTCAGTTCAATCAAGACCTATGGATCTGCTTTAAACTTCCTGATCCCCAACCTTACTCAGGATGCCCTGTATTTGAGATTATTAAAAGGGTTATCCGTCTGCCGCCCATATACCCCACGCTACACATCTACTTGGGTTGTAGATGTCTTATTAAATTTCCTAAAGTCTTTAGATAATGCTAAAATTGATTTAAGATGGACTGCTATTAAGTTGGCTTCTCTGCTGTCCTTGGCCCTGGCAGCTAGAGGAGCAGAGTTAACTCAAATCCATATTTCAGATCCTTGGTTGTCCAGGCCCCTGGGAGGTTTCCATATTATACTAAAAGGCAGACCAAAACAGCCCATTTTTCTCCTGGTCCGGTAGAATTGGACTTGGTTCAAGATCCTTCCGAACCAGGCTTATGTTTAGTCAGTTTGTTACAATCGTACCTTTAACTTTCTGCTGTATTTAGAAATATCAGTCAATTATTCATTACATCAAGGAATCCCTTTCGTCCAGCCAAGGTTAATACAATTAGAGGCTCGATACTTTCCGCCATGTCTTCGGCTGGTATTGATGTTTCCGTGTTCAAAAGCCATTCAATTAGGGGAGCCTCGGCTACTAAAGCAGCAGGAAAGGGCCTTCCTCTCTCTACTATCTTGAAAGCTGCGAGATGGTTGTCCAGTAAAACCTTTGTTATATTTTACTGGAGGCCATCAGAAGTTGAACGCCTTCAGTTTCTTAGGACCACCACCAGCTGTGTGCTATTCTACCCACTAGCTTTGCTAGGTGGTTATGCCTCCCGAAGGACAAATCAGAGTTTGCAGTAATCTATGATCTGCAAACTTTCTTTGTCTTAGGGATGAGCATAACCACCTAGCAATAGCACCCGTCCCACCCTCCTTTAAGTTAAGGGTTTTGCCTGCTGGTGGTAGTTTGTTTTTCTAAAACAGAAGGTTATCTAATGCATTATTCAACCTTTTGATAACTGTTCTCTGTTTTTTTGTTTTTTTTACAGACTATAGCCGTACTCCAAGACAAGACCAACAAACCAAGGATCCACCTAAGTAGCAGGATTGGATGCTAGTAGTCTTGTCAGTTTGATATTCTCATGGACTCCCTGCATAAAGAGTCTGTTTGATGGGACTTGTTACAACATTTCTTTTCTCTTTATTGAACTTATTTTGTTGCAATTTATGATGAATGGTTCCAGTGTTCATTTGATACATTCCTTTGCTATACATTGTTGCCTTGTTTTCAGCTCACCTGTTTTATACAAAGTTCCAAGTCTATCTTATATTTCTTCATGACTTATTAAACATTTTTCTTGTTCCCCTGTACTATTCGCAACTTGAATTGTTTTATTTTGTGTTTAGATGTTTAATTATATTCCCATACACTTTGGACAACATTTATCCTAAGTACTTCGTGGAATGTGCTAACCATCTGCAGTTTCCCAATTTAAAAAGTCTGAGGCAATCAGGATTCCCGCGCTCAGCACGGCTCTCTTGATTACCTGATTGGCTGAAAGACTGTTGCTGTGCAGATGCACAGCGCAAGCCTTTTCAGCTCTGACATTTGACTCTGGGAGGCTGCCGCATACCCACTAGCTTTGCTAGGTGGTTATGCTCATCCCTAAGTCAAAGAAAGTTTGCAGATCACAGATTCCTGCAAACACTGATTGATTGGACTATTTAGCCTACTCAACGCACATGCACATGCTTGAAGCCAGCAAAAGGAGAGGGAGTGGGGAGAGAGAGTGGGAGGGAGGAAGGGAAGGTTGCATTAACAAAGGAATGGAGGTTACATCCAGGCTCAACATTGCCGGCTCTGTCTGCAAGGGGAAACTCAATTTATGTATAAAACTGATATTGTCAATATCTCAGTATTTCAAATTGTTTCAAAGTGTTTCAAATTGAAATACTGCACATTCTGACTCCTACCACCATGACCATTCATAAAAGCAAAAGTGGTTTTGGTGATTGGAGTAACCCTTTAAATATTGGAAAACTATTGTGGTAAAAATGGCTGAAATCTTCTTCAACAATTCTCTACTTAAACCTTGTTGTTATGTGAAAATTGAAATACAAATCCTAATGAATGTTTACATTGTCAACATAATTGTCAAACTAAAGTTCTTCATGGATGATCTGCTTCAAGATGATTTATCCCAAACTGGCAGTATATGAAGTTTTAATTTTTTGTATGCTTGTTCAGAAGCGTAACTACAAACCAACTAGGCCCCCGGCATGAACATATCCCTAGACAAAGAATAAAATACTAATTTCCCAACAAACTTTATAATTTTATTTATCTGCTTTTTTACTTGCAACTTTTATATGATTCAGGTCAGAATATTTTTAAGAGTACTTTGCTTAATGAGGTCTATCAACTTAATGCTAAAGTGTTTTATTATCTGTGGATTACTCCCTGAGTATATTTCATCTTAATTGTTCTTTAATATATATCTGGACAGGGATTGTGTTAATTTAATAATGGATAATTAATAAAAGTCTGCCATTGTTTAGCTCTGTTTCCTTAAGCATGTGCCCATATCATTATATCTGAAGTGGGAAGATGAGAACTCCCTAAACACATTTTACACTTATCTCCAAACAAGCTAACTATTTTTGGCATGCTCTGTTTAGAACTTAGAATGTATTAGAATTTATTTTAAAACATATATTAGTTGTTTCTGTGGTGATTGGGTGTTATACAAACTTACCCAAAGATAAAGTGATTTTGTTTTTAAATATTTTAATAATAAGTATAAAAAATATACTCTAGTCATGGACTTTTTCTTTCATTTAGGGATTGTAACTTTGTTCCAATATCCTGCCTTTCTAATATTTCTATGCCTTGAGATATATATGCTTTTCTTAATTGTGATTTTTTTTTATTGTATTGCTGTTAAACAGAATCAAATATGAACTTTTTTTTCCTCTTAGACTTTATCCTGATTGGCTAATTTCATCATGGTGAGACTCGAATACATATTATTATAATTATTATAATTATTTTATTATTTATATAGCACCAGCAAATTCTGTCATGCTGTACAATGGGTGAACTAACAGACATGTAATTGTAACCAGACAAATGGACGCACAGGAACAGAGGGGTTGAGGGCCCTGCTCAATGAGCTTACATGCTAGAGGGAGTGGGGAATAATGAAACAAAGGATATAGGTAGGGGTAATGAAAAAGGTTTCCAGACATGTAAGCACTGAGAAGTAGGGTTAATGAAATAGTTTTTTTTTTTTTATATAGGAATTTTTTTTTAACCTGGCCTAAAATGTTTTCTACTTCCTAGTACTAGAGGGTAAATGGCCTGATTTTCATAGCTATTATTATCAAATACTATATATGTATTTAAGCAGTGTACTTCTGTAGATGGTATCTTGCTTTGAAAACCTGGCCTTTTTTGAAGATCATTTAGAAAAAAATGGCAAAGCATGTTTCGAAGACAACTATTTTAAGCTCAGTGGGAAGAAAAATCATAGGGTGTTTGGTTAAACAATTTCATAAAATGTATCCCCTTATTTTAGACAGGATAATTTATATATAATTCACAATTTTGATATTTAAACATATGTCATGTTGAAATTAATTTAATTTCATGTCACCATCACAAAACACATTCTGAAACTAAATTCATGGCAGTATTTTGACTTCTTGATAAAAAAAAAATAATGTGTGAAATATTTAATTATTTTAACTTTTTCTACTTTACTACCATTACATATTTCTTAAGTCTTATATTAAAGAGACACTATAGTCACCAGAACAATTACAGCTTATTGAATTTGTTCTGGTGAGTAGAATCATTACCTTCAGGCTTTTTGCTGTAAACACTGTCTTTTCGGAGAAAATGCATTGTTTACTTTACAGCCTAGTGATAACTTCACTGTCCACTCCTCAAATGGCTGTTGGAGATTCTTCCTGGGTCATGGCTGCCTAGAATGCATCCAAACATTCAGAATCTCCTCCCTTTGCATGCAGACACTGAACTTTCCTCACAGAGATTCATTGATTCAATTCATCGCTATGAGGAGATGCTGATTGGCCAGTGCTGTGTTTGAATTGTACTGGCTCTGTCCCTGATCTGCCTCTTTGTCAGTCTCAGCCAATCCTACGGGGAGGCATTGTGATTGGATCAGGCTACCACTTCTGCTGATGTCAGCAGGCAATGGGCAAGTCTAAAGGAAACAGGGACAAAATATGCAGCTGCAGACTTGAATACAAGTAAGTTTTACTATTTTTAGGGAGGCATGAGGGGGCCAGGGGGGCTAGATGATGGTTTTAGCCCTATAGGGTCCGGAATACATGTTTGTGTTCCTGACCCTATAGTGCTCCTTTAAGAGGAGAACTTAATTTAATTCAGAATGAGAACACATTTAAATTTTCAAATTCACAATTTGCCTGTAGAGTAGCCAAGGAGTGCAAACTAATAAATTTGCTTTATGTTGTGCAGTTGAAAAGGTGAGTATTCAGTGTGTAACTTGCATATAACACTAAGCACCAATTGGTTAATTAATCAAGATGTGCCTAGAATGTATATTTAGAAAGTATTTGGTTGTTAAAAATGGCATACATTTGCTATCATTTCAAACATGTAACATGTACAAGAATGTGTTTGGTTTATCTAACATAGGTTAGCAATATTGAAAAAATTATATAGATCTACACATAGATTACATGTTTGTTTGATTATAATGTTGATGATTTTAATCTAAGATGCCCCAGAGAAAATTTAAATAGTAATTCTCATTATGAGTATATGGGGGTGGGTGTAAGAAACAATTTGCATAGTGATTTCATGGTTGTTAATGTGTGTTGTACATGATTAATTATGATTAATCTATTTTTTTAATAAACTGTACAAAGTAAGGTATGTCTGTTCCTTCATCCCTCCCTTCTTACATTTATCTGTCGATCTATCATGTTAAGAGATGAGGACAAGAGAGTCACATTTTTGTGTATGAATGATATATCTCCAATCACGTAACATGAGTCCAGTTTAATCTCCAAACAGTTGCTACAATGTGCCAAAAGATAAAGAGTGGCATTTATAGTTTTGCTGCAAAATGCACAGAGAAAGAGTGAAACCTGGGTACAGAAATGAGTTGCCATGCAAAACACTTGCTGAAATAAAGAGGAAGATAAAAGGGATATTGGATTATTTGTGGATATTATTCAAAAACCCTTTAATAGCAATTCAAACCCGTTGCACTGCTAATTCAAGATGTAGGTCCCCATTACGGTCAAGGTAGATCAGTTTGGAGGAGATTTGTTTAAAATATAGCTCAGGTCAGTTTTTATGGAAGATTTGGGTAACAGCAAGTTGGGTGAATTCCAATTAAACATGGAAGGAATCACAAAAAAAATACTTTCAATCTTTTCAGCACTTGTTTTCAATATGTTGTTTTCTGGCAAATTTCCAATCAGTCCCCCACGCTCAGATAGAATAAATTATATTACTAGAACTATTAGATTATGCATAATAGGAGTATATAATGGTGGGATAAATTTGATGTAGGGCTTCTGCAAGGATCTTGGCTAGATTTACAAATATGTTGTAATAAAAAAGTCCTTTGAAGCAAAAGTGACTAATTTTACCCCTAAGATCATATTTCCCATATTTGTAACCACTTATCTTGTTTTTTATATATAAATATAAAAAGAGTGTGCCTTCGTACCCATGGTCATACCTACTTATCATAACTGTTAAGGATCCTTTTCCTCCATTCTTATTTTAAATTTACTGTTCTAAATATGTTTTCTATGGCACTTTACAGAAGTCATAGTTATCAATATATTAATATCTATGTATTGTACGTTATTTTAAGTTATCAAGCTTTGAAATGCTTGGCTGAAATTTATATTCTTAGTTTTGTGTTTCCTCTGACAATTTGCTTTGCGTTTGAAGCATTGCAACTGCAAAATTCTTTTTATTCAGCTTTCAAGTCCAATTTAATTTCAGGCTGACTGTGTTTCTCTAAGCCTTTCCATAGTGGATGAGTTCTATATCTTCTAGAATAAGCAGTGGTTTCCAAATCGCTGTTGAAATTATTGCAACAAACAGATTTATCTAAATTTAAAATTACTATTCTATTCAAATGAAAGGAGCATGGTATTTACACAATTTTATTCAGTTGGAATCCATGCTATCAAGTAAAGACAAAAAAGTGAGAAACACTCCTTCAGATTTAAGTTATTTTGTTTTTCAGAGCGGCTACGTATGGGGCAAGTTCATTGTACAATGGCTGATGTTACTCACCAGTATTTGAGAGATAACAACTATTTTTGCAACTTCTCTGTTTAACCTTAAATGTATTACTTCTTTGTTTGTTGCTATCAGATCGATTTCTTTCATTAACTTGGATTTGTGTTGGTTTTGAAGCTAATAAGGTAGGGAGACAACAATCAAGAAAGAACATGTGTGTTGGTGGGATAAATGGTGTACAGAAGTCTGTTAATTTTTTTTTTAACCATGCACCAAGTCAGCACCATGCTGACAAGCCCACGTAGGGTGAAAAAGTTACCTAGCTCTAGAAATAAACTAGAATATATTTTCATTTGTATTGGATAAAAAATTCTGTAAATGAAGAATGCAAAAAATAGCAAGCCACTTCAACGAAAATCTACAGAAAATTTTCTTTTTAACTATTATGGAACCTGATGGAATACACCCAAAGCTATTAAAAGAGCTTAATGGTGTTCTAGCAAAACCATTAACAGATTTATTTAACCAATCATTGTTAACAGGAGTAGTCCCAGAAGATTGGAAGTTAGCGAATGTTGTGCCCATTTACAAGAAAGGTAATAGGGAGGAGTCGGGCAACTATAGGCCAGTAAGCCTTACTTCAGTAGTGGGGAAAGTGATGGAAACCATGTTAAAGGATAGGATTGATGAACATCTAAAAACACATGGATTTCAAGATCAGAGACAACATGGGTTTACTTCAGGGAGATCATGCCAAACTAATCTTATTGATTTATTTGTATTGGGTAACTAAAATAATAGATCAGGGTGGTGCAGTACACATTGCTTACCTAGATTTCAGTAAGGCTTTTGACACTGTTGCACATAGAAGGCTTATCAATAAACTGCAATCTTTAAGTTTGGATTCAAATATTGTTGAATGGGTAAGGCAGTGGCTGAGTGACAGGCAACAGAGGGTTGTAGTTAATGGAATATATTCGAAGCTTGGACTTGTCACCAGTGGGGTACCTCAGGGATCTGTACTTGGACCCATTCTCTTTAATATTTTTATTAGTGATATTGCAGAAGGTCTTGATGGTAAGGTATGTCTTTTGCTGATGATACTAAGATATGTAACAGGGTTGATGTTCCAGGAGGGATAAGCCAAATGACAAATGATTTAGGTAAACTAGAAAAATGGTCAGAATTGTGGCAACTGACATTTAATGTGGATAAGTGCAAGATAATGCATCTTGGACGTAAAAACCCAAGGGCAGAGTAAAGAATATTTGATAGAGTCCTAACCTCAACATATGAGGAAAGGGATTTAGGGGTGATTATTTCTGATGACTTAAAGGTAGGCAGACAATGTAATAGAGCAGCAGGAAATGCTAGCAGAATGCTTGGTTGTATAGGGAGAGGTATTAGCAGTAGAAAGAGGGAAGTGCTCATGCCATTGTATAGAACCATTGTACAGAACACTGGTGAGACCTCACTTGGAGTATTGTACACAGTACTGGAGACCGTATCTTCAGAAGGATATTGATACCTTAGAGAGGGTTCAGAGAAGGGCTACTAAACTGGTTCATGGATTGCGGGATAAAACTTACCAGGAAAGGTTAAAGGATCTTAACATGTATAGCTTGGAGGAAAGACGAGACAGGGGGGATATGATAGAAACATTTAAATATATAAAGGGAATCAACACAGTAAAGGAGGAGACTATATTTAAAAGAAGAAAAACTACCACAACAAGAGGACATAGTCTTAAATTAGAGGACAAAGGTTTAAAATAATATCAGGAAGTATTACTTTAATGAGAGGGTAGTGGATGCATGGAATAGCCTTCCAGCTGAAGTGGTAGAGGTTAACACAGTAAAGGAGTTTAAGCATGCGTGGGATAGGCATAAGGCTATCCTAACTATAAGATAAGACTAGGGAGTAATGAAAGTATTTAGAAAATTGGGCAGACTAGATGGGCCGAATGGTTCTTATCTGCCGTTACATTCTATGTTTCTATGTTTCTATTATGGGGACATTCCTATTCGGTTTTGTAGCATGAAAATCTATACAATTTGCAGTGAATGGATCAATTTCTAACTTCGTTAACTGATATGTTGCTAATAGTATGTATTAAAAAACACTATTTCCTCTTTCATGAGTTGTACATTTTTCCACATCTTTGTCGTATGTGGTATGAATGTTGCATAACTTAAAGGACAATGTCTTTCAAGAGAAGGTGTGAGATTAATATATTTGTCATTTATGCATTTTACATCACTTCCAATTTAAAGTACATGAGTTATGGAAAATGCCCTAGATAAAATGAAAGAATTATTATTATGAAATTACAAATCCTCATTTACTCCCCTCTATTGGCCACTTCTCAATTGATTTGTGAATAAAATCAACATCTAGTGATTGTCCCCTAACCATCAAAGAACCTTTTTCCACAAATCATCACATTTGTGGCACAAGGTATGAATCTCCGAATCACAAATCAAATGCGAAAATGCCAGTATAATATGTGATTGTTCAGTGATAGTTCAGTTGATTCATCCCCCAAAGCAATCCACCAATGGACTTTTCCAGTGACGGGATCAACTATCCCCAACATTGTCATTTGATAATGCTCTGATTGGAACAAATGGCAAAAATTATGTATGTGATCAAACTGTCAGAGTTAATATGGTTATAACAAGTACCCAAATGACATATGACATAATATATACATCCATGTGTGCATCAAAGTACATTTTATTTTCACTCAATAATACAGCAACATGCAAAGATAAAAAGTAATTTGTGCATATCCATTTTGAAATAATATTAAGGTAAACATTTTCCGATATACTGATTAATTGTCAGGAAAAAATTCCAATTTTACACCAAAATTGTTAAACTAAAAAACATATTTTTCAACTACACATTTATAAGTTCCTTGTTTATTCTCGATTGAATTAACCCTTATGTTTCCACAGAAATGAAGTTTTATATTAATAAAAAATATGAGCTTATGTACTGTTTTAATGAAATACTTAAAATAATACTATAATTTTTTATCTGTGTCTTTCATTATAGCCTCTAATTCTAATTATATAGATATATGTGGCAAAACATTTTTTTTTTTTTTTAAATTTAAAGATAGATAACATTGAACATTAACTGATCATTCAAATCAAACTTCAAATGCATAAAAATGTTCAGGGGAAGGAGAAGTTATTTTTTTTTTTTTAAATGGCATTCAAAACATATTATTGATAAGTATCAGCCAATATACTATACTTATTACTGGTTTAACATGTTCAACTTGAAATTATTTAGTCGCATTATATCAACAAAATTAAGCATCCTGTACATAGAAGTTAAGTGTTTATATTTGACAGCGTAATTATTCAATCTGGAGATATCATTGCATTTACAACTAAACTGTAGTAATCCAAAAGCTGAATTGCAAAATGTAGGCAAAAATAACTGATTTAAGTAATTCCCAGAATCCTTTGATTAGTATATTACAAATACTATTTGAATTTCTATGTAGAGAATTGAATCATAATGTATTAATTAATGGTTATTGCATGACTCCCAACTCTCCCCGCATCTGGGGACACCAGGGAACTGTCCCTGAGCAACACAGATTGAGCACTTCATTAGACACGTTTGCATTGTTTATTGGGTACTAGGACCATGCAGGGAGCACTTCAAAGGCACTCCCTGCATGGTCCTGAAGGCTGGGGGTTAGTCAGGCAGACTGTCAGTTTGCAAGCCCAACCTATGTTCAGACTGGCCTTCCCCCTTTTTGGATGAGACTGCCCATTTGCCAGATGGCCCTCACCAATGTGGGCATCATTACCGACACTGCTCATGTCTCTCGCTATGCTCCATTATGACTGAGCACACCCATCCCAAGCTGAAGAGCCAAAATGTTGGACGGTATGGTAAGTGAATGGTTTAACTTCTATGTTTAATTTTATTTTTCTGTTTATTTATGCACCTCTATGGTGAAAAAACAATTAAGATAATATTTTCTATAATTTGTATAGAGTATTTTATAATTCCACACAAGATATGGATTCCTTATACATAAATCAAAATAAAATGCTGACATTCAGAAGTTTTTCAGTCCTAATTTAATTCTGTAGACTCATTTGTTTAAAACATTTTAACATATTTGTATGTGATTAATAGACGAAGCAAACACTACTTACTCTTCTACAAACCTCCTGGGTCATTCACAAAAATGAGAATATAAAATTAATTTAAAATGTAAAGCCCAAGTAGCCAAACTGGAAAAATATATTTACCCTGAATTTGAAATTCACTTTGAATTATCACTTTAGTGAATAAGTCTGTAAGCATTCACCTTACATGTAAACCTAAACAAATATTTCAAGTGAATATCTTTAGGGGCATTGCATTAATAAAAACACAGCTTCACAACATCCAAAAACATTTCTGCTTATTATTTACAATTCAAATCTGCAAAAATAAACCAAAAAACTTTGATGATGACTTAACAAGGTCACTTTCACTTGTATTGGCAATTATTTGTTTGTACAACCCCATAGTATGTCAGCTTCTTCACAATCAGAAAATGACATCAAACTTCAACAGACTATTTCTCTTTTGATATTATTCTTTAGAAAGACAATTCATAATCTCATGAATTTTGTTGAATTTTCAGTCCCTTAAAAATTTATAAATTGTTTCAATGTTTAAAATAAAATTCTAATAATGCAACTTAGTTATTATTATTATTATTACTATTATATTATGCAATTAATTGTACAGAGTTCTATTTTACTGAATGCCATAATTTTCCTCTTAAAAAAATTATAATAAAATAATAAATATCTATGAAGTATATTGCCTTTCATTTTACTTATATAAATTACATTTAGTTGTAAAGATAGATATATATATATACATATACATACATACATATATTCTATTCAAGTTTTATTATTTAATTATGCATTGTGAGATTAGTGAGATCAATGTTAAAACAACATATTAAATAGTATGAGATTTTGGTGTCAGGCATGCAGCTATATTAACCAAATCAAATTATTCACGAATCAATAAGTCTTTAACACATATTATTGACTTATCCCATGCAATAACAGAATTGAGTCCTATACTATCAGCTTGTATCACCCATTATCATCTTAATTTGCTAGAGCCTAACATTTTTTTTTTTTGGGGGGTGGGGGGGGAGAGATGGGGCATTGTAGCAAAGTATTTTTTTTAGTTTCTACTTACTAACTGATATAACTTGCTGCAATACCATTTACTAAATTGTTCCATCCTGAGCACAAGTACCTAAAGAAAACCACAAAAAATGCAAGACCATTTTTGATTTACTAAATTACATTGTGCTTTCTCAAAAAAGCAATTTTAGTGCCATAAATACTACTCCAAGTGAAACAATGTGCAATGTATCACTAGGAGAGTTACACCGGTACAATTAAAGGGACAGACCTCAGAGATGTGCAGAGTGACACACTTCTCCGCCCTGAGACACTGAATCTGAACATAAAATAAGTTATGCATGCAAAGCAGGTAAACTACCTACTCAACATGTCATAAAAAAAGCTGATGTGGTCTCTCAATTAAGAATACATACATAAATAATAAAAGATGGGATCCCCAAAAGTTCCCAAAAATGAGGAGAGGCATGCAGATTAGACTCTCCTCTTTCTTCATGGACTATAGGGTAGAGAATAATATATCAGATATGGTCCAGGAGATGACAAATCTGAATTAACATTTAAAGCAGTGGCAGAACTACTGTCAGTGCAGCACACCCGCCTGCACACAGAGGGGTCAATGGTCTTATGTCATCAGGGGCCTGGTAGTGCAATGTGGCACATTAACAGTGCAACCATGCCTCTTTCTTATCAGCAGAGCTCAGATGAAGTGAAAGCTGGTCATCTTTTCCCATCTAAAATAGCTGCACAGTAGAGACAGAGAGGAGAGCAGAGAGGAATAGGCACTACCAGAGAGAAACAGCCTCTAATTCCCAACAACCTCAGCCAGCAGACTGGGTCCCAAGGAAGCCAGGATACCATCCTTCACACAAAAAAGTAGGAAACAGAAAGAGTGGCTCAAACGTTTTAAATTTTGATCATCATGAGTATATCTGTGTGTCATTGCTTGTTTCTATGTATTTGTATCTGTGTCATTGTGTGTTTCTGTATATCTTCAAGTGTGTCAGTATATATGTCTGTGTATCTACATGTGTGTCAGTGTTTGTATGTGTGTCAGTCTTCATTTCTGTGCATTTGTGTATTTGCATGTGTATCAGAGTTTGTATCTGTATGAATCTGTGTGTGTGTCAGTGTGTGTTTATGTGTGTCTGTGTACATGCATGTGTGTCAGTGTGGGTACCTGTGTGTGTCTGCATGTGTATCAGTATGTCTGTTTTTCTGCATGTGAATCAGAGTTTGTATCTGTGTGTCTGTTCATCTGCATGTGTGTCAGTGTATCTGCATGTGTGTCAATGTGTTTCTGTGTGTCTGTATGTGTATCAGTGAGTGAGTCTGTGTATCTGAATGTATATCAGTGTTTGTATCTGTGTGTTTGTGTATCTGAATATGTGTCATTGTGTATATATGTGTGTGTCTCTGTATCAGTGTGAGGAGTACAAAGACAAGTGTGTCTTGCCTACAGTCAAGCATGGTGGTGGGAGTGTCATGGACTGGGCCTGCATGAGTGCTGCTGGCACTGGGGAGCAACAGTACATTGAGGGAACCATGAATGCCAGCATGTACTGTAACATACTGAAGCAGAGGATGATCCCATCCTTTTGGAGACTGGGCTGCAGGGCAGTATTCCAACATGATAATGACCCCAAACACACCTCCAAGATGACCACTGCCTTGCTAAAGCTGAAGGTAAAGGTGATGGACTGGCCAAGCATGTCTCCAGACCTAAATCCTATTGAGCATCTGTGGGGCATTTTCAAACAGAAGGTGGGATGGCGCAAGATCTCTAACACCCACCAGCTCTGTGATATTGTCATGGAGGAGTGGAGAGGACTCCAGTAGCAACCTGTGAGAGCTCTGGTAAACTTCATGCCCATGAGGGTTAAGGCAGTGCTGGATGATGATGGTGGCCACACAAAATATTGACACTTTGGGCCCAATTTGGACATTTCCACTTAGGGGTGTACTCACTTTTGTTGCCAACGGTTTAGCCATTAATAGCTGTGTGTTACGTTATTTTGAGGGGACAGAAAATTTACACTGTTATACAGGCTGTACATGTACTACTTTACATTGTAGCAGAGTGTCATTTGTTCAGTGTTTTTACATGAAAATATATAATAAAATATTTACAAAAATGTGAGTGGTGTACTCACTTTTGTGAGAGACTGTATATGTTACTGATTGTTTTAAAAGGAACAAGAACTTTATTGCTTGATTCCATACAAACACACTCCTACATTCAAAACCAATCTCTACATACAAGTACACAAACACTTTAAAATGCCAACACTACATTCAAATACACACATGCTTTTACAAATATATCCCATACAAAAATATGCATACTTACATTCAAAGACACAAGCACTGCTCAGTGCTAAATACAGCCCTGCAAGGATAGGCAGGATTGTACTTGGCAAAGCATTCTGGAAGCTGTACAACATATGAGGACCTACCTTTTGGTTATCTCTGCAATAGGGGGGAGTCATAAAAATTCACCAAGGCCCTCTCTACATTAGTTCCACCACTGATTCAAAGTCTGGAACTTTTTTCTTGTTGAATGGTCAGTCTGCATGAAACTTGCAATGGGCTCACAAATTATTTTTTTATTGCATTTATTTGCAGGGTTTTTTCAGTAGTATTTTTTTAATTTCTGGTCTTTTTATATTAAGAAGTCTCTTTGGGTTTGTTATTGTTTTTTTATTTGGCTTTATTGTGGTCTGAAGAAAAAAGATTGAAAAAAAAGAACCTTAAAATGGTGAAAACATAAAAATCTTTTTTTCTTTACAGGTTTTTATTTTAGACTTCTTTGGAGTCATTCCCTCACTATTACTGTGAAGGTAATAGATATGGACATGTTTTTGGGGGGGTGGCTGTGGGATTGCACACCCCTTACCACCCTGGGGGCCAGGGTTATTGTATAAGACCTGGAGAATGGGAATTAATATGGGCCATATGTTTAAAATCCACAATAGACTTGCATCTCCTGAGCCCTAGCTGAAATATTACTCCCCACGCCAGAGCCCATTAGGTGGAGAAATAGAAGGGGCCACCTGCAGGACTTCTTTGGGGAGTTGTAGGGGTCTTGTGGGTCCCAGGCTCCTTACATTTTTTTATTTTATTTTTTATCACTGTGAAAGTTTTTTGGGTTTATAAGACATGTCAAGGTCAAGTGTGTTGCATTTTGCATTTATAATTTATGCGATAGCATTATACTAGGACAATATATATGCTGGCTAAGCTCAGTTAGGCTCGGAAGCAAGCCGGTGATGCGCTGTAGTAAATATCATGTTCATGTATCTTTAAACTGACTTCTGAGCAAAGCTGAATTCAACAGTAGAGTGGTTAGTTACGCCACATAGTAAATCAATCTACATATGTTACTGATTGCTATAGAAGGAACAAGAACTTGGTTTTGCCTTTATTCAGAGAATCATATTTACACAAAAGAGATAAACATTGTTCATGAGTTGCCAAGTTTGGTTTATGTTCCATACATGCACATGAATATTTGCCTCTCATACATGGATTTGAAGTAATAAACATCCACAATCTTGTGTAGTGTTGTGAGGCTGTTCACGCACATAACGTATGCAGATGAGCATGTGTGGTTGTAGTGGTTTCCCTACTCTGCAGAGCTCATTTTATAATGTATTACAGTAGATCCATCAATGTCATGGGTTTACTTTACACAACATATGTGACATTGTTTGTGGACAATGATATTGCATAGAGATTTACAGTAAGATTGCATATGCATTTTCAAGAAATATCGCAATCAATAACGAATGCGATGTAGACATCTGAAAGTATTGAGGCTGATGATTTATAGCTTAAAATAATCTATTTTGTTATTATCCTACAACATTTTATAAAATGACTTTTACAGTCATGTTACAACTTAGAAAAATTCAATTTGCTAATTTCTAACATATGCAGCATACAGCAAGTATAAATTATACATTATCCAGTTGGGAATACATCTATAGAGTATATAGAGTGTGCATGTATAGATAGAATGATTGATAGATAGATAGATAGATAGATAGATAATCTTCTATTGTATATTGTATATACACCCTATTTCTTATTAATATAAGAATAAGACAGAGTATATTACCAATATGTTATTTTATTTGTTTGTCTGCTTTATTTCCATAATATAGCACCATCATATTTGTTGAAATTGATTACAAACAGTAAAGATCTATTTGACATGTATAATATGATATGTACCACAAATATTAGCTAGTACTATGTATTTCTTATTATTTAACGATTGCAATGCAACAATTAGTGCAAGGCTGCAAATAGTGTATATTCAATTAAACAGTTTAAGAATGATAAAATTTCAGAGGCACAATCACACTATAAACAATGGATTAACAACTTTGCTTTCTGTATTTTTATAATATCATGGCAATGGCTATTTTAGTACAAAACCAGAGAAAGATAAGGTTGAACAACCAATGAAATATGAGGTACCATTGCATTTTATGAAAGAATGAAGCATTGTATTTCCAATATGTGTGATGTATAAAGCAAAGGGCTAACAATGATTGCAAAGGCTACCAAATCCCTATTTAATTAAAGCATAATGCAGAATGGCAGTTGAATAAAATAAAATGCAGTAGGAGGGATGATATTTGAAAAAGAAAAGAAAAAAAAAAAACAAGAAAAAACATGGCTAATCACAGAGTTTGGCGCTTTTCAGCTACATAAATCAGAGCGACTTTCTGAATGGCCTCATAAAATACAAACCCTTCTTCATTCCACTCACGGCTTGCCTGTTATTTGCACAGCATACAGATCATTAAGAAACTTCTAAGCAATCAAGTAATGTGAGTCTGATGAAATTACCCAATCAATGCACTGGGTTCAAGAAAAACACAACATAATATAGAATTAAACAGTTTAAAGGCCTTAAAACCATTTTTATTATTACAAGGGAAAAATGAAACTGCACAGAAATCTGTTTGAACATATATTCGGTACTTATCCAAACGTCAACTAGTTTCTAAATTTGATCTCATTATCCAAGATGGCAGTTATATTAATGTATACTTGTAAAGAATGATATGCAAATGTTTAATCTGCCAGAAATGAAAAGAGTGAATGAAATGGGTGGTACACTCAGAGGATTACTGAAATACTAAGATTTAGCACTGAAAGGCTCTGGTATAAAATGGGAAGCATTCATTGCATCAGTACACAACAGTTAAGAGGTTAAGAGAAATGTAATGAATGCATATTTGTAAATCTATATCCCAATTAAAAGCAAGTACTTTGAGATCATCAATCACACAATAGTAATGCGAGTTTACCAGTCTTGTTCCAGAGAACTACATTCATTGTCTTCTTTCACATAAAGCTGTACATAAAGGGACAGAATTCTTTAAACTCTACAGTGTTTTAATCAATCCAGAAATATTATTCTTGGACAACAGTACAGCATACTTAAACTCTATGTAAAGTAGTTTTCTGAAAACACATGCATGATATTTTGTATTTAGCTATCAGTCATTTAGTAAGAGAGTAAATATTAAAAAAAAAATCTACATAGTACAGCCTAAAGGGGTATTCACTAAACAGTGAAATGTAACGAGTAAATAGTAGGAATACAAAAAATAGGTCCTTTTTGTTTCTTCAAATAAGCTTAGCTTGAGTATTTTCTAACAACTAATTTGACTTACATGTGAAGATCACAAGTAAACTGACCACATCTCATTGCTTAGTGAATATACTCCCTTCTTTTCTCTCCATCCTTGTTTATTCATAGGAATATTATGCTGTTTTATTAAAAAAATTAATTTAGTTAAATATTACAAAATACTACCTATTCAAGTTTGTATAGGTTTCTACACAACTAAATAAATGCAATTCTATTTGGAATTTATATTGCTGTGTGCTGTATGTAATGATTATCAATTCAACAGTTTCATGGAAACATAAAGTGCTCTATAAAAACCTAATCCCCATGTCAAGTACACTAATTGTATCCCAAGTTAAATTAATTGTCTTAGAATGAGCTGTTAGGTTTCCATTCTCATTTGAAGAATTAATGGGCAAATATATCAAATTAGCTAAATAATGTTGGCTTTTGAAGTCTAGATAGATAGATAGATAGATAGATAGATAGATAGATAGATAGATAGATAGATAGATAGTCTAGAAGTCTAGATCGATAGATGGATAAATAGATAGATAGATAGATAGATAGATAGATAGATAGATGGATAGATTCTTGATAAGATCACAGTAGTTTAATCTTCTCATTTTTAAATTCAGCATTACATTATATGATACACTGAAATAAAACATATCAAGAACAAATCAGAGTTTTTATAATACCCCAGTGTTCTTATACACTCATAACGCACACATATTAATGTATGACACACATTTCATTAGCGCTCACATTGATTTAAATTGTCATTTGTAATTCAATATCATGAGAGCGTTATGCTGATGGATATATATCTGCAACAGACCTTGCCAAATCCCAGCAATCACAACCATTATAGCAGTGTCACATCTGTAGTGCACCAGCAGCTCACCAATATTTGCCCTATATTTGTAGAATATATTGCTAGATGGATATTATACAATACTAGAACTGACAGATAATGTATACTGAACTTATTTTATATTTAGCTATGTGTTCAGGAATACACACACAAACTGTGATTTTGTGATTTACAGTGTGAATCATCATGTTAATCTTCTTTTATGTAAATTGTGACCTTGAACTATGGTCAAAAACACATTTAATTAACATATCTAGTATATCCATTAGAAACGACCCTGGTAAACTTATGTACCCAATGAAATAGAAAGCCTGATGGTGGCTTCTCTACTTACACTTTATTAGAGAAAAGTCAAATTCTAGTGCCTTCTTATTACTGAGCTGTCTGAAGCACTGACTGGGAATTAACTGGTAAAATGAGATGTTGGTAAGATATATCAAATTCACGGTTTTGCACAGTGTGCCTCGTACTTCTGGTAAAATCTTGCTAACTGATTATATGAAGATTTACAGACACTAGATCGATCTTAGAGCCCCAGACCTTCAAAGGGAGCTAGCCCACGGAAAATAGGGGGAAGGAGAGGAGATGTATTCACTCGGATTGGTGTAATCCAAATCACTGCCTTACAGAATGTCCCTGCGTGTTTGGATTATAGATCACTTCTCAGCCTGTGCTTCTGTACAGGAATCAGACCCATTTATCCTCAATAAAACATACTCCTCCACACTCCCACGTCCTGGTTACATAATAACCTCCAAAAGCCAATAAAACCCCATAAACAGGATGTGGACCTGCACAAGTGTAAAAGAGCAAGGTTCTAAAAACAAAACAAGATATTGCAGTCTGTTCCATAGGATAGTACAGGGTTACATTGCAATGCATAGTGACTGTAAGGTGCACCGACCTACATGGCTAATGTGCTTGTATAAGAATAGGATTTCTAATGCAGCCTTGCTGCCAATAGGTGCAGTCTGTTCCATAGGATAGTACAGGGTTACATTGCAATGCATAGTGACTGTAAGGTGCACCGACCTACATGGCTAATGTGCTTGTATAAGAATAGGATTTCTAATGCAGCCTTGCTGCCAATAGGTGGGGCCCACAAGCTTTTGGCCACTCGCCGTTTCCCCCATCTCTAAACAGAAAATCTACACATCTCTCGCCCCTGAGTTCTTTTTTTTTATATTTCTTCACTGTCTGCTAGTGTTTGTGTATCCCTCAAAGGATGATCATTGCATCCCAAGCACATGAATGCAGCCTTTTGTGAGAGTCCCCTAGCATCAGTGCAGCTCTGTAGGATGACTGCACTGAGCCTGAGAGATCCCTTCATTCAACAGGATTACTCAAGCTGGCAAAAATGTTGGGAGAAACAGCACATCTAACACAGAAAATATATATATATATATATATATAAAAAATTATGAACACATCATTCCCAAGCACACCTGCCCCAAAGGCAACACTTCCTATACTATTTGTCAATCTGCATAGACAATAGCCTTGAGTGTGAGAGTCGTGTGTGTGTGTGTGTGTGTGTGTGTGTGTTTGTGTGTTAGGGGGGTTGTGTGTGTGAGGGGGAGGGGGTTTAACCCCTCTAATTGAACTACACTGCTAAAATATATTCTCCAGCTATACCTGCGTTATATTCTTCTGTAACTCTCAACATCTGGAATGTAGTAACACCTGTATGATTTCCACTGCACCTTCCATTCTACCTCCCTTTCTTTATCCGTTCCTGAATGGACTGAGTGATACTGAGAATCCAATCAGCCGTAGTTAGTGTAACAGAAATATACAGCAGTGCCATTGATATGAAAAGAAACAATGTAGTATTATCTGACAAACTGGAAGAACAATCCTCATTGATGTGTATCTATGGATGGTGTGTGTGTGTATTTAGTGTAAGTGTGTGTGTATTTAGTGTAAGTGTGTGTGTGTGTGTGTGTGTGTGTGTGTGCTTTCCATATAGTTCTGAGGGGGAAATGATCAGAATTTGCAGCAGTATGCTGTGGAATAATAACGAATCCATGGAAAAATGAATTCTTACCGATGTGGATCATTGAGTCTGCTCTAGTTCTCTCCCAGGATACAGTCCAGAAGACGGACAGACAGATCACTGCATTTAAAACGTCCATCTTCTTCTCTGACTGCTGGGCACAAATCAAATCTTCATGGGAAGCTGAAGAGAAGCTGCAAGAGTTGGAAGGATCTCAAAAAGAGTTTAATCCCAGTGCCTTTAAGGGATAACAGAGGAAGGCATGGATGGAGCAGACTGTAAATCAAAACGGAACAGTTTCTAGGGATGGGGGTCACAAGCAGAGTAACGCGGTTTACCTTCCTTGATGCAAAAGCATGCAAATAGTTGACCCAGAGATGTTCATAATATCCAATTAGCATCCGAAGCTGAGCAGTAAAAATCAACTCAACTGCCCAGGAAAAAAATCTCCATGTGCAGCCGCATTCACTGTAGCAGACAAACTGCAGGGAATGACAGTAATCCTTCAGGATCCTAGTGCAGATCTATCTCACAGAAACCCCTTGTAGTATGACCGAACACACGAGTACAGTAGACAAATAGCAGTGTATATAGGAATAGAAATCCCCAAAGCGTAATATACCTTCTGTGATCCGAGAATGGGAAAGGTACATTGGGGACTCAACAAAATACTGATCAAGCTGTATAGGAGAAAAAAAAAATCCTAAAGAATATAAAAAGTGAAAGAGAGAGCATGCACGGGTGTTAGAAGCTCGGAGGGAGCACTTCTGGGTTCCAAAACCAGCAGGGTATTAGAAGGTCTGCTGCAAAGAATCCTCACGAAGCTTCTTGTCTAGAAACAGGTTTAGAATGCAGCTAGACGGATGGAGATGGGGAAACGCTGGGGAGCTGTCTAGGTGGAAGGGGTGCTGAATTTCACAGCCTTCATCCCAGCTCCAAGCAGCATCAGCCAGCCTGCACGTTGCCTAGAAATGAATCACCTAGGAGAAAGCAGGGAAATACAGCAAAGGAGATAAGGAAAGCATCAAAGCCAGGGAACTGAGAGCTGGAGAGACATATAGCTCCTCCCTCCTGTCCCTATCTGCAATACAAGGGGAAATAAGACACAGCTACTAAGTTCTCACTTGGCTTTAGAAAGCAGATGAGGAATGAGGCTGTGGGTATTTGCAGCATAATGTATAAATGGATGCACTCTCACAGCAGAGCACGTAAAAATCCCCCCAAGCATTATGTATCCATGCCGTCTAGTATTGTTAAGAGCAGGTAGTTTTTATTATTATGTATTTATGTATTAATCTAAGGGCATTGAATTATCATACAGGGATACAGAACTTAACCTTTTCACAAAATTTCATGTATCTTGAATGTGGCTGTTCTCCCATCACAAACCAGTTGTTTTTACATAGAAAGAATGTGGGATTAATACTATACACTTGTATGTATTTTTTAAAGAACTTATTTTTTTTTTTTATTTATATATTTTTTTTAAGTGGGATGGGGAGGAGGCCTCCCCCACATTTCTCATTATCGTTAGCAACCCCTGCAAGTCAAATAACTGCACTTGATTGCTGACATGATTACAACATGTGAGACCTATTAGATCATTCTTGTTGTGTGTGAACTACCTGTTGTCTGACATGTGTGTAAGCTACCTTTCACTGAAATCACAAAGTGGATCAGAGTGTTTAAACTGAATAAATGCATATTATCACTTAGGATCACTTGCTATTGTCGCTCTGCCCCTGTCGTGCTAAAGTGTGTTACCTATAGAGATCTGCTACCTTATCTCTCCTGGACGAGCACACACACAGTTTAAGGAGTCATGCTGAGCCAGGCTGAGTGAAGTCCTGACAGGTGAATAAATCAACTCTGCTTATCTCTCCAAGGCTGCTAAAACGAAAATATTAACAATTTCTTCTTCAATTAAGTGGCATATCCTTCATCTTCCTTACAGCCATTAACAGCAATTATTTAAATAAGGCATATGTTTTCCACTCCCTCTTTCTATTTTCTTATCTCCATCTGCTCATAAAAGATTTCTCGTAATAGATTCTGATAATATAATGTGTATTTATTAGCCCCCTCAGTTCTTCAGAAAATCAACCCATTTCACCAGTTTCTGTTTCTGAAAAGGGTTAATATATCAAAGATGTGTGTATCAAAGAGAGCAAGATTTTTTTTAATTGTTTTATATTATTTGAATGGCATGAATAAAGAAGAAGGTACAAACTCACGGTGTTACAACTGTGTTCCTTACAGACAATAAGCATACATCTGTATATGCATTCCCCTTTAAATTTACTTGTATATTTAACCATTTCAATTGCACAGGTCTGATTTTATCAACTAATGTTGCTGGAAAGGTTCACATATATTCACTGTCAATGTCTTTTCTGGGACCAAAGAGGTTAATATATTCCCAATTTAAATGAGATATACATTAATACATATACCAATCTCATTTCCACAGTAATAACCAAATTTTACAAACATCTGAGACTGAACACTCATTAGTTCATCATTTCAACCCAGTGCCCCAATGCCACTTTGGTGTAAACAGACAGAGAGGTTACCCAGCAGCCAGATAGTATCTCTGAGTAAAAGCTCTGTCTTCCGCACTGACAATACCCAGCAGTGACCCTGGAGAATATTGAAAATGCCAAATTTCATAGAAAGTAATTATTAGTAATACTGTATGTCACCATGTTACCCTAAGATCAGCCATAAATCCACATATCCTAATCCTACGTCTTTCAAATCTGTAACCCTATATCATTGAATACTAAATCAAATCCTAGTCATAACTCCACCCCAGCAGTCTTGGAGGCTGGTAAACTCTTAATTTGTCACATAACCTGAAGCACCTCCTAGCTCTAAATCTACCAGTAGTTCCTTATTGCTAAGTTTCCCCAAAACATTCCCAAAATATTCCTTTGACCCTAACCTTAAGTTTCCCCATAGCTTTAAAATAGCACTCTAATGTTAGATGAATGCCCTATTGTAACCCCAAAATAAAGATTTACCCATCTTTTATCCCATACAGCATTGGACTAACAGCAGCTGCTGCTACTAATCTGGCTGAGATCATCATTACTGACAATCTCAGGCATCCATTCTAATGCTTTTCCATAAATAATAATTGAGGGCCTACTGCACATACATGGCAATCTCCACCATTCACCAATCAGCATCTCCTCATAGTGATGTCTTATACATACGAGGTCTGTCTAGAAAGTATCCAGATTTGTTAATACAACGAGAACGGTTTATGTGACATCGATTTAACCTAGCATCCAAGGAAAGCAGATGGGCATGCGCATGCATGAACAATGGTGACTTCACTATACTAGACAGTGGGGTCGCTAGGCTCCATTGAGTGAGCATATCTATTATGTGACCATCACATTCAAAATGACTGAGCGAGTAAAGCAATGAATCTGCATGAAATTTGGGTTAAACTTGTACATTACACTGTGAAAACTATTCAGATGATTTAGAAGGCTTTCAGGGATGATGCCATTAGTGCAGCGCAATTACAATCACCTGGGTAACTCAGCCCCCTACAGACTAGATATGGCGCCCTGCAACTTCTGGCTTTTCCCAAAACTAGTGAAGAGATTTCAGATGAGATTCAGGCAAATATGATAAGGCAGCTGATGGCAACTCCAACAGAGGATTTTGCACAGTGGGAGAGACACTGGGAGAACTGTGTGAATTCACAAAGTGTCTATTATGAAGGGGACTGAGGCATCACTGTCCTTTGAACAATGTTCCTTGTATATTTTATCTTAAATATCTCTATTTTTCATATTACATTGTTGGATACTTTCTGGACAGATCGCGTATATACATAAATAAATCTAGGTATAATACCCATAGAAGTGTGGGGACAATCACCAATGGTTTTAAATCGATTCTGAAAAATTCTACACTCCCTGTCTACCTATAATTGGTTACCGCTGGTATAACCACTGGTATATATAGTGGTAGTGGGACATGACTCTCAGATTTATGTGAGGCATCTAAATGTTGTACCAGTGTTACTCCCCCAAATCGGTCTTTAATTCTAGCCTTAACCCTACTGCTCACCTTAACTATGCAAAGCTCATCATAATTACACCCTTAACTAAACCTAGCCCTATCTTATCTCTCATTAATCCAAACATCACCATCCATAATTCTAAGTCTCTTGAACCCTTATTTCTTACTGACAACTTTCATCAGTCATAGAATGTAAGTTCATTTGGGCAGCTTCTTCTTTTCCTCTAGTATTTCCTTTTAATTATTGCAAACCACTGCGGAATATGTTGGAACTAGATTGATCCTAATTATAATAATAACAACCCTAAAGTTCCCCAACAGTGTTTCTCGTTCCCTTCGAATTCTACAAGTCTCACTAGCCCTACAGTTATCTTAACTCCCCAACCGGTTTACATGTTTTGAATGTAAATTTACAATTTGAAAACTGCAACACACATGTCCAAAAATACTGCACTGCTGCCACAAATAAAAGTTTGGAAGCCCAAGCTTGTGGGGCATTTTTGTATTCAGTCAATGAAAAAGAACACAGCAATGGCATTTCTTCTGCACTGGCATACATCTTGTGCATCATATTCACAAATAAAAGACTACATGTGGGTAAACAATCCGGGAAAATAATATTCTGCATTTTTTTTCAGAAAACGGAAGGAGACAGAAGACTACAAAATTAAATTTACCTAAGTTGTCTACTTTTGAAAAACATATATTTCAGTTAGTTGCCTTTTAAACCACTGCTCATTAAATTTGCACTAGCAAAGCATACTTAAAGTTATTCAATGTAAAACACAATCGTGCTTTTTACAAGTTTGCCCATGAACAGAAATTATTCAATTTTACTCTAGTACCACATTTCAGGATTATAAATGTCACAATATCAGTGCAATGCTGTTTATCTATGTGTGAGAAAACAAAAAGAATATAGATGCTGGAAGGCATTGCTGATAAAATCACTGAGTGAAATTTCTCAAGATGCCCCTAGGCAAGTAACTATCAGGTCAATTTACTACAGTCTATCACATTAAAAAATGATCGTCAGAGAAAAGTTATACTAAATTGTATTTAGCAGGAAACTGTCACACAGGCTCCTCACACACTGTCACCCCACACACACTGTCACCCTCTTCACTTTTACACACTCTCATTAACCCCTTATAAATATTATCATATTCCTCCCCTACAACCATGCCACACTCTCCTCCCCTCGCTCTGCCACATCTCCTCAACACATCAAACCCCAAAATCCTATCACACTCACCTTCTCTAACACTCTGACACTAACACCTTTCACCCTGCAACACTCACATGAACTCCTCCAATTTTGTCACTCATCCCCTCCCTCCTCATCCCCTCCCTCCTCCAACACTCACCTCAACCCTGTCACTCATCCCCTCCCTTCTCCAATCATGCCACACTCACCTCAACCCTGTCACTTATCCCCTCCCACCTCCAGCCATGCCACACTCACCTAAAGCTTGTCACTTATCCAAGTTTATTAAACTCTTAAATCCAATCACACTCATCTCCCTTCACCTTGTCACCCTTCCTCCTCCAACCATGCCACATTCTTTACCAACCCTGTGACAATCAACCCCCAACAATGCCTCACTCACCGTATCCCATTAACACCCTAATCCTGTCACACCACCTCCCCTCTTCCTGTCACACTCCCTCCTCCAACCAGGCCCCACTTACCCCCTTCCCTGTCACACTCACCCCACCAACCATGCCACTCACCCTATCACATTAACAAGACCACACTAACCCCCATCCCTGTCACACTCAGGACTTCAACCTTGTCACACTCACCCCCTCACTATGCAACACTTACCCTGTCATATTAATCCACCTTTAATCCTGTGACACAAACCTCATCTCACTCGGTCACACTCCCTCCTCCAGCCATGCCACATTCACCCCAACCCTGTGACTCTCACCCTCCCTCACTCTGTCACACTCATCACCCCAAGCCTGTCACACTCACCCTGTCACAGTCACCCTAAAGACAGTCATCACACTGTCATGAAACATAGCTTTGCCATATACACAATGCACAAAGGCCACATTCAGCCCCCATACATACAACATACTTCAAGCAGCTACCAGACACACAAAAACATACACATGGTCACAGAGACATACATTCACACACAAGGATACTCACTGTCATACACACACTCTCAGGCATATACACAGGCCAGACACACACATAAATTAAATAAGAGCTGACACTAGCTGCCCTATTATTGCCCAGTCCTAACACAAAAGGGCAGTCAAAGCCAATGGATAGGTGAGAACGTAAATAATGAATTGCCTTTTACTTTCTAAAGTGGAGTTCCACCATGTGTTTAAATTCTGGCACAGATGTTGTGCGGGAAGCCTTCTTTTCTATTGTTTCTGCTTCCTAGCTCTCATGCTCTGATGGAAATGCTTGGCAATCCACCTGTGATGCTCAAGTATGGTTTGCACCTTTGTGTTGGCTTTCTGAATTGCACCCTTCACTAAAAGATATAGGATACGTGCAGAACACCTACAAAAGAACCGTTTCTAAGGACTCTGTCAATGTTAACAGCTCCATCAGTGACCTCAAACTGAAAGTACAGATTGCTGCCTGCCTGTTCTCCTAACCAATTTGACACCATTCACTTATTGCCTACAATCTGTTTGCCTAAAGGGACATTCCAGGCAATTAAACAAGTTAAGCTTAATTTAAAGCTAATATGCCGAAAAGCTCTAGTTATTTTCTTTTCTTTCAATTCTGTGTAGTTTTCCTTCAGTGTTGTAAACAGCAGTGTAACTCCTCCTTAGTCACTCCCCTCTCTGATTCCCAGTCTCTGAAAGAAACGTACCTTTTGCAGCTAATGAAAATAGAGGCATGTTTTACCTAGTGTAAGGAATGCTCACAGCACAGACTGAACTGCAGCTAGAGCTCCTCTCCCTCCCTCCCTCCTTGTAATGCAAGTAATACATTCTCCTCCAACCCATCAGCCAACCTCCCTACCCATTAATATGCCCCTTCCCTGCCAGTCCCTGTCATCCAACCTCACTACCCCTCCCCTAATCACCTTAACCCCTCCCCTAATCATCCATGTCAGCCAACCTAACTACCCAGTGTTAATCCCTTCCCTGTCAGAGAGAGAGGCAGTATATGTATATATATATATATATATATATATATATATATATATATATATATATATAAACAGGTATTTCTAAAGCTAATTTTTACACTATTTAGGAAAAAATGTAATTAGTGACAGTAGGCTCCAGGTTAGGGGGAAAAAAAGGATATTAATTTTTTTTTTTTGCCTACACAGTTCCTTTATGGGTGCATTTACATCACTATAGTATGTAGCAGGATAGATTGATTGCAATGCTGAACTACAAATTCACTCGTAGCCTCACATACTCCTAAGGTTTGACCTCCTCCACCACCACTATCATGCCAAGGCACCATAGGCTGATAATCAGTGTTCCATCAAGGAATGGAACGCATGCTGGCTACTAAGAGCATTCCATAAATCTGTGATGAAGTACACCCACTGACCTACAACCTTATCTAGCTGCTCCTTCCATAGTAGCACGCAGGAATAGTACAGTGATTGGACTACCTGCTAATGGTGAACCAGGAAGAAGTGTGTGACCTGGCAAACACATCCATAGGATGATATGAACTTGGAGTTTTTATGTCCTCACTGTCTAGTCACACCAGTCTCAACCACAGTTGCTGCCAAAGGGTGGTAATAGTGGAAGAGATAATTAAGGTGGCAGTTGGTTGCTGAGAAACAGATTAAGAATGAGTGCATCTGCTAACTGCCCTAGTACATATTTTTCTACTGCTTTACTCAGTAATACAGTCTTGTGATGCCTTTGCAGATGTTGGTTCATACAGGCGCTAGTAAGATGATCCAGCACTCTCCCCATACTCATGTCTTGCCGCACAGTTTGCAATTTGCCCTTCTGGGAGGCTGTCAAAGTAATTCCTCACTTTGCTTAGGAACAATATTTTATCCTCATTCCTTCACCTTGTGACTGATGAAGAGAAAAAGTTGCATTCGTGGCAATGGAAGCCTCTACACTAGCACTGAGTACCAAACTATATTTATACTATAAAACACAGCAGCTGTAATGCTGTGGTAGAAGGAGTGCAGTGCCAGTTGAAGTGGCAGCAGTACATATTGCAAGCATGAAAATATTGTAAATGGCTTGAAAATGAAAATGGCTCCAGGGGGATGAATTGATGCCATTCCCACCATACTGAAGCTGAATAGTATTAACCTCTTAAGGATGGCAGGCATGCTATGCCATCCTTGGGGACCCGGCTCTAAACACAGGGGGGGCAGCATAGCACGTCTCCACCGTCCTTTCTACTTACCCGGTCACCGGCGATCCCACGCTTGCAATTGTAGTGTGGGGACTCACCTGACAGCTCAGGGAGTCCCCCTTTTTCCTTTCCGATCCTCCTGAGCCATGTGATTGTGGCATGGCCGTCCATGTCAGTGCCAGCAGCGGGAGTGCCTGTAATGATAAGTACTCCCCCTGCTGCCTGTAAAAAACAAAAATGTTAAAACAGTTTAAAATTAAATTATATATACTTAGATCATATATATATATATATATATATATATATATATATATATATATATATATATATATACACACACACATATACACACACACACACACACACAGTCTGTGTATTTAATATATATATATATATATATATATATATATATTAATATCAAAGTACACATAGAATGATATTTATTAAATATATATATATACACACACACACACATATACATATACATATACATATACATATATATATATATATATATATATATTATACATAAAATAAATATATATACATATATATATATATATATATATATATATATGTTAAAAAATTTAATAAAAAAATTATTAAAAACAAAAAAAATATATATTTGTAATTTCGTTCTAACTTTATTTTAAAATGAATGTATATATTGATATTAAAATACACGTAGAACAAAATAATATATATATATATATATATATATATATATATATACACATAAGTATATACATTTAATAAGTCTACATATATTTTTATGTAATAATTTTACATAATTAGGTCATTTTATTAATTACAATTTGTGGGACGTGCCTGACAACCCAGGCCGAAAGTCCAGGGAATTTAATTTGCTAGCACTATATTTAACCCTGTAACTTTTGAAAACACCATTAAACCTGTACATGAGGGGCACTGTTTTACTCCGAAGACTTCGCTGAACACAAATATTAGTGTTTCAAAACAGTAAAATGTATTACAACGATATCATCAGTGAAAGTTAATTTTTTTGCATTTTTAACTCACAAATGTCACTTACACGGATGATATCATTGTTGTGATACATTTTTCTATTTTAAAACACTAATATTTGTGTTCAGCGAAGTCTCCTGAGTGTAACAGTACCCCTCATGTACAGGTTTAATGGTGTTTTCAAAAGTTACAGAGTCAAATATAAGGCTTGCAGTTCAGTTTTTTTCCCATTGAAATTCGCCAGATTGGTTACGTTGCCTTTGAGACCGTATGGTAGCCCAGGAATGAGAATTACCCCTATGATGGCATACCATTTGCAATAGTAGACAACCCAAGGTATTGCAAATGGGGTATGTCCATATTTTTTAGTAGCCACTTTAGTAGGGAATTTTTTATTTCTTTTTTTGCTTTTTTTCTAAACTACAGTATACTTCCTCACCCATTTTTTTTATTATTTATATAAGCAGTTAACAAAAAAAATCTTTAAAAAAAAAAAGTCTGATGGTTTATTGGTAATCTTGTCTCACATTATGATTGATGTCAAAATGTCAATCTCCTATCTCCAACTCAAAGTTGTTTCAAGTGCCCTCACCAGTATCCAGTAAGATTGATACAGCAACAAGCTACACCTAGTCTCACATTAAAATCAATGACCTAGGCTATCTCCCACTCAGGCACAGCAAGGGTAAAACACACAGTATAACTGCTACTCTATCTCTTTCAGTAGCAGCAGTCAAAGTGCCCAGAAAAATTCTGCTCTGAAGTATAGATTGTTTGATTGCTCCTCCTTTTTCCTCTATTGGTCAGTTGTCACTTGATCTGTGAACACATTTATGGAAAACCACCTAGTGTCACATAGTAACACTATGATCTTTACTTTTATGTTTTCGGTTTAGAGCATTTGAGCACTATGTGACACTGGAGGGTTTTCTAAGGGATATATGTGAGAGAATAATATAGTATATTAGCGATGAATACTGAATGTGTGTATAGCTACATTTACTTAAGACCGTCTCTGATTCTATCAGTTTATCAAGAATGATTAATGTCCAGATACATACTATATGTGTTATAGTAATGTAGTAATAGATAGTTCAGAATATATGGGAGCCTTGTCTCTAGCGTATATGCATTAGAACAGGAAGGCAGCCCTAACTCCCAAACAAGATTCTCTCAATCTGTTCCAATAATTAGGTAGATATATATGATAGCAGACACTTTTGCTTATAGGGAACTAATCACGCTATATGCATTTTGATTTGATTATATATATGGATTACTAGCAAGTCTGTGGGTGGATTAGTGAATAAATTAAATAGAGCAGGGCAGCAGCTTTTCCTAATGAGCATTACAGAGTTGCGGAAACAATTAATGTTCAGCCTATTTTCATGATACCAGTCAGAAGTTTCTCAATATATATCCATAGATATATCCCTAGTGCTCGATTAAGGTTGACCACTCTGAAACAATCCTGTTACATCTCATGTCCCTATACAGATTAAATGCATGGATATTCCTCAATTATATTTAATCTTCTAGTATGCCATTGCATGATACTTTACATACTTAGATTAAGTGCTCTGAGCTAACTGATTCCTGCTATACTCACTCATATTTTGCCATTTCCCTGTACATGAGAATACAGTAAAATATAATATTAATAAATTGCGGGGGTTTTTTTATATATAGTTCATCCCTGTGAGACTGAATACACTTTACAAATAAATAAAACAGATTAAAGAGTTAGGTTTTAAAAAAAAAAAAAAGAAAAAAAGAATCTGTAAGGATTGTGCCTCTCTTATTGAGCAAGGTAAAGAGTTCAAGAATGGAGGAGCCACATGTCTGAATGCCCAGGAACCTCAGTTTGTCTTTACTTTTGGCACCAACAGGATGGATGATTGGCTGACCGAAGAGAGTGAGCTTGAATATACAGTGTCACAAGTTCTTTCAGGTATTGTGGGCTTGATTGTTTAAGACTTTGTAGGTCAGGAGGCCAAATTTAGAATATGTTAGCTATTTAAATGAAAGCCAATGCAAGGAGAGGAGAACAGGTGTTATCTGACATAATCAAGTTTGGTTGGTCAGTAGTCTGGCTGCTTAATTTTGTACAGTCTGTAAGCGATAAAGTTCTTTTTCTGAGAAGCCCAAGTAGAATACATTACAGTAATCTAGATGAGAGGACACAAAAGCATGGATTAATGTTGGCATATAACTTGGTGTAATTAAGTGTTGTATCCTGGCTAGGTTTCTTAGATGAAAGAAGGCATATTGAATTACCGAAAAAAAACTGCTGTTTATACGATAGTCCAGAGTCAATCAGCACTTTTGTTAAATTTAGTTTTTTTGTAACATTTAAATGAGCTATTATGTATCCACCTTAGGCTCTTTGATATTACTATCTCTTGCTCTTGCTGGCAGATACTCATCACTAAACATATGGAGGTAGCTAGTTTTTTTCTTTTAATTTGCAACTGCATTTCCCTATATTATTTGGTCATTCTAGACACTGCTATTCTCATGACCATTATCTGCCTGCAAGTTTTATGTGTTATTACATTTTGTGTGTGCTGTTTTCACTTTATTATTTATATTGTTTGGTTTTAAGAGATGAAACTAAAACTCCTTTGTTCTTTTTAATTATTTTTTGGAGGCAATTCCTATGTTACTCTTCGCCTTTATTTGAAGCACACTGTGAGTATAGAATTTTCTGGATTTGTTGATTGTGACGGTGGGTATTGACTGGATAGTCAATTTAGGGCCTTCTTTTTTTGGGAACCTTTTGTTTCTCTTCTGCCAGCATTGGAACTCTGAATCATGAATGAAAACAAGTATGTTTGGGTTTGCATGAGTTGGTTCCTTCCTGATTCTGTTGCATGGAAATCAGAATTTCGACTGATCACCTGAAACACTGAAATTATTCCCCAAGTTTAATATTTATTAAATATAAATAGAGATTTTTTTATTTGGTGCTCTTCCTTTTTTCACTATCCGTCACTCCGTGCTTAATCGGTGAATTACATCAACATTTAGTAGCTGTCTCCTTGCTATCATTCATTTTCTTTCCCATCGATCTTCTCATTTTTCGGGTCTTTGTATCACGGATGTATTGTGATTCAATCATATGGTAAGTTGGAGTCATGGATTTTTGGATGACCACCATGCTTGAGAGTACAGCATTGAGACCATGGGATCCTACATAGATACAGCCAATTCCCTGCCGCTGTCACTGGTCATGGCGGTCTGTTTTGACTCTTACATTCCGTTGTGAGTCTAAGATAGTCAGGTGGCAGAGAAATACAGAGACAAAGTAGTTCCAACTTTGTCTCTATATCTCTGGATTGAGTTGGAATTTCAGCGAAACACAGTCAAAATTAGTATTTCTATCTTTATGAAATACTCATTTTTAAGGGGGGAGGGGAGTGACAGTGTCTTGTGAATTGAAGCCAAAAAAAGAAATTCACAAATCAAAAAACAATATATTTATACAGTCTGTGGCTTAAATTCTTATCCAGCATTAAAAGTCCATACATGCTGAACTAATCATACTAATTAATTTTCTCCATTAAAATATACTCGTGATATTGTTTCACTGTACTTGAAAAAGCTTTGAGAATTATTCTTGCATCAGATATTTAGCACTCTAGTTTCAAATACAATAGAGAATGGATGAGCACTTACTGAGATGAGGTTATATAAAAACTTCTGTTATCATCACCCCAGTGATTAAATCTCTATAAAGAATGCTCAAGCATTCTCCAAGATGTCAAGTGGTTTATTTAGTACATGGCAGAAAGTATAATGGTGGCAACATTTCAACTAATGCAAGTCTCAGATTTGACAAAGGCTACTGCATTAGTAAAAACGTTGTGCTTTCTGCTATGCACTAAATAAATGACATTTCACTTTTTATGTAGTTCATAAAATAGTGCACAAAGTACAGGACAAAAATAAAAATATTGCAACCAAATTATAAAGTAGGGTAATTAATTTTCAGTTTAATTCAGGTGGTCTGGGTTATACACTAACTCTGCACATTCTATCAACTATTAGCATTGCACACAGACATCATTTACACTAACTGCAGGTTATTTTAACTACTAGTCAAAATTGCATTGATCTTTTAGAAGAAATGCGTGCATAAGTCATTTTTCACATTATACTGCTTTGCTCCAGAAAAGCAGATTGTTTGTGTGTTCACTTAAAACATATATAACATTGTGTGCTAGTTTTTGGTTTTATGGCTACAGAGAAGCTTAAAATCCCAGAGTATTGATCTTTGATGTACAGTGATAAATCCTTGTTCCATAAAAAACCGCAACCGGCTAAATAGAAGTAAATTCAGACTTTTTTTGCTTTGATAAAAATTATGGAAATTCTACCCAGAACCTCATCTTAAGCCCAGCAGTAAAATATTTTTTAAGTGGCTGGAGGAGGTGAAATGTGAACTTACACTACTAAGGGCTGGACACTTCCCTGCTGTTTACCAAGTGTTATCCCATCACCTGGAAAATGTATTAGGCAATAATTTGTCAGCTTCTTTTAATACTTATTCCCCATTTCTTAGTTTGGCAGTTGGCATGGGTGCAAATGAACAGTGAAATTACCCACTTGTTTAAAGGGATACTATAGTCACCAGAACAACTACAGCTTATTGAATTTGTTCTGGTGAGTAGAATCATTACCTTCAGGCTTTTTGCTGTAAGCACTGTCTTTTCAGAGAAAATGCAGTGTTTACATTACAGCCTCGTGGAAACTTCACTGGCCACTCCTCAGATAGCTGTTAGACAACCTTCCTGGGTCATGGCTGCCTAAAATACATTCAAACATTTAATGTCTCCTCCCTCTGCATGCAGACACTGAACTTACCTCACAGAGATTAATTGATTCAATTAATCTCTGAGGAGATGCTGATTGGCCAGTGCGGTGTTTGACTTGTGCTGGCTCTGCCCCTGATCTGCCTCTTTGTCAGTCTCAGCCAATCCTATGGGGAAACATTGTGATTGGATCAGGCTACCACTTCTGATGATGTCAGCAGGAACAGGGACAAACAATGACAAAATAAGCATCTGCAGACTTGAATACAAGTAAGATTTTACTATATTTAGGGAGGCATGAGGGGACCAGGGTGTCTAGCTCGTGGTTTTAACCCTATAGGGTCAGGAATACATGTTTGTGTTCCTGACCCAACAGTACTCGTTTAAATTTTTAACTTCTCACAAATGTACATAACATATTGAAGAATGTCAGTGAGTAATAAAAAAACTTTTTCCTGGCAATGCCAATATTCTAAACAAAGGATAATTATTCAGACATATGAGAAACTAACAACCAAGCCCAAAATGTCATGTTCAGAGAATATCTGCTGGAGAGCAGATGAAATTGGTTTCTGTGAGTGAGATGTTTATGAAGGCATATTGAATTCTTATACATTTAATATGATTTATATGGAATTTATATTTTGCATTTCCCCTTAAAATTAACTAAGCATTTTAGAATTTGTTCAGAAATTCACTCCAGAAGAAATCTTAACTTAGGTTGCCCAGTAACGGGGATTTGAGAAGTATTTTGACCATTGCATATATATATAAAAAAAAGCTGCAGTTGAGATCTTATTTATATCAATTTTGAGGTTTTGAGTTTGAAAATTTAAGAAAATCAAGTCAACATTCTACAACTTTCTGTCTTTGAAATTTCCACAGATTACTTTAAATGGTTTAGACATTTTTTGGGAAAAAATAAATAAATATATAATCTAAAAACCTATTGAGAGAGAGAGAGAGAGAGAGAGAGAGAGAGAGAGAGAGAGAGAGAGATTTATAGTTTGCATTTTTCATTAAATCAACCTTGATAACTTGATAGAATAATTATTTCTAACTTTACTCAGCTTCTTTCTACTTTTATTAGAATACTTTCTGGGTCACTTACTATTCTCCAGAAACATGGCTCTGTATCTATTTAGGTACTCACAAGGGAACAGTTTATATTAGAAGATCTATGTCATTATTGAGGCCAGATTGTCGCAGTGATTTCAGCTATACTATATTTCAAAAACAATTTAGTCTGACCACATTCATCTCTTCAAATAATTTTTCTTCCTTCTACAGAAGTTTAAGGTTCAGTTTTGCAGTGATAAACCAATGGGTGCCAGAGAGTATGATTTTTTTATTAAATACCAAGAAAATGATTTGTTATTTCCTAAATGCAAACAGAATCTTTATTAATCCACAATTATTTACATTATTAATATTATATATGATTGCTACATATTCTCAGACAGTCTTCAAATATGTCCTGATGTATGCACAGAGACCTTTTTTTTATTCCGTATTTGTCTCATTTTCATTAACTTTTTACAGATTGAACCAAACAGACTCCTATTAGCTAAGAAGGTAAGGTTGATACAATTTTCAAATATATATTTTGTTGGTAGTAAACATTTAGAAGGGCACACTAAACTGTAACACAACTTTTATCCAGTTTATAATTATTGTGTGCTTTCACATTCTCAATTTTGTATTTGTTTTTTATATTTAGAGAATATTTACAGAATGTTGCATCTTAACATGGATACTATATTTACATAATTCAATTAATCTTAAATGGTTTTGTTGACTAGACACTGTCCCTTTTGAGTGGCATTATAAAACATATAATTGGCAGAATACAGCAATTGGTGCATTAGACCAATAGGTCCCCAATGCTTCTCCGTAGAGAGGCATTGTATAGGACCAGAGATTATTCAGATGATCTCAGAATAGGAAGAGTGGCTGCCCTCTGAAGACAGCCAGGTGATAGGTAAAAAGTGTTTTTTGTTGTTTTTTTTTAATAGGAAGGGATACTCTAAACGTCCACAGGAACATATTCAGTATATAGATATAGATAGAAAAGAGATAAACTTGGCACTCACCCTTTGATGCAAATATGTTGAGACTCTTGCCTGGGTGCAAACCTTAGCATCAATATTAATAACAAAAAATACAGATAAGGTGCACTCTCAGGTCTGAACCAATAGTTAATTTATTCTAAATGTAAATTACATGTGCAAAAAAAAAATTACAGTGATCGACGTTTCGACCCCTATAGGGCCTTTTTCAAGATCAATAATATTATCAAGTGAGTATATATAGATAAATATTAATCAAAACTTACCAAAAGATGTGTGTGAGTGAATCACTAGCTGTCCAAAACCCGGAAGTGAGACAGTGTAACCACGTGACCAGCATAATGACGCGTGAAGCTACGACGTTGCTAAGCAACGAAAACAAACAAACCGTGTATTTCAACTAATGCCCAGTTGTACCAAACTCCAAGCATAAAAATTATCACTCTATATGGTGATCATTACAAAGTACATACTATGGAGGACAGAATGTAAGACTCTTGATATAGCACCCACACTAAGGAGGACAACGATGTGTAAAAAATATGTGAAAATAGTGGAACCTCCATGAAGCAATTAAAGTGACCACACATGCATGCATTGTGAACAACATATGTGACCCTCCAATAAGTGTGTTGCATTGCTTTCCAGTACAAGTAACAATCCTCCGGGGAGGCCTATTGTTTTGGCAAGAGGGAGCCTACTTGAACCCATTGCTAAGTATGTAGATTTTCATATCAAAGAATGTGTAAAAGATTTACCTACATGTATTTGCGATACTAAAGATATATTGGATAGAATTGGGGCAATCTCTCTGAAGGATAAGAACATAATATTGGCCACGCTGGATGTACAAAGTTTGTACACCATTATACCCCATATGGAGGATATAGAAGCTTTAAGGGAGACACTCCTAGCATCTGATAAGTACCAAGGACCCCTAAAGAATATCTTTTGGAATTCCTTTGTATAGCACTCACTTGTAACTATTTTAAATTTGAAGAGTTATTTTATCTACAGTTGTCTGGAACCGTGATGGGGGCGGCCATGGCACCGTCCTATGCCAATGCGTTCATGTTCCAATTTGAGAACAAATATATTTTAAATCAAACATCAAAGAATATTATAGCATATTTTCAATTTGTCAATGATGTGTTCATTGTGTGGGATGGCTCTTCTAATGAACTAGAGGATATGGTATTGAATATCAATAAGTTACCATCAACAGTTAAGTTCACATTGACATATAACGAGAAGAAAATTCCATTCCTGGATATAACTTTGTATAAAGATGGAGATAAACTGGACTATACTCTCCATCGTAAAAAAAACAGACAGAAATACCCTACTTTCAGCCACTAGTTACCACCCTCAGCGACTGAAAGATTCACTACCCATTTCTCAATACATGAGGGTACTACAGTATAACAGACTCTAAGAATAGAGAAACTCAGTTAAAGGAGATGACACTCAGATTTCAGGAGAGGGGATATCCTTTGAAGGTCCTTGAGGAAGCAAAAATCAGAGCGATTGAGAAATGGACCCAGCAGATGAATGGAACACTAGTGGAACCAAAAGAGGATACTCCTAAGATATATTTACCACTCACGTTTCATACAGGTTCTACACAAATTCGTAAATCTATTGATAGAAACTGGGACATGCTGGGCGCTGACAAACAGTTGTCCCCTATATTTTGTGAGAAACCCATTATCAGCTACAAAAGAAATAGGAATCTGAGGGACATTCTCATTCGGAGTGACCCTATACAAAATTATAAGAAAACTGTAATAC
Source organism: Pelobates cultripes (assembly GCA_933207985.1). Taxonomy (NCBI): domain Eukaryota; kingdom Metazoa; phylum Chordata; class Amphibia; order Anura; family Pelobatidae; genus Pelobates; species Pelobates cultripes. The sequence goes on from OW240917.1 coordinate 167,307,180, forward strand.
ATAAGAAATATGGATGTTATAAATGTAGTGGTTGTGTCACCTGTAGCCATATGATTTCTGTCAACTCCTTTGCTCATCCTCCTTTAGTTTTTTTAAAAACACCTTGTAACAAAGAGGACAGTTTCATTAAAGACTTGTGGATTAATGTGCAGTTCGGGGCTTTACAAGCATTCCCCATGCGAATGCTTGCTAACAACTAACAGGCCACCCTGACTCTAAATTGAGACTCATTTACCTCCTTGCTGGATGGGCATTTTCGTGGAAATAAACGCACAAACACTATAGGAACCGTATGCATGGCTGCTATTTCGGGACTTCCACGTGTTTGCGGCCATTTTAACCACCGAACAACGGTGTTTTGCCGTCAAGTGTCTGGAACTAAAATCGGACACTCGGATAGGCGATACCTTCGGGAAATCATGCCACAACTACCGAACGACAAGGCATTCGGTAGAAAGACTCAACAACTTATGGGGATTCCAGCGAACCCAAGATGGCATACGGATGGCCAGCCGTTCGGGACTTTTTACACACGAACTAAGACCGACTGCAAGGCCAGAATTCATGGAACTGTTTTTGGCTACTTTGCCCGTGCGGTCAGTCAAAACTTTCAAGTCCCATATCTCCCGAACGGCTGAATCGAATGGGCTGATTTTCGAATATGTTAGTCCCCCAGAAACAAGCTATCTGGGGACACTGAAGTATTTGGGGTACATCCAAACTTTGGGGAACAACATGTTCCTTTTAATTATGTGGTTATCTAAGGGGAGATGTACAGAATGTATATTGTGTTTATTGACTGTACTGTTAATTATGTGGGTGTCTCCCTTGCATGGGCAGAATCACATAAAAGAGAGTGTCTGTCATTAAAGCTTTAGTTCTTCTTGACCCTTCAAAATGTAGCCTTGTCTCGTTCTTGAAAGGGGAATCTCTGCAGCATAATCACTAAGCTCTTTTCAGAGCTGTACTTGCTTTCTACTCCTGATCCAGCAGAAGGGAATAGGCGACTCCATCACTACACAGCGACTTGCCGGGAAGAAAAGGATGTCCCCAACGGCTGATACCCTCACTCTAGCTGGGTAGCAGTTACACACCTACTCTAGGCAAAAATAAATATGTTTTGCCTAGATTAGGTGTTTTAAAAAAATAAATTAAAAAAATGAATAAAATCTGTCAACATTTAAGTTGCTGTTTAGTGGATAGGTGAGTGTGCTGGATCTTGTGTAAAATATATATATATATATATATATATACACATATATATATATATATATACACACACACACACACATACACACACACACGCGCACTCACCTATCCATTAACAGTAAGTGCAGCCAACCTTTGTTTCATATATAAGTATAGTGGCACTCACCCTTTCTTGTTGTCTACATATAAAAAATATGCCCTGGTGCAATCCCACACGGAGTGTAGACAATAAATGAAAAAGAGATGCACTCTAAGGTTTTTAGAACAAATTACTGGTATTTAATATCCAACAAAGTTACATAAATTCAATCGATGTTTCGACCTCTTCAGGTCTTCCTCAAGATCTTCCTCAGTGATTTCTTCTAAAGACCTTAGAGTGCATCTCTTTTTCATTTTATTTATTCATATATATATATGAATAAATAAAAAAAAATATATATATATATATATATTAAATATTAGAGTATTTCTATAACACAATCTCCATTGTTTCACCAAACCCATTTTAAAATATTTTTTTTTGCTTGTACTAGTTTACACACACAAATACAGCAATTTAAAACCATTTATACAATAAGCACTCCCTTAGCTTCCAGTTATGCCATACCTGGGTGCTGTGTCTGGAGGAATAGAGATCCAGCATGCAGAAAGTGTTCTTTCTGCTTGTGGAGCAGGAGAGCCGTGCACTGTGAGCACAGGCTGCTTCCTGCTCCCTTCACCGTGTTTCCGGTGTTCACAGGCAGGGTGCAGCCGGGATACCAGGTCATGTCCTGGCTTCCCCTGCCAGCAGGAAAGAGAGTGCTCTGCTCGGGTGCTGGGGTTAAAGTAAACCCCACTACCTGGGCAGGTAATCAGCTGCAGATGGAGACCAGCAGCTAAATGGGTGTTCTGGGGGTGGCTAAGGAGCCACTTGCCCAGCACACCAGCCCCATACAGCAGCAAGGCATCCCACCAGGAAACTTCCCCCAGAGGCCACCGCCGCAGGCAAATGCCTTATTAGTCTAATGGTAAGGCTGGTCCTCAGAATATAAGTTTCCAAAAAGGTACTAACATTCCTAAACAGTAAAAGCAACTGAGCTGGTAAACTGAGGCAGTAGGTGGAATGAAGAGGATGATCTCTTAAGTGTGTCTGTTCTTACCATCTACCCAGGCCAGCATAAATATGCAGGAACTTGCATGGAACAGGACAAGGAAGCAATAGCCTAGCTATGCAACCGAAAGGTTTTACAAGTTTTTAGAAAATTAGGCAACATGCAGCTTTTCTGTATGTTGATCAGTTCAGAATGCATGCTTTCCTATTATGTACCAGGCATGGAATAGTAATACAAGTTATGTTATTGATCATGCAAGCACATATATCAGGCACAAAAAATATCAGGTTTCCATGGTACTTTGAGATTAACTTAATAAGATTGTAGCTGCAGATTTGCTGTTTCCTTTTCAGTACCAGAGGATGGATTAGATAAACAGACATTTAAAGCTTCAACTTTAAAAAAAGTAACATTTAAAATCTCCAAGGTTAAGAAAAATATATATTTATGGCATACAGACAGGATATTTAATAAAACACAAAATCTTTAGTGTTCGTGTAAGAGAAAACATCATAAATTCACCTAAAGTAAAACAAATTGGGTTAATGAGTATTGAGGCTTATGGCACCCTATTTGGAATAAGGTTGTATTCGCCTTTTGAAGTTAGGGGCAAGGGTTGGAATAGCATTAGAAGGAGTAAGTATCATGGAAGGGAGAAGCTACATGGATGAATCCCAAATTGACCAAACCAAATATTTTGGATTTTTTTCAGACTTCTTGATTAATTTCTACTTTGATTTAAAAAAAAAAAAAAAAAAAAGGACATTTATTCGCTGTCCCCTAACCTTCAATCATCTTTTTTCAAATAAATCATCTATCTTTTCGCATGTATGGAACTCTGAATCAACCAAAACATTTCATTCCTTATTTTGTTTAATTTGTTATTCATCCATATTGCGATTTGGAGTTATGAAAATTCAGACGAATCCCAATTGGTTTGAAATGGAATGCACAAGTTTAATGACCAGTACCAAAACTGTGCAGTTTGAGAGAATACATCAATTACAAGTGAAATTATCTGCATAATCATAGAAATTGTCAAATATTATTAAACATTTCTTGTATTTTTGTAATATTAAGTTAAATGTATTTTGTACTGCTGAGTTAAGTGTTTTTAATGCCATATATATATATTCTTTTTTTTTACATTTATTTTTAAATCTTGTGCTGATTTAATATTAACTGTATGGTTTTGAGCTCAGCAGTGTACTGAAAAGGCTATTATTATTATCATCATAATTTATCATTTTTATAAAGGTTTATACACTAAGGTAGGATACGGATTATCTGTATTAACCAATTAGCCTGAAAGGGACATTATAGTCACCTAGACCACTTCAGCTCAATGAAGTGGTCTGGGTGTCAGGTCCCTCTAGGGTTAACCCTGCCTGATGTAAACATAGCAGTTTACATCTGGGGTTAAGCCAGCCTCTAGTGGCTGTCTTCCGGACAGCCACTAGAAGTGCATCGACAATGATTGAGGCATATTATGCGTCAATCACACAGAGCGTCCATAGGAAAGCATTGAAAAATGTTTTCCTACGGACACTTTGAATGCGTGCGCAGCAGTGCCGTGCATGCGCATTTGGCGCCAGTGATGTCAAATAAGAATGCTGACATCTGCGGGGGAGGAGAAGTAAGGAGCCCGGCTGGGGAAAAGGGTGAGTAGGTGAAGGGGCTTTAACCCCTTCAGTGCTGAGGGTGGGGGCACCCTCAGGGTACTATAGTGTCAGGAAAAACAAGCGGTTTTCCTGACACTATAGTGTCCCTTGAAGCTTTCTATATTTCTATTGCAATCAGACTCTACATACTATCATTTTTTATTTTTCCTTGGGGATGTTACATTTGGTAAATTGCCCAACAATATTACATAATTATTGTCGAGTCTCCAACTAAGCCACACATATTGTATTATACATATATTATATATATGGTAAGCAACTAAGCTGTGGATGAAGCTAAATGTTTTGTATACATTTACAAAATAGGAATAGTAATAAACATAACCTTTCACGAGAAACAATTATTGTATATTAGTAATGAAAACAGGTGAACAAAAAGGATGGTCAGCCTTCAGAAATATGCATTAGAAACATTTATAGATGTATGTGAGTGAAACAAAGACGTTATAGATTCAGCAGCAGATGATGCTGGTGGAAATCAGAAGAGGCACACACTTTCCCAATTTGTTCTCCTGTTTTGAATGAAAGAAGTAAGCTTTAAGGGGCACTCCAAACCTCAGCATACTATGTATGCATGTTTAAGCACTTGACTTAAATAACCTGCATTTTTGCATGCTCAGATTCATACTGTTTTTAAAATAAAAATATAAATACAATGTTATGCTGCATTCTGTATTTTAACTCTGCATCCCCTGCCTCACTTCTCATTATAAAAAAATAAATTCTGTCTGGTTCCGGAATGGAGGTACAATGCTCCATAAACCTGCCCTTTGTATTACCCCCTTCTAAGTAATGTTTTTCTCATTACACAGTTATATAGAACATCAAATATTTAGTTCTGTAACCACCATTCCCTTAAGTGAAATCTAATAGCTAAACCCCAAGAAACCCCTACTTTAAGAAGAACTGAGATTGTTCACAAAAAATATTGATGTCTGCTATATAGCCCCTCTCCTTGCACAGCATCAAAGGGACACCCCAGGCACACGTGTTGCAGAATGCTGCATCATTAGCCTGCCTCTCCAGTCCCACCCCCTGAGTTCAGAAAAACAGTCTTCCTTTTAAAAAATGTATGCACACAGCTCAGCCACTGAGTGCACTGAATGATCTGAACTATAAAGTAACCTACCTGTCTCTGACTGTCTGCAGCCAGGTTGTGAATTAAAAGAAACTCACTCAGTGCTGTTGGGGCTGGGCTGTGTGCATACATTTGATAAGGAAGTCATTCTGGTATTAAGGGACGTGGCTAAGGAGGCAGACCTATGGTGCAGCATTCTGCAAAAAAAAAATGTTGGTGCCTGGAGTGCTCCTTTAACAAGAAGTCTGCCATGTTTATAGGTGGAAATTATTTCATATGTAAGATAGTGTCACATATTCATCCGCTTATAAAAATGTGGTTAATGGCATTTACTGTCCACACAGGAAAAGTTGTGCCGAGCAGCAACCAAATCCACAGAAGGTTTAATGCTGAGCAGCAATTATGCAAATGGAAACCTGGTAACTGCCTTTTACAGTTACAGCCTATCAGATTTAGAGGAGAGGTATTTAGGCCCAGTTCTCATCCTGATCAGTGCCCTGTCGTGGTTTCCCTTGTGGTTGTCTGAGAGCGTGTTATTGATTCTGGTTATTTGACTTTGGCATTGTTTTTGACTTTCCTGTTTTCTGGCATCCTTGACTCCTGGCTTTTCCTTATTGTTGTGTCTCTTTCTGTATCACTTGACTTCGGCTATTCCTGACTATTCTTTGGCACATTAGTCCATCCATTTTAAGGTCCGGTATACGTTACCTATCAGTCCTCTGTGTTACACAATTCTACGTGCTGGATCATTCTGTAATCCTGACATTACGACATGGCCATAGATTCTGTGGAATTGTGTAAGCACATAGCTGCTTGTGAAAGGAAACTGGAGGATAATGATCACCGCATGGATCAATTTGCCCAGGCCTTCAGTATGCTTCTTACCCGAACAGGGCATCTGCAACCTGCAGCCTCACCTCCACTTTGTGTACCTCCAGCTATAGTACACAAGGCAAGTAGATAAAGGATCAGCGCTGCGTGATCTAATGGGGGCTAAAGACAGGTGGAAAGCTGCAACCTATAAATATGAGGTTCCCTCTAAAATCCTCAAGAAAGAAATGGCAAAACAGAAATAATAGGTCGCGCTACAGGAAAAGTAATTGCAAATGGAAAAAGATAAATATAATGTACTCACATACACTAAAAAACATAAATGAAAAGAAGTATATAGATAATAGTCCAAATACTTGGTATACTTCCTATGCGTTCCAATGGGTATATAAAGACTTGAATGAATGGTAGTCTCAATACTTTGTGTGTTTCTTACGAGTTCCAATAGGTATATGAAGACTTTGATGAATGGTGTATCCAATAGGAGACTGGATCCTCTAATATTGGGGGAGTCTTGACTCGGTGATAAACATAGAAATAGAAAACCAGAGACGATCCAATAGTGTAGACTGTATACTAATAAGTAAGGATAGGAAAAATAATAGGGAGGTAATACACTCACCTATTCCAGAGCATAAACTCGCTCTAGTATGATTGGCATTCAGTGGCGTCTGTCCCCCACTGGTAGGATATAGGTGTAGATAATTCCTCGGTATAGAAAGGAGATAAGAGCAAAATATAGTGCTCACTGGATATAAATAAAATAAAAGAATAAAAGTACTCACATTTAAATGAGCAGGATATACTGCTCAATGTAATCACGTAGGTGGTACAATCCCCACCTCGGATTCTTGGTCGTGTGTAGACTCCAAGATAGTATATGACCAGGTAACAGGAGAAATATAAAAATAAAATTAAAAAGGTATATGCCAAAAGTATAGTAAAAAAGCCAATATTCCTTTATTAGTACAATATAAAATATAAGAAATAGCCAAAACGCGTTTCGCCACACAGGGCTTTATCAACTGGCAATAGTAAAAATCAACCTGGTACATAGATGCTTATATAAACTTAGTTAAACATGCTTATTCAAATTTTGGCGCCAAAATGACGTCATCAGTACAATTTGTAAAATACAGAAATCATTAAAAACATAAAAGAGGGAAATGCATAATATTAATGGAACAATATACAAGTTAATCCTTTATTTTAAGTTGTAAAACGAATATTATTAATCGAAATAAACGAAAAATGAAAGAGGAATTTATGATCATGTGATCGCGATCTAACGCGATCACACGGTATACCCTGATGTAGGATGGGAAATGTAGTAGTCTTAAAACCCGGAAAAGGAGAAAAGGTATCTAGTCACGTGATCGCGGACTTCCGCGGTCACGTGACATGCCGCAATAACTATTGGGGAATGAAGTATTCAGACGGAGGTCGGCATCTCAAAGCACGCCTCCGTCTGACGTCAGCAGATTGGGCGGCGTTATACTACGAGTGAAACACGCCGCCTTCAATCTGCAAATAAAAGGCATAAAGCCAAAGTGTAGGGCAGAGTTGGGGACGGCAATAAACTGTAGATACTAAAAGTAGAAGCTGTAGATGCTGAAAAAAGTAACTGTTATAATAGAAAAAAACTGTATCTAGAAAAAAAAACTTTCTCTACTAAAAAAAAAAAAAAGGGGGGGGGGGGGAAAAGAAATGTGCAAAGGACCAATATATAGAAAATATAATGGTTTAATAAAAAATGCTAAAATAAAATGCTAAAATAAAATGCTAATAGGGAATAAAAATAAAAATGAAAAAAAAAAATAAATAAATATAAAATTAATATAAAATAAAAAAAAAAGGTATAGATAAAAAATGAGTAATAAAAATGAGGTGAAAGGTGAAAATTCTGATCAATTAAAAATTACTATAAAAAAATAAATTGTAAAAAGTTGAAAAGGTCAAATTCAGCATTTAGACCTTCAGGGGAGAGAGTTTTAAGTTGAAAGACCCAATACATTTCCCTTTTACCTAAAATTTTTGTCATATCGCCACCTCTCCATGGGAGAGTAAACTGTTCTATCCCAGTGATTTTTAAAAGTGTTGGATCTTTGTTATGTATTAAAAAATGTTTTGAGACTGAATGGTTTTCATAGCCTCTTCTGATGTTACGGCAGTGTTCTGCCAATCTTACTTCAAGACATATTTTAGTCATGCACACGTATTGGAGTCCACATGGGCATTCCAATAGGTATATAACATTTTTAGTATTACAGCCTATAAATTCTTTAATTGTGTAGGAAGTTTTAGTAATAGTAGAGAAGTGAGTAGTTTTGGAATTTGTAGATCCTTTTGTAGTTCTACACACAATACATTTATTGCACTTGAAACAGCCTTTTGGCCTAGATAGTTTTTTCTTTGTTGTACATTATCTTTTGTATAGTTTTTTGTGAGAATTGTTCTAAAGTTGGGGGCCCCTCTAAACACAACATTGGGTCTGTATGGAATATGATCTTTTAAAAGGTCATCCTGTTTAAGGATGTGCCAATGTTTATTTAAAATTTTCTTTAAAATTGTATTCTTATTGTTAAAATCCAGAATGATGGGTAATTGGGGGGGATCTACTTTTTTAACTTTATATTCAAGAAGCTCCTTTCTTTCCTTCACTTTTACTGCCTCTAGGGCTGTATTTAATTTATCTGCTACATAATTTTTATCTAAAAACATATTTTTCAGTGAGGTAGATTGGGCATTAAAATCAACTTTTGAAGAGCAGTTTCGATGGAGGCAGAGAAATTGACTTTTTGGAATACCATCCAACCAAGGTTTATGGTGACAACTAGTTTGGTCAATTATCGTATTGGTACATACTTCTTTAAAGAAGGTTTTAGTTTGGATGCAACCATCTTGAATGAAAATATTTAAGTCTAAAAAATTAACTGACATTTTACTAAAATCTGAAGATAAAACTATGCCTCTATCATTGACATTTAAATAATCTAAAAACAGCTTAAGAGAGGTTTCTGAACCTTGCCAGATAAAAAACAAATCGTCAATATAACGGAAATAGGAAACCAGGTTTGCCCGCAAGCCGTGGTCCCCCCAGACGGCCGAGGATTCCCAATCGGCCATGAAGAGGTTAGCATAGCTGGGGGCAAACCTAGTTCCCATAGCTGTACCTTTCTTCTGAATATAAAATGAGTCTAAAAACCAAAAATAGTTATTCGTAAGGATTATTTCGATACCTTGTATAATAAAATCTATTTGAGAATCTGGAATTGAACTGTTTTGTTTTAAAATCCTTTCTACTGCCTGGCAACCAATATTGTGGGGAATTATGGTGTACAGTGATTATATAGTCATGGCACCAATTAAAATCGCTTAAAAAAGATAAAAGAGTCATAGAGTCTTTCAGATATGATCTAGTTTGTTTGACCAAAGGTTGTAATAAAATGTCGATATATTTGGAAAGATTGGATAAAACAGAATTAATACCTGATACGATTGGTCTCCCAGGAGGTTCTTTTGCATTTTTATGAATTTTCAGGAGAAAATAAATAACTGAATTTTGGGATAAAGAATAGTGAGGTAATCAAATTCATGTTTATTGAGAATTCCCATGTCTAATCCTTTTCTCAAGAATACACTCAGAATATCTTTAATATTGGAGGTGGGATCATAAGGTAATTTATTGTATACCTCAGGGTCATTGAGTTGACGATTAGCTTCTTTTATATACATGGACTTTGACTGAATGACTAAACCCCCACCTTTGTCGGCGGGTTTAATAACGATTTCATCATCTTTTTGAAGTTCCTTTAGAGCTTTCCATTCCTTCTGTGTAAGATTCTGATGGTCATACTTAGTATGTTTAATTTTATCAAAATCATTAAGGACCAATTTCTCAAAGACTTCTATGGAGCCTGATTTAAAATTAGAAGGATAAATGGATTTTTTAAAGTAGTGTGTGTAGTAGGACGTTCAATAGTTGTGTCAAGATTCGGGGTTTGTAATACCGAACTTGATTCTGTAAGGGTATTACTATTTTGGGCAAAGAATCTTTTTATTGTTGCTTTTCTCACAAACTTATTAATATCCAGAAATGCTTGGAAGGGTTTAAACAAATTGGTGGGAGCATATTTGAGACTTTAACTTAAAACTAGAATCTGAGTAGATGTTAAAACTTTTTGGGAGAGGTTAAAAATACCAAATTTTTTCTCATCTATATTAGTTATGGTCTCTCCTTCCTTTCTCTTTTGTAATCTTCTGCCACCTCTCCTTCCTCTATACTTAAGCTTCTTTTCCTTGTTCTGGGTAGGTATGGAGTCTGTGTATGAGGTAGGTTCTGTGTACGAATGTAAAAAAAAAAAATCTAAAAAAAAAATCAATCTCTGAGTCAATAGATAATAGTTGATATCTATTATTGTGGATATAATTGGGTGGTGACTTAGGTAGGTCTGAGTTTTTGTGACCAAATCTAGATCTCTGTGGTCTAGGTGTTAAAGGTTGAGTGTAACTAGATTTGTTTGTGGTTGTGTGCTGAGGGAAATTTTGGTAATCTGGTGATTACTCATAGGAAGTATACCAAGTATTTGGACTATTATCTACAGGGAGTGCAGAATTATTAGGCAAATGAGTATTTTGACCACATCATCCTCTTTATGCATGTTGTCTTACTCCAAGCTGTATAGGCTCGAAAGCCTACTACCAATTAAGCATATTAGGTGATGTGCATCTCTGTAATGAGAAGGGGTGTGGTCTAATGACATCAACACCCTATATCAGGTGTGCATAATTATTAGGCAACTTCCTTTCCTTTGGCAAAATGGGTCAAAAGAAGGACTTGACAGGCTCAGAAAAGTCAAAAATAGTGAGATATCTTGCAGAGGGATGCAGCACTCTTAAAATTGCAAAGCTTCTGAAGCGTGATCATCGAACAATCAAGCGTTTCATTCAAAATAGTCAACAGGGTCGCAAGAAGCGTGTGGAAAAACCAAGGCGCAAAATAACTGCCCATGAACTGAGAAAAGTCAAGCGTGCAGCTGCCACGATGCCACCAGTTTGGCCATATTTCAGAGCTGCAACATCACTGGAGTGCCCAAAAGCACAAGGTGTGCAATACTCAGAGACATGGCCAAGGTAAGAAAGGCTGAAAGACGACCACCACTGAACAAGACACACAAGCTGAAACGTCAAGACTGGGCCAAGAAATATCTCAAGACTGATTTTTCTAAGGTTTTATGGACTGATGAAATGAGAGTGAGTCTTGATGGGCCAGATGGATGGGCCCGTGGCTGGATTGTAAAGGGCAGAGAGCTCCAGTCCGACTCAGACGCCAGCAAGGTGGAGGTGGAGTACTGGTTTGGGCTGGTATCATCAAAGATGAGCTTGTGGGGCCTTTTCGGGTTGAGGATGGAGTCAAGCTCAACTCCCAGTCCTACTGCCAGTTCCTGGAAGACACCTTCTTCAAGCAGTGGTACAGGAAGAAGTCTGCATCCTTCAAGAAAAACATGATTTTCATGCAGGACAATGCTCCATCACACGCGTCCAAGTACTCCACAGCGTGGCTGGCAAGAAAGGGTATAAAAGAAGAAAATCTAATGACATGGCCTCCTTGTTCACCTGATCTGAACCCCATTGAGAACCTGTGGTCCATCATCAAATGTGAGATTTACAAGGAGGGAAAACAGTACACCTCTGAACAGTGTCTGGGAGGCTGTGGTTGCTGCTGCACGCAATGTTGATGGTGAACAGATCAAAACACTGACAGAATCCATGGATGGCAGGCTTTTGAGTGTCCTTGCAAAGAAAGGTGGCTATATTGGTCACTGATTTGTTTTTGTTTTGTTTTTGAATGTCAGAAATGTATATTTGTGAATGTTGAGATGTTATATTGGTTTCACTGGTAATAATAAATAATTGAAATGGGTATATATTTGTTTTTTGTTAAGTTGCCTAATAATTATGCACAGTAATAGTCACCTGCACACACAGATATCCCCCTAACATAGCTATAACTAAAAACAAACTAAAAACTACTTCCAAAAATATTCAGCTTTGATATTAATGAGTTTTTTGGGTTCATTGAGAACATGGTTGTTGTTCAATAATAAAATTAATCCTCAAAAATACAACTTGCCTAATAATTCTGCACTCCCTGTATATACTTCTTTCCATTTATGTTTTTTAGTGTATGTGAGTACATTATATTTATCTTTTTCCATTTGCAATTACTTTTCCTGTAGCGCGACCTATTATTTCTGTTTTGCCATAGTACACAAGGCACCTACTATCTCCCTATCTCCTCCCCTGCATTTTGATGGTAATATTCAAGAATGCCGGGGATTTATTAACCAAATGGAGTATCATTTTGAGGCCTCACCTGGATCTTTTCCCACAGACAGAGCCAAAATTGGTTACCTAATGAATCAATTAAAAGGTAAAGCTTTAGCTTGGGCCAATCCATTAATAGAAGTGTGGCACGCAATTACCAGGAGTTCCTTATGGAATTCAAACTTACTGTAGCAGAGGCCTGGTATTCCACAGGTTAACTCCACTAAAGATCCCAGTGAGGCTCAGGAACAAGTGATGAAAAATCCCATAAAGTAATAATTCCAGCAAAAAAAATATAATCCACGAATATCCCCATACAGATCCCAATGACTGGACGACACACAGCATCAGGAGCAGAACTGAACTTTTAATCACTTCACCTTCTTTTAAAGCATGCTCCCATGCAAGGGAGGCATTTACCATAATTATTACAGTAGCCAATCATACATGAGTTACCACCCACACATTCCTTCCCCTTAGCCTGACTCATAATCCTATTATGCAGTACACACATTTCCTAGGTTTCTGGATGTGCCCCTAAACATAGGGGTACCCCTTTAATTATTATATCCTCTGGTAGCCCTGATCTGGGTGAAGAACATATCCAAAAATCACCCAGATCAGACCAGGGGTTCTGGAGATTGATGGAAGTAGTAAAGTACAAAACACACATTACACAAATCACCAATTACCCGTTCGCAACATTGTTGCGAACGGTAATTGAAGGCACACTTCTCCCTGGGGTGGTTTGCATAAGAACTGGAGTGATTTTACCGAACAATCAGTCGAATGCTACATACACTTCACATATTACAAGTTAACATTCAACCGAATACATAGACATAAATGCACTTTTAAGGACAGCCCAATGCCACCCGCTACACTGCTCCCCCTTGCCCACAAGCCGGCATACACAGTCTGATCCCACACGGATTGGCTTGGGGATGTCCGGGGTGCTCACGGATCATTTTTCCAAGTCTGTTTGTCTAGACAACCTGTCAGCGTTTCCGTTTTGTTTGCCCGGGCGATACTGAATGTTAAAGTCAAAGGGCTGCAGCGCCAAACTCCAGCGCAGCAGCCTGGCATTGTCCCCAGCCATACGGTTCAGCCATACTAACGGGTTGTGATCTGTGAGCAAAGAAAAGGGCTTTCCATACAAGTACGGCTGCAACTACTTTAGGGCCCACACCACAGCCAGGCATTCCTTCTCGATGGCGGCGTAGCTTACTTCCCTGGGTAACAACTTGCGACTGATGTAAGCCACGAGATGTTCTCCGCCATCGGCCCCGACTTGGCTCAGCACTACCCACAATCCAAACATAGAAGCATCTGTGTTAACAAGAAAACATTTAGTTGGATTGGGAGCTGCCAAGACAGGGGCATTGCTAAGAGCATTTTTCAGATGTTGGAATGCCTGCTCACACTCCGCGGTCCAGGTTACTTGGCGGGGAAGGTTCTTACGGGTCAGGTCAGTAAGTGGTTTGGCCAGGACGCTATAATTGGGGACAAACTTTCTATAGTATCCCGCGGTTCCTAGAAATGCTAGCACCTGAGTCTTAGTCCTAGGAGTAGGCCACTCGGCTACGGCCTCTACTTTGGCTGGTTCTGGTTTCTGTTTCCCACAGCCCACTCGATGGCCCAGGTATTGTACCTCGGCCATTCCTATACTGCATTTGGCCGGTTTCAACGTCAGACCGGCCTCCCTAATGCTGTCTAGAACCGCTCCTATATGGGCCAAGTGCTCCTGCCAGGTATTGCTAAAGATGGCAATATCGTCTAGATACGCACAGGTGTAGTCCTGGAACCATAGAAACATAGAAACATAGAATGTGACGGCAGATAAGAACCATTCGGCCCATCTAGTCTGCCCAATTTTCTAAATACTTTCATTAGTCCCTAGCCTTATCTTATAGTTAGGATAGCCTTATGCCTATCCCATGCATGCTTAAACTCCTTTACTGTGTTAACCTCTACCACTTCAGCTGGAAGGCTATTCCATGCATCCACTACCCTCTCAGTAAAGTAATACTTCCTGATATTATTTTTAAACCTTTGTCCCTCTAATTTAAGACTATGTCCTCTTGTTGTGGTAGTTTTCTTCTTTTAAATATAGTCTCCTCCTTTACTGTGTTGATTCCCTTTTATATATTTAAATGTTTCTATCATATCCCCCCTGTCTCGTCTTTCCTCCAAGCTATACATGTTAAGATCCTTTAACCTTTCCTGGTAAGTTTTATCCCGCAATCCATGAACCAGTTCAGTAGCCCTTCTCTGAACCCTCTCTAAGGTATCAATATCCTTCTGAAGATACGGTCTCCAGTACTGTGTACAATACTCAAGTGAGGTCTCACCAGTGTTCTGTACAATGGCATGAGCACTTCCCTCTTTCTACTGCTAATACCTCTCCCTATACAACCAAGCATTCTGCTAGCATTTCCTGTGCTCATTACATTGTCTGCCTACCTTTAAGTCATCAGAAATAATCACCCCTAAATCCCTTTCTGCTGAGGTTAGGACTCTATCAAATATTCTGTACTCTGCCCTTGGGTTTTTACGCCCAAGATGCATTATCTTGCACTTATCCACATTAAATGTCAGTTGCCACTAATCTGACCATTTTTCTAGTTTACCTAAATCATTTGCCATTTGGCTTATCCCTCCTGGAACATCAACCCTGTTACATATCTTAGTATCATCAGCAAAAAGACATACCTTACCATCAAGACCTTCTGCAATAATCACTAATAAAAATATTAAAGAGAATGGGTCCAAGTACAGATCCCCTGAGGTACCCCACTGGTGACAAGTCCAAGCTTCGAATATATTCCATTAACTACAACCCTCTGTTGCCTGTTACTCAGCCACTGCCTTACCCATTCAACAATATTTGAATCCAAACTTAAAGATTGCAGTTTATTGATAAGCCTTCTATGTGCAACAGTGTCAAAAGCCATCTAGGAGTCGGTCCACCATCCGCTGGAAGGTAGCCGGAGAGTTTTTCATCCCAAATGGCATGACTTTAAATGGTACAGGCCGAATGGGGTGACAAAGGCTAACTTAGGGATGGCATCCGGAGCCAAGGGAATCTGCCAATACCCCTTACACAGATCAATAGTAGTGAGGTATTGACCTCTGGCCATCCGGTCTAGCAGTTCATCTATCCTAGACATAGACGGTCTGATACAGTCTTTTCGTTCAACCTCCAGTAGTCCATGCAGAAGCGGGTCGTACCGTCCCGCTTTGGTACGAGGACTACTGGAGAAGCCCAGGGGCTGTCTGAGGGCTCAATCACTCCCAGTTGGAGCATCTCATCGATCTCCTTGCGCATATTCTCCCATACCACTTCAGGGATGCGGTATGGTGTCTGGCGCATGGGAAGTTGTCCTGGGGTTTCCACCCAGTGAGTAGCCAGAGGAGTGTATCCAGGCACATTAGAGAAGGTGTCTTGCTTCTCTCTCAACAGCTGTTGTACCTCGGTACGCACAACTTCTCCTAAATCCCCAGACAGCCTACCATCTCCCAGCAGATCTGGGAGGGGAAGTGTGACGAGACCAATCTCGCCACATTGCATTGGAGAAGCCTGGTTGCTCGCCTGCTGCCTTTGGACTATGGCCCCCTTTTAAAAGACTTTATTTTTGCCTGCAGAAAAGCTGTATTCGTGCTTTTCTGCCTGGGGTTCAGTAGATTTGTTTGAATGTGTTATACCCCAGATAGGAATCCCATGGAGCCCATTTGTATGAAACTGACTGTAAAGACTTTGGCTCCATGGCGATTAAACTGTATTCGTGTGGTCTGAGCGCCATTCGCTTAATAATGTGCGCTCGGACCTGAGCTATCTGGGGATATGTTACATGTCTGTGTTTTATGTAATAAATGTGACTTTATGTATTTTAAAGTGTTTTGTGTCTTTTGCAACCATGTGCTTAATGGAGTCTTGTGTCTGTCCTGGGAGATAATTGAATTACTTATCTCCAGGATAGAAGACTCTGAAACTGGTTTGGGCCAGAAAGCCATGCTTCATTTAGTCACAAAGGACTTTTTACTAACTTTTGAACCCCTTGTCTGATTTGTGCCATTTTTGAATATGTTGTTCCCCTGAATGGATTGATTGTGCATATGTAATTTTATGTGAATGTGATGTATGGTTTTAGAGTTATGAAAGTTGGGTAGAAAGTATGTTTTAACTGTATGTATAATTGAGTTTCCTCTCAGGATAAGGGGAGGGAATATGTGGGATGTAACTGTGATGTGATTGGTTGTTTTATACCTCCCTGTGGGCGGTCCTGTATTTGCAAGACTGTAATAAAAACCAGGCTGGGTGTGCCAGCACCTCAGACCACTGCTTGACCCTCAACACGGAGCCTTGTCTCGTTCTTGGGGGGATTCACTGTATGCTGTTAGAGACTGATTGCCAGGAGTGTAAGCTGCTTGGTCTGCTTTTCCTGTTCGTCTACTAGCAGCTATTTGGGAGGTTCCAGTTCGGGAGTTGGAGTGCTATTTTGTATCCAGTTCAGGAGTTTGGTGTTCTGCAGTAGCTGTGCCTGCATCTCTGGAAAGGGGGCCGATCGCCTAAACGGTTTTTACCCCTTGTGTGCAAAACGGTCCGTTACAGGAAGGCTGTCAAACTCTTCGGAGTTGGGTGCACAAATAGCTGTCTCGTCCTCTGAGCGTTCCTGGTAGGGCTTCATCATGTTCACATGGCGCATACGTCACCCTCCAGTTCCGGTGCAGGGGCCAATTATATAAGTGGTGTCACATCTCTGTTCCACCACTTTATATGGGCCTTGCCAGGCGGCCTGTAGCTTATCATGTCGGACAGGTTTTAGAATTAAAACTTTCTGCCCAACCTGGAAGCTACGGTCCCTGGTGCCCCAATCATACCAGGTGCGTTGGCGCGTCTGAGCCGCCTGAAGGTTTTCCTTCATTGTCTTAGTTAGGGCCTCCAGTCGGTCTCGGAGCGCCAACACATAGGGTACAATTGGAGGCACACTTCTCCCTGGGGTGGTCTGATTGTTCGGTAGTTTCATTTGCATAAGAACTGGAGGGATTTTACCGAACAATCAGTCGAATGCTGCATACACTTCACATATTACAAGTTAACATTCAACTGAATACATAGACATAAACACACTTTTTAGGACAGCCCAATGCCATCCGCTACACTTACATTTGAACCTTTAGGCAGAGAGGATGACGCCTCTACTGCCTTGATGCACATCAGACAAAGGAACCGGTCTATCTCGGAATATGCCATAGAATTTTGTACCCTAGCTTCCGAGGTAGACTGGACTAATAGTGGGTTAATCTCTGCATTTAAAAAGGGATTATCTGAAACTATGCTAGACTTACCCAAAAAGCTTAATGAATTTATCACTTTTGTCATGCAGATTGATAATAGATTAAGAACCAGAGAAGCTACTAGAAACAAGACCAGATGCATGAGTATGCACTTAGCACCTAGTTTCTCCAGACCTATTGTACCTGAAATTCATGCACAGTCCGAACCCGAACCCATGCAGTTGGGGGTCACTAGACTGTCGGAAGCAGAAAGACAATAGAGGAGAAAAGAAGGCCTATGTCTATACTGTGGTAGGAAGGGACATACGAGAAACAATTGTCCCATATGTCCGGAAAACTACCGCACCTAAGCAACTTAAGGGGACAGGTCTTAGGTGTAATGGAAACGTCCTCTGAAAAGAATAAAAATAGGTTTCTCCTTGACATTTCTATCGCCTTTGACAAAAAGAACTTTTCATGCAAAGCCCTGATGGATTCAGGTGCTGCTGGAAACTTCTTCAACGTTCAATTTGTCAAAGGTAATACTATACCTATCAAAGAGAGACTATCACCCCTATCTGTTGAAGCTATTGATGGGAGACCACTCTCACAACCATTGATAATGCATGAAACCTTACCCATTAATATTTCCATTGGTGCATTACATAAGAAAGAGATTACATTTCAGGTGATTACATCTCCTTCTTGTCCAATTATATTAGGATTTCCATGGCTAAGCAAGCATAACCCTCATATTGACTGGGCTAATGGGGAACTATTAGAATTGGGTAAGGATTGTAATAGAAGGTGCATATTGCATGTCACCAAAAGAGTGGGCACTATTGGATTACCCACTAGTATACCTCAAAACCCGAAAATCCCTATACAGTACCAAGACATTAAAGAAGTATTCAGCAAAACTCAGTTGAATACTCTACCTCCTCACAGATCTTATGACTGTTCCATTAATTTACTACCCGGCACTATGCCACCTAAGGGAGCAGTCTATGCTCTGTCACCTCAGGAGACTAGAGTAATGGAGGAATATATTAAGGATTCATTGAATAAAGGCCACATATGAAAATCCTCACCTGCTGGGGCAGGATTCTTTTTTGTATCTAAAAAGGACGGTGAGTTGCGCCCATGTATCGATTACAGGGCATTGAACAAAATCACCATTAAAAATGCCTACCCCATTCCTCATATTGCTGAATTATTTGATAGACTCCAAGGCGTTAAAGTATTTAATAAGCTTGATCTTAGAAGTGCTTACAATTTAGTGAGAATCAAGGAAAACCACGAGTGGAAGACTGCATTTAATACCAGAAGTGGACACTCTGAATATCTAGTGATGCCATTCGGGTTGTGCAATGCTCCAGCGGTTTTCCAAGACTTCATAAATTATGTACTCAGGGATTACATTTACTTGTTTGTCTTGGTCTATCCTGATGATATCCTTATTTATTCTCCTGACCTCCAGTCTCACCATGATCACGTTAAACAAGTTCTGCAAACCTTGTTAAAAAAAAACAACTTTATTGTAAATTGGAAAAATGTATCTTTGACCAGTCTGAAGTACAGTTTTTAAGATGTAATATTTCTGCCTCAGGGTTTCAGATGGATCCTAAAAAACTAGTCTGTTCTACAGTGGCATTTACCCACTGGGTTGAAAGCCATTCAAAGGTTCATTGGTTTCGCCAATTATTACAGAAGATTTATAAATGGATTTTCTTCAGTAATAACCCCCCATCACCAATATGACACGCAAGGGGGCTAGTAGTACGATATGGTCTAAGAAGGCAATTGAAGCCTTTGAAACTCTCAAACAGCGGTTTGCCTCCGCCGACATATTGATACATCCTGACACCAGTAAGCCTTTCATACTGTAGGTTGATGCTTCAGAGACAGGGGCAGGGCCAGGAAACTCCGTTACATCCTTGTGGTTACTTTTCTAGAAAGTTGTCTCCTGCTGAGCACAATTACGATATTGGCAATAGAGAATTGTTGGCCATTATTCTAGCTTTCAAGGAGTGGTGACATCCAAGGACCCCCTTTTGATCATTACTGATCACAAAAACCTGGCTTACATAGGAGATGCTAAGCGATTATCTCCTAGACAAGCTAGGTAGTCTCTATTTCTTTCTCGCTTTAATTTTCTTATCACCTATAGACCTGGTTCTAAAAATGTCAAGGCCGATGCCTTGTCCAGGCAGTTTGATACTGAGGATATACTAGAGCAAGACAGGTCCCATATCATTCCTCCGGAATGTATCATTGTGTCCACTGTCCTTTCATTGTCCTGTCCACTGCTTGGCTCCATCATGGAGGGTCAGTCTCAGGCGCCCTGCGGTAAACCTCAGGACAAACTGTTCATTCCATTGGGGGAAAGGGTTAATATCATGGAGGTGTTTCACGACAATGTGTCTGCTGGTCACCCAGGTATTAATAAATCCACTTCTGCTATCATGAGGTCATTCTGGTGGGATTCCCTCAGGAAGGATGTTAAGGAATATGTGCAGGCTTGTTCTGTTTGTGCGGTTTCCAAAGTTCCTCATAAACTCCCTTGTAGCTTGTTACAACCTCTTCCTATTCCTGAGGTCCCATGGTCCCACTTGTCCATGGACTTCATTGTTGAACTTCCTAGTTCTAACATTTATACCACCATTCTCATGGTTGTGGACCGTTTTTCTAAAATGGCTCATTTTATTCCTCTCAAGAAATTGCCGTCATCTCAAGACCTCAATCTTTTATATGAGAAATTGTCCGTCTGCATGGAATTCCTCACAATATAGTATCTGACAGAGATTTCAGTTTGTGTCTCGGTTTTAGAGGGCCTTCAATAAACAATTAGGGATTGAATTGTCCTTTTCATCCTCTTACCACCCCTAGACCAATGGTACAGCT
Organism: Pelobates cultripes; assembly: GCA_933207985.1. NCBI lineage: Eukaryota > Metazoa > Chordata > Amphibia > Anura > Pelobatidae > Pelobates > Pelobates cultripes. Next base: position 167,327,579 of record OW240917.1, read on the forward strand.
GAGAGGGCTAACCAGTCCTTGGAATTATATTTGCATTGTTTCGTTAATAGCACTCAAGACAATTGGTCCGAATTACTACCATGGGCTGAGTTTGCTAGGAACAATGCTGACCATGACTCCTCTGGGCATAGTCCATTTTTTGTTAATAATGGCCGGCATCCTACCGGCTGTTTTTCCTGATATGGCTATTCCTGCTTTGGATGACTTCCATCCATAATACTTGGGTTAAAGTTCAATCTGCTCTGGGTACTGCTGCTCACCGTTTCAAGCATTATGCTGATACACGTTGAGGTGCCAACCCTGTTTACCAAGTGGGTGAGAGGGTTTGGTTATCTTCTCGTAACATCAGGCTCAAAGTCCATAGTATGAAATTTGCTCCTAGGTTCCTTGGACCTTTTCGTGCCCTTCGTAGGATCAATCCTGTTGCGTACTCTCTGGCCCTTCCGGCCTCCTTGAAAATTCCTAATACCTTTCATGTGTCCTTTCTCAAACCTCTTGTTTGCAATAACTATACTGTCTCAAGTGTCCCTCCTCCTCCCTTAGTTGTTTCTGGATAGGAAGAGTATGAGGTCTCCTCCATAATTGATTCCAGGTTTTCTCGGGGAACTTTACAGTACTTGGTGGATTGGAAAGGTTATGGACCAGCCAATTGTTCTTGGGTTCCAGCATCTGATATACATGCTGGCCGCATGATTATTTTCATGCCAAATTTCCTCTCAAGCCTGGTCCTGCCTGCCCCGGTGGGCATTTTTCAGGTGAGGGGTAATGTCACGTATTCATCCGCTATAAAAATGTGGTTAATGGCATTTACTGTCCACACAGGAAAAGTTGTGCCGAGCAGCAACCAAATCCACAGAAGGGTTAATGCTGAGCAGAAATTATGCAAATGGGAACCTGATAACTGCCTTTGGGTTCAAAGGCCAGTTACAGCCTATCAGATCTAGAGGAGGGTTATTCAGGCCCAGTTCTCATCCTGCTCAGTGCCCTGTCGTGGTTTCCCTTGTGGTTGTCCGAGAGCGCGTTATTGATTCTGGTTATTTGACTTTGGCATTGTTTTTGACTTCCCTGTTTTCTGACATCCCTGACCCCTGGCTTTTCCTTATTGTTGTGTCTCTTTCTGTATCCCTTGACCTCGGCTATTCCTGACTATTCTTTGGTACGTTAGTCCGGTCATTCTAAGGTCCGGTATACGTTACCTATCAGTCCTCTGTGTTACACAATTCTATGTGCTGGATCATTCTGTAATCCTGACAGTTAGTGGCTAACCTTTCTAATCTTTGCAATTTAACCCCTTCTTAAGAGGTATCATTAACTATGCATTGCAATAGCTAATATAGTTAGTAGGAACAAAAACATATGTCTGGGCACACCCAATGGTTTGTTGTTTGATATGATGTAACATGTGTTTTATTTCATGTTAATAGTTTTCACTTAATATTGAATTGTAATTGAATTTGTAACCATTGTAATTAATTACTGTGGATGGTATTTGATATGGTATAGGAGTGTATTTGATATCGTATATGAGTGTATCATACTGTTTATTTAGACTTGACAAAGGCACAGGATAGTGCTGACATGTTGTCTTTTCCTCTTAATTCGAAATAAAAGACTACCTGTTATTAGGAAACCATTGGGTGTGCCTAGACGTATGCTATTGTTCCAGCTGAATTGTTTGCGAGTTGGCCTTCTTTGTTTGGAGCAGCCTAGTGGAGTTTTTTTCTGAGTGAATGTGTGTATTTTCAGTCTGCAACTAATACAGTTAGTACAGTTAGTAACATCCTATGTAAAGGGTGCAGACACCATTTAAATTCCCACAAAGCAAAAGTCATGTTGACATCCAGCTACTGATGAACTTTTCACTTGCGAGGCAATCCAGAAAAAACACACTCAAAAGGAACCCAAGGCATCCAGTTGCTGTCAGAATACCTTCATTGACATGTACTGGGCTAAAATACTGCTTTGGCCCAAAAGCTATCAACCATAGCAATATGACCAATATGACTCTCACTTAGTGTGGGGGACAATATACCAAACCTATATATATATTTTTTTTTTTTTATTAAACTTTTCTCATATACAAATAAATACATCAAAATAATAATTGCAAGTGACAGTTTATCTCCTATATAAAAGTAATTTCCATACTTTAATATTGATTGGACCCTGTTCAAAACATTTGCTTGGGCCACCTGGTACCCTCCCCAGCACTAAGCTATTTAGCACTAAGCTGTTTTTGTGTGTTTGAATGTAAACAAGTTTTTGTATGGAATATGTTTGTATGTGGTGTTGGTGTACTTGCAAGCATGTATTTATGTGTAGTGTTGGTTTTTGAATGCGGGGGTGTGTTTACATATAATTTTGGTGTGTAACACAGATGTGTGTTTGTACATAGTGTTGGAGTTTGAATGGAGGGGTGTATTTGTATGTAGTGTTAGTGTGTGAATGCTGAGATGTATGCACATACACACGAGCCGCTCGACCAGTGCTGTGACCCAAGACAGGGACACCCAGCAGGCCGAAGCCTAGGCGAATGTTTAATTTGTCTAATGGTTGCACCGGCCCTGCTTATAAGTCAATGGGGCCTAATGGGATACACCCAAAGTTGTTAAAAGAACGTAGTGGTGTACTAGCAAAACTTTTAGCTCCTTTATTATTTAGACAGAACTAAATCATTCAGAGCCAGAACTGCAAAATCTGAATATTGATCAATTGTACATATTTTGCAGTCTGAATTGTCTGTACTCAAACAGATGATTTTCCCCCATTTAGTACAGAGATATTTGGACTTTTGGACTATTTTGTTGTAGATTTGCTTGGGTTTGCTGAATTCCAACTAGACATGTGCAATTCGATTCGGGCCAAATATGAATTTGGACAAATTTCGGGCAATTCGAACATTCGGGTACTTCCGAATGTCCGAAGTGCCGAATTACTGAGTTTCCCGAAGTTCTGAAAATACTGAATTTCCGAAGTGCCAAAGTGCTGAAGTGCCGAAGTGCCGAAGTGCCGAAGTGCAGAAGTGCAGAAGTGCAGAAGTGCAGTATTGCCTAAGTACTAATATACTTAACCACTGGAAGAAGAAGAATGTTACACTGTATACAATTTTAAATAAAAAGTATACAAACAGCCAGGATTCAGCTGTAAGCATTTGCAATACTTACAACAATCAAGTAACATACATTCATATAAAATGTAAGTTACTTAGCCAGTCAGTGTAATGACAGGAGTGAATAAGTAGATAACTCCCTAATTCCCACGGTATTATGGAGCTATCTACTAAAAGGCTGAAAGACCTAAATGGGTCTTTCAGCCAAATTTACTGATACTAAGTAAACATTACTTAGAATTAGTAAATTATGCCCCTACTCGCATGTCTATTAAACAGTGAGCAGCCTGTTAACCTGAAGGAGGGACCTATTGCCCCCCCCCCCGGACCCCACCCCTGAACGGCGGGTGGGGGCCCTAAAGTAAAATAAGGGGGGGACCTTTTGTCCTCCCCCCGGTCCCCACTGCTGAGCGGCAGGTGGGGGCCCTAAATCAGAATAGGGGGAACCTAATGTCCTCCCCCCTGGCCCCCACCCCTGAGAGGTGGGTGGGAGCCCTAAATTAGAATGAGGGGGGGACCTAACATCCTCCCCTCTGGCCCCTGCAACTTTGGGATTTTGGAACTTCTCTTGCAGCCGCTTGGTAGATAACTCCCTAATTCCCACGGTATTAGGGAGTTATCAACCAAAAGGCTGAATGACCTAAATTGGTCTTTCAGCCAAATTTACTAATACTAAGTAAAAGTTACTTAGTATTAGTAAATTGTGCCCCTACTCGCTATACCGTGAGTAGGGGCAAGTCTATTAAACAGTGAGCAGCCAGTCCCGAGCTCCCACCCACGACGTGCGAGTGGGGGCTTTTAAACTAAAGGGGGGCCTATTGCACCCCCTGAATGGTGGGTGGGGGCCCTAAAGTAAAATAAAGGGGGGGACATATTGCCCCCCTGCCCCCACCCCTGAGCGGCGGGTGGGGGCCCTAAAGTAAATAATTGTGGGGACCTATTGTCCTGAGGGGTGTATGCCTCAGAGTGTGAGGCGTGGTGTTGGCCTCGCGGGACCACTAACTGAAGCGTAATGCAGAGGAAAAAAAGGGGGTAATACCTATTGGGCCCTAGAACCATAATTGCCAGTACACTATTACTATTCCAGGGAAGGTAAGAGATGGTTAACTATGTGAGCAAGTGTATGTACCTGGTAGTATGGTATTGAACCTGACAATCCGTATAGGTTTTTTAGTAGTAACTGTAACCTGAATGGATAAAACCGTATGGCATAAGGAAATATGGCATAGACCAAGCTTATCTTAATACGTACAGTATATGTGAAAAGTAAAGTGCTGTGATGTGTAAATATTATGTACAAGTGAAAAAGTGGTCTCTCCCTACATTGTATGTTGTATGTCCCCTTGCTAGGGGAAAGTCTGTTGTGTGAGCAGCGTCTGTAAAAAATATATGTTAACTATATTACCAGTTACGTATATACAGATGCCTCTGCAACTGTGTAATAATATGTGTATTTATCCCAGATGTTGATATACTACTTGCTTTGTGAATTGTTGTATGTCTTATTGAATGGTAGGGGTCAGTGAACATGGTGTTGCAAAATGCAAGTGCACTGGAGATCTGATGAGTGCCCTATAGGTGGCAGTGTAGTTGGATACTGATTGCTATGTGAAATGTTGTTTGTCTGTTGACCTGTAGGGGTCATTGTTTTGGTGTTTGTAAAACCCCATGAAAATTGTCAATGTACTTGACAGACCTGTACGTGGCAGTGTTGATAGAACCACTGTTAAAATGTGAAATGTAAATTATTGTGAATTAAACCTGAAGTTGAGCCCGTGCTGGAGTCTAATTTATGGTTTATGGTTATGTTTAAAACAATCTTATGTGTAATTTATATTGGCTGGTAAATTGTATATGACATGTGAAGACAGTTTTTCTGTTGACCAGTAGGGGTCAAAAATGCTGATTGTATGGTAAAATACCCTTTAATCCAAATGCAAGGTTAACGTGAGATTTTGAGAGTGACTTGTAGGGGTCAGTGTGGTTTATGTGAGCTATGCCCCAGCATTATAGTAGTATAACAGGGAAACGAACAGTGCCCGTTTGACAATATACAATATGTGAACATAATAGCGTAATAACAGTCATTGTAACAAACCAAAGTTCTGTTCGTGGGTTGTAAATGCACAAAACGTGTGTGTGTAGTACAATAGTAAATGCATGAACTAGTTCCCGTTTGGTAGAAAATTGCATGAACAGTGAGCCTGGTATGTCAGGGAAACAAAACGAAACGAGCAGTGAGATTCGAAATGCACGCACAGAATTGCCTAGTATGTTTAGGCAATTGAAACAGAATGTGTTCCCGTTCGGGAGTATGCTAATGCTCGAAATGAGCCAGTGACAGATATAAACAAGTGAGTTTAAACAAATGATCTGCATGAACATGCAATGGTTTTAGAACAGACTTAAACAAAATGCAGCCGTAAAGTGAGGACATGACCCGTGCATGGTGTCGTGGGACTGATGTCTGGCATAACAGGTAGGTCGACTTACAGTTTGTGAGTAACTTGGACACCATCCATGGCGATGGATTGAAGAAAGAAGGTGGTAGGCCGGAAAAGCCTGTGGCTGGATTCCTGACACAGCTCAGCTTAGAAAACCACATGGTGAAATGGCGTCTGGATGACCCAGAAGTAGAAATCTTTCTGATGCTGACCTCAAGCGATATGGAGTCAGGTAAGGGGTGTCCCTTATATAGGGGAGTGAATTAATTTAAGCCCCTAACACAAATACAGGCCAAACGGCTTTAATACATGTGCATTTTAACACTTTTTTAAAGCATGTTATCACGAACTTCTACCAAATCTATTAAAAAAAATTTCCCACACACATTTTATTCTATGATGTAATTCACAGATTGAATGTATCCTACCACTCTAAAGACCCTATATTTGTATTTTGAGTTCAATACCATACCATACGTGTATACTTTTTGAGGGAATTGTAGGGTTAAATGACAGATATGCACTAAATTAACATATTTCTTTGATTATTTCTTAGAAATGCTATTTGGTGACGTTATGCTATTAGTATAACCATACTAAACTGTGCCAAATTTTGTTATTTCTACAGCCAATCTAAACCCAATTTACCTAACCCTACTTCCCTCAAAGACTAGCTGACACTAATAATTCTAACACTAACTGTAACCCTAAACTATCCTTGCATCAACCTTAACCATACATGCATCCTACCAATTCACTAATCTTAACATCAAAATTAAGCTTACATAACTCTTATAAATAAAGATAGGATTCAAAAGACATACCTGTTAAATACCACCATCACCACATTCTTATGACCAAACTAACCAGGAAGATGTATTCTGCTTCTAGAATATCTAATCATGCTTAGCATACATAAATACCTTACCAAAAATCTAAAATTATTATTATTATTATTATTATTGCCATTTATATAGCGCCAACAGATTCCGTAGTGCTTTACAATATTATGAAAGGGGATTTAACAATAAATAGGACAATTACAAATAAACTTACAGGAACAATAGGTTGAAGAGTACCCTGCTCAATCGAGCTTACATTCTATAGGAGGTGGGGTGTAAGACACATTAGGACAGGAGTGTGCAATCAAAAAAAAGTGGGCTGCCCTTTAGGGGAGGGCAAGAGACAGGTAAGTGAGGTAGGGGTTAGTCTTGGAGGCCATAGGCTTTCCTAAAGAGATGGGTTTTAAGGCACTTCTTAAAAGATGCAAGACTAGGGGAGAGTCGGATGGCGGTAGGCAGGCTATTCCATAGGAAGGGAGCTGCCCGGAGAAGTCCTGCAAGCGCGAGTTGGCCGTACGGGTGCGGACAACGGACAGGAGGGGTCACGGGCAGAGCGGAGAGACCGAGAAGGGACATACCTGTGGATCAGTGAGGAGATATAGGAGGGGCTAGAGTTGTTCAGTGCTTTATAGGTGTGAGTTAGTGCCTTGAATTGACTCCTATAGCACACAGGAAGCCAATGTAAGGACTGGCAGAGGGGTGAGGTGTGGGAGAAATGACTAGAGAGGAAAATCAGTCTAGCAGCAGCATTCATTACAGTGTAGTGGTGCAGTACGGCTTTTGGGAAGACCAAGCAGGAGAGGGTTACAATAATCCATGCGGGAAATTATTAGAGCATGGACAAGCTCCTTGGTAGTATCTGGTGCAAGAAAGGGGCGGATGCGGGCTATGTTTTTGAGATGGAATCTACAGGATTTGGCAACATGCTGGATGTGAGACTCAAAGGTGAGACCAGAGTCAAGTATGACGCCAAGACAGCGCGCTTGCAAGGATGCGCTGATGTTGGTACCACAAACTTGAAGGGAGAGCGAAAGAGGAGGATCAGTATTAGGAGGAGGAAAGACAAGGAGCTCAGTTTTTGAGAGATTGAGTTTCAGAAAGCGGGAGGACATCCAGTCAGAGATGGAAGAAAGGCAAGCAGTGACACGTTGCAGGACAGCAGGGGAGAGGTCCGGGGAGGAGAGATATAGCTGAGTGTCATCAGCGTAGAGGTGGTAGTGGAAACCAAATGAGGTGATAAGTTTGCCAAGAGAGGCAGTATAAAGAGAAAATAGAAGGGGACCAAGGACGGAGCCTTGGGGGACTCCAACCGAGACAGGGCGAGGGGAGGAGGTATCATTAGAAAAAGAGACACTGAATGAGCGCTGGGAGAGATAAGAGGAAAACCACGAGAGGACAGAGTCACAGAGACCAAGCGATTGCAGAGTTTGAAGAAGGAGAGCATGATCAACGGTGTCAAAGGCCGCCGAGAGGTCAAGAAGAATTAGTATGGAGTAGTGGCCTTTGGATTTAGCTGCGATTAGGTCGTTAGTAACTTTGATAAGGGCAGTCTCTGTAGAGTGGAGAGGGCGGAAGCCAGATTGAAGGGGGTCAAGGAGAGAGTTGGAATTGAGGAAATAGACACACGGGTAAAGACGAGTCTTTCCAGAAGCTTTGAGGAAAAAGGGAGCAGGGATATGGGACGGTAGTTAGAGGGGGTGGACGGGTCAAGGGATGGTTTTTTTAGTATAGGTACTACAGTGGCATGTTTAAGGTCAGCAGGGACGATGCCAGAAGAGAGCGAGCAGTTGAAGATGTGTGTTAGAGAAGGCACGAGACAAGCGGAGAGAGATCTGATAAGGTGAGACGGGACAGGATCGAGCGGGCAAGTGGTGGGGCGAGAGGAGCAAAGAAGAGCAGCCACCTCTTGGTCAGTGGCTGGGGAGAATGTCTGAAGGGTAGGAAAGGCATGATCAATGTGTGATTGAGAAACAGAAAGGCAAGGAGGGGAGAATTCTTTCCTTAGCTGTTCAATTTTGTCAGTGAAGTAACATGCAAAGTTGTCAGCAGTAAGGTTGGTTTGGGGGGTGGCCACAGCAGGGCGAAGAAGAGAATTAAAGGTGTCAAAGAGACGCCTGGGGTTGTGGGAACATGAACTAATGAGAGAGGAGAAATAGGACTGTTTGGCAAGGGCAAGGGCTGCACTGTATGAACACAGTATGAATCTATAATGGAGAAAGTCTGACTGGGTGCGAGACTTCCTCCAGGAGCGTTCAGCACACCGGGAGCATCTTTGCAGGTAGCGCGTTGATTTAGTATGCCATGGTTGGGGGCGGGTCCTCCTTGAGGTGCTTGTTTGGAGTGGTGCTGCAGTGTTCAAGGCAGATGTAAGAGTAGAGTTATATATGGAGATTGCCAGTGAAGGACAGGATAGGGAAGGGATGGATAGCAGTTGTGAATCAATGTCAGCTGACAACTGTTGGAGATCAAGAGAATTAAGGTCCCTCCTGAGTTGAGGCTGGTTAGGCGGAGGTTGTTGGGTGAGGGGGTAAGTGAGAGCAAACGATAAGAGGTGGTGATCAGAGAGAGGATAAGGAGTGTTGCAGATATTAGATACTGTACATGCATAAGTGAAGATTAGGTCAAGGGTATTGCCAGCTACATGGGTGGGAGAATTTGCCCACTGTGATAGCCCGAGGGAGGAAGTAATTGAAAGTAGTTTATTGGCTGCAGAGGTCAAAGGTGGGTTTATAGGAATATTGAAGTCCCCGAGAATTAGGGATGGGATGTTAGAAGAGAGGAAATAGGGTAGCCAGCCAGCAAAATGGTCAAGGAAGAGAAGAGGGGAACCAGGGGGACGGTAAATAACAGCAATGTTAGCAGCGAAAGGTTTGAAAAGGCGAATAGAGGCGAATCAAAACATGCCGATGTATTTACATTTTGTTAAGTCACGGATAAAGAGTAAATCAGGATCCTACATATTATTCTTTTTAAGTCTGTGCAGCAGCAACCCCTGAGACCGTGGGATGCCTGGATACTTTATGGTCCGATGCACAGCTGCACCATCCCAGGCCCGCGTTTCCCAGAGGTCTGACTGGAAGAGAGAGCTGCACTGTGCAGAGAGAGAGGGGATACAGGGAGGGGGGAGAAATGGATGGCATGGGTTACAGGGAGGGGAGGGGAGAGAAATGGCTGGCATGGGATACAGGGAGGGGGGAGAAATGGAGGATATGGGACAGGGAGGGAGGGGAGAAATGGAGGATGGGATACAGGGAGGGAGGGGGAGAAATGGAGGATATGGGATGGGCAGGGAGGGGAGGGGGAAATGGAGGATGGGATACCTGGAGGGGAAAGGGGGAGAAATTGAGGGTATGGGATACAGGGAGGGGGGAGAAATGGAGGGTATGGGACACCTGGAGGGGAAGGGGGGAGAAATGGAGGGTGTGGGACACCTGAAGGGGAGGAGAGAAGTAGAAATAATACACAGGGAGGGGAGGGGGTAAAGAAAGAACAATGGGATACAGGGAGGGAAGGGGAGTGAGAGGCAACAATGAGACACATGGAGAGGAGGGGGGAGAGAAAGAACTAAGGGACACAGTGAGAGGAGGCGGAGACAGGGAACAATAGGACACATGGAGGGGAAAGAGGGAGGGTATGGGACACAGGAAGGGGAGAGGGAGAAATGGGACACAGGGTGGGGAGGGGAGAGATAGGGAGAAATGGGACACAGGGTGGGGAGGGGAGAGATAGGGAGAAATGGGACACAGGGTGGGGAGGGGAGAGATAGGGAGAAATGGGACACAGGGTGGGGAGGGAGAGATAGGGAGAAATGGGACACAGGGTGGGGAGGGAGAGATAGGGAGAAATGGGACACAGGGTGGGAGGGAGAGATAGGGAGAAATGGGGACACAGGGTGGGAGGGGAGAGATAGGGAGAAATGCGACACAGGGTGGGGAGGGGAGAGATAGGGAGAAATGAGACAGCGGGAGGAGGAGAGGGAACAATGGGACACATGGAGGTGAGAAAGGGAAGGTATGGGACACAGGGAGGTGAGGGGGAAATGGAGGGAATGAGACACATGGAGGGAATGAGACATGGGGAGGGAAGGGTATGGGACA
>OW240917.1:167353893-167367401 GCA_933207985.1 Pelobates cultripes
GACTAAGTCCCATCACGAATGGGACTTAGTCTCTGCAGCTGAAATAAGGTTGAAAAGACTAGTCGTTTGGGGGACTTAGTCTCTGCAGCGGAAATAAGGCTGAAAAAAACGGCTGAAAAAAAGACTAAGTCCCATCGCCGAATGGGACTTAGTCTCTGCAGCTGAAATAATTTCCCATTTACTGAACCAAGTGGGAAATAGCAAGGCAGGCACAAAGGGTTTGCACCAGGTCTGGGGACACAGGGGACACCGTCTTAAAGGGGCCGTGTCCCCAACAAGTCTGGGGACACGGCCTTAAAGGGGCAGTGTCCCAATCTTCCTGATGTCCCAAAAAAGGTGTTTAAAGGGCCAGCACCAGTCACATAAAGAGTCCATAAGCCCCAATATGCCCACCGACAGTCTTAAAGGGCCATACACACCAAATAAAAGTGCATACATTTTCACAATCTCCCAGGGGCCATAGTCATGCGGGAGGAGGCTGGCAAAGAGGCTTCTCCACAACCCAGGGAAACAGGGCAATTTGCCATTTAAAGGGCCCGTTACAAATAGCAGTTTGTAACAAGGTGTCAATCCATATCTGCCAAGTGACCCGATGTAGGGGGAACAGTCCCTATTCTGCTCTGTGTCAGTGTGTATCAGGGATCCTTAGGACAGGTGTCAATCCATATCTGCCAAGTGACCCTATGTAGGGGGACCAGTCTCTATTCTGCTCTGTGTCCGTGTGCATCAGGGGCTCTGAGGACAGGTGTCAATCCATATGTCAAGGTGTCAACATGTCATATGTCAGGTGTCAATCCATATTGATTGTGATTTAGGAATGTTAGGTGATTTCTGCCCTTTATGGATTAAAACCAGACTCTGTATCAACTGTGTAATTTTCCATGGGAGTTTTGCCATGGATCCCCCTCCGGCATGCCACAGTCCAGGTGTTAGTCCCCTTGAAACAACTTTTCCATCCCTATTGTGGCCAGAAAGAGTCCCTGTGTGTTTTAAAATTCGCCTCCCCATTGAAGTCAATGGCGTTTCGGGCGGTTCGCCGGTTCGCGAACATTTGCGGAAGTTCGCGTTCGCCGTTCGCGAACCGAAAATTTCGGGTTCGCGACATCACTATACCCTATATAGGGTCATCCCAGCTTACTATACCCTACTTAGGGTTATACTATACACTACTATACCCTTCACAGGGTCATAATATATTGCCTTACCCTGCAGGGGCACGCCATACCGCTATATCCTGCACAAGATTTTACTATCTTACCGTCCCTACCCAGGGACAGGGTATCAATACGCCCTACACTGGGTTTACCATATTACTGTACCTTACCGTACAAATTGAATTTGGGTGTACTCTGGGTAATTTTTCATGGCACACCACCTGGGGTGACCCCCCAGATATGCATGCTAGGTCACTCACTGACCTTTATCATTGATGTGGGTGTCCTCTGGTATACCACGGCACACCACCCGGGGTGAACCCCGATTACATGCACGGAGGCCTGTGCCTCAGCTTATCATCAATTACCTGTAGACCGTGCACCCAGCTCTGATACAACTGTGGTGAATCGCTGGCACTGCATGTACTAATACACCATCAAGGCCCTACTGAGGGCACTACCCCAAAGCCAGGGCGACACAAGCCCCCCAGAACCAGTGGAGGCCTAGGGATCCAAACTCTCCAAGGCTAAGAGACAAAGGAAGGGTCCCCCCCCCGTCTTCAAAGACCAAAGGCAAATTGCCCGATAAACGGAGTAAGAGCACAGAACGACGACTGCCCACACCCCGAGCACAACATTCCTCAGACAAAGAGGATTCGTACGTACCACACGTATTAGACGTAGTGGACGAATGGCGGGGGGGCGGCTCACCATCAGAGGAGGAAGAGTGGCAGGACCTACCCCCCACCTCCTCGAGATACATCAAGGAGACTTTTCTCGGCGAAGACGACCGAGAAGAAGACAACACCTATGACAACAAAGCCGGGAAAGCCGGAGACGGAAAGTTCACGGACGAACAAGGGAACCCATTGTTCGACCCACGTACCATCCGGCACCCACGTTCTTCTGAATGGACACTACCAGACCACTTGACGGACTTCATACACTATTGGATACGCAAGCCTCTGGAGAAAGAAGTACGTGCACGCCTCAGAGCCTAATGCCCCAGACCACTGATACCAGATAAAGTGGCGCTTACACCCGAATTTGATAATACGGTAGTGGTCTTCATGTCCCGTTCAGGACGAGACCCGCGTAAGGGCGTAGAGAAAGGCATGAAGGCGGCACAGGACAAAGTGCTGGACCTACTCGGCCCCATCGCTAAAATACTATTTTTCACAGATCTGGCACTCAGCCAGGGCTCCCAGCTCAACTCGAACATCATACGTGAATGGGCCCAACGATCAGTGTGCCTTCTAGGCAACGCCAACACCGCACTGTGCACCGAAAGACTTAGGTCAGCGTTGATCCGTATAGATAGTAAACTCCTGGATCTAGGTGCCAAGGAATTCGGACCGAGAGCACAAGGGCTCTTGTTTGGCGATGCCTTTATCTCGGAGCTTAAAAAGCATGTAAATCTTTTCACCACCTTGAATAAGGCCCAGACCTCTCTCAAACAGGTTTTCCACAACCCACCAGGAAGAGGTGTTTTTGGGAGGGCTGGTCGGCAGAGGAACCGAGCCACCAGCTGTTTTTGGGCATCAGGTTCCAGACCCTTTTCACAAGCCCCAAGCTTCTTCCCTTCGGCTACGCAAAGACCATCTTCGTACCGAGGGGCAGGAAGATTGAGAGGCTTCAGGGGCCGAGGACGCGGCTGTTTCACTAATGGTGAGTCCACCTATATACCAAAATGTTTCCAATTTTATAGCAGGCAACCTGTCCCTTTTCTTACAGAACTGGAAGCTTATTACCAAGGACGCCTGGGTACTCCAGACGGTGAGAGGCTTCGTCATAGAATTCTCAGCACAACCCATACAGACCACCCCCCCTCCTCCAATACACATGTCGGCGGACCAAGGACGCCTGGTAGACGAAGAGATCCATTCACTCTTCAGGAAAGGTGCGATACAATACACGACAGGAGGGGACAGCTTCATAAGCAACATCTTCCTGGTAAAGAAGAAAACTGGCGAGTACAGACCAGTCATCAACCTCCGACAATTGAATTCCTACGTGACATACAGACACTTCAAAATGGAAGGAATCCACCTCCTACGGGACCTTCTCATCAAAAACAACTGGTTTACACGCCTGGATCTCAAAGACGCATACCTGTCAGTACCCATGGACGTACACAGCCGCCGTTTTCTTCGATTCTGAAAGCAAGGACAGCTATGCCAGTTCACATGTCTGCCATTCGGCCTCAGTTCGGCTCCGTGGTGCTTCACGAAGCTGCTGAGACCGGTGATGGCTCACATCCGGTCCTCGGGCATTCGATGTCTCGTATACCTGGACGATTTGCTAATCTTCTACGAATCCGCTGCCAGGCTGCGATTGCAGACGAAATTTGTTGTTCATTTGCTGGAATCCTTAGGAACAGACAAAAATCATCTCTCTCTCCCTCCCAATCAGTCCAATTCCTCGGGTTCGATATCGACTCGAAGGAATGCGTGCTTCGGTTACCCCAGACGAAGATAGCCTCGATACGGAAGGAAATCAGACGGGTACTGAAACTGGACACCATAACGCTCAGGATGCTCGCCCGGATCGTGGGACTTCTCTCCTCCTCCATACAAGCGATATTCCCGGGACCAATGCACTACAGGGCCATGCAATGGCTGAAGGCGGGATACCTACGCACCGGACATTCATACGACAGCTGGATCCCACTGTCGACGGAGGTGAGAACGGAACTTCGATGGTGGTTACTGCACATTCAAGCATGGAATGGCAAGGTGATTTTTGGCCCTTCCCCAGACTTCATCGTGGAGTCGGACGCCAGCCTATGGGGATGGGGCGCACACTGCACGGACGCCTCCACGGGAGGCCCGTGGCAAGGGGAAGAGACCGAACTACATATCAACTGCCTGGAACTGATCGCGGGGTCCTTTGCCATCCGCAGCCTGGCCAAGGACAAATCCAACTGCTGCATCCTACTCCGCATGGACAACGTGTCGGCAGTACAGTACATCAACCGCCTAGGCGGGGCCAGGTCTCGAGATCTAACAGAAGCCATGAAGGACATCTACAAGTTCTGCCTCTCATGGAACATCACGCTGCAGGCAGAATACCTACCGGGAATCTCCAACCTGACAGCGGACTGGTTTTCGCATCATTGGCGAGACAACAGCGATTGGACACTCAACAAAGAGATATTCCAAGAACTGCAACGGTGGAAGGATCCACTCACAATAGATTTATTCGCCTCCAGGACCAACCACTAACTACCGAGGTACTACAGTTGGCTCCCGGACCAAAAAAGCTACGGACGCATTCCTACATAGCTGGCCCACTCAGGGGACGTATGCATTCCCACCGTTCTCCATGATTCTACGATACGCACGCAACCACAAGATATCACTCTTGCTCTTAACACCCCTCTGGCAGAGCCAACCATGGTTCCCAGAGCTCTTGGAGATGTCTTACGAGAACCCACTTCTGCTTCCCACCATCCCTCTACTTCTGACGGGACCTCGAGGGGAGGCCCACTCCCTTTTCCTGGAAGGACAACTGGAACTAGTGGCCTGGACGATTTCAGGGGCTCCTGGTCAGTCCACGGCCTATCGCAATCGTCTAAAGACCTCCTATGGGACTCATGGGCTCCCGGCACCAGGAGATGCTATATTTCCGCATGGTCGGCCTGGAGCGATTGGTGTGTGGAAAGGGATTCCGATCCCTTTACTGCACCTGTCCCATTGATCCTTAACTACCTTTCACATCTGTTTGCGTTGGGATGATCATATAGATCCCTCAATGTGATCAGATTCGCCATATCGGCGGCGCACGTCCCGATACAGGGCAGGCCGATAGGCCAAGACCCACTGGTCTGCCGGCTACTGCGGGGTGCCAAATTAACGAGACCCCCAGCACCCAAATACTCACGCCTCTGGCAGGTGGAAGTGGTGCTGAAATTCCTTAGGGAATGGCCGGACAACCCCTATCTAACACTGAAAAAGCTCTCAGCAAAGCTATCCCTCTTACTATGCCTCGTCTCATTCAGATGAGTGGCAGACGTCAGGGCGTTCGATGTGGACGGTTTCTCCCTCACACCAGAAGGGGTTACCTTCAACATATTGAGACGCACGAAATCAGACTCAGTTTCATACCCATACTTTGGAACAGACACCAAATTATGTGTAGTCAGAACACTAATGAGGTATACCGAAATCACGAACCCTCTGCGAACTTGTCAATCGGGTCAACTCCTGATTTCCTATGTAAAACCTCACAGACCAGTGTCCACTACAACACTGGCCGGATGGATCCGCTGGCTACTATCTTTAGCGGGCGTTGAATCTTGCTTCGGAGCGCACTCAGTCAGAGGGGCGGCGGCTTCCCAAGCCTTATCGGCCGGCGCCTCCCTGGCCGGCATTATGCGCTGCGCGGATTGGTCGCGAGAGAGTACCTTTAGGACGTTTTACTTCCAGCAAACTTCCCATGCTTCCTTCACATTAGTCAACTCGAAGCTTTAAAAATGCAAATATGAAGCCTCCTGTCATGTGGTAAAATTGAAGATTATATTAGCTTTAGTGTACTAATAATCTTAATTTTAGTAATGACAGGAGGTGAATATTTCCCACCCTATAGGATCCCTCCCTTAGGTTACTAGTTTGGATGTGTGTATACTTTAGCGTTCAGGAAGACATGTATATACCTGGTTATACGTTTTAGACTTGGACAGGTACCTTTATAGAATGTGTTAGTTTGTAGGATGGAAGTTGTACTGGTAATAGAATGTATACCTATGTCTTGTAAGTGTCAGTAAGTTCTAGTTAGTAGATGGATAAATTTATCTTCAGACAGCCATGGGGAAATCAGATTCTTAAGATAGATTGCATGCAGACAAATTATCATGCCAGAGACCTTTCACCTTTTTCTTTTTCTTGCAGTATGAAAATCTTCACAACAAGACAAAGAGCCTCTCGTACTACGGCTACACCACGGAATCTCAGGAGTTGGATGTGTTTCTATATTGTTGAACTGTTCACGTTTTCCTACAGTTATACTTATAATTGTTTTGTTATTTTCGCTTCAAAGAAAGAGGAAGTGATGTCATAGACAGGGCCTTTTATGTGCATCATAACCTTTTCTGATTGGTTGTTATGTTTCTATGCTGCTGGAGTTTTGAGTAAAGAAAGATATGCAAATATTCGCCTCCTGTCATTACTAAAATTAAGATTATTAGTACACTAAAGCTAATATAATCTTCAATTCTCACCTTAGTGAATAACCCTGCTGGCTTTGTGTTTTCTGCATTCTGCCTTTTGGTTTCTAACCTTGTTTGTTACAGTATGTTTCCTCTTTCTCCATTTTTAAGATAATTTGACTGGTTTTATTTTTTTTTTTTCCAATCCCTGGAGTGTTTCAGAAATTCCAAATTCTCATTGAATAACAATTGATACATTGTTAATATGTAATTTTGTTTTCATATTCCCTAAATACAGTTTGTGGAATAAAAAGAATACAATAAATATATCTTCCATTTATTGCAAGACTCAAATTAGAAAAAATATGTTTGTAGATTTAGAAACTATCCTCCAGTACATTATCTATATTCATATTTAGATATTTGCATTGAAGAAGAAACACAATAATTGAGCCTGGAATTAACTACATACTTCTACCAAGTATATATTTTGAAACTTTGATTCCAAAAATAAATCCATTCATTAAAGATTGCATGTATCTATGTTATACATTGTCATTTTACAATTCAGTTTATTTCAGTAGGCTTGTTATTGAAAATTGGCTTGATAAACAGTCACAGACAGGGCAAATGATGCTGGCATATTGTCATTGAAGCAGATGGTGCGATACACAAGTCTTCTCTTTGAAAAGTAAAACCTTATTAAGGAATTATATAAAATACACAGAATTCAAAATCATAAATCAAGTAAACATTTAACAGTTTTGTTCAAAGTTCAAAATAAATAGGTATTTGCTTAAATAAGAAACATAGATAACAAGTCTAGTTCTCCAATACAAACTGAGATTTCACATGTTCTCATTCTTACTGTGTCTCCCATGGTTTAAAAGTGTACACTATTTTCCCAATTTTGCGATGTAGCCTCTTATTCAGATTTTTAATTACCTTAAAGGAACAATTAAAATACTTTGTGTTAACACAGTCATTCTCACCATTCCTTCTACAGTCTTAAATAAAGGTAACTCCTGAGACAACCATGATATCACATTAATATGCTTGATAAATTTTACCCAAGGTGTTTTGCAAGAAGAGAAATAAAAATAATTGAACAACAATAATACAATTGAGTTTTTAAGAAAATGAACACATCAATGGTGTCTTACTTTTGTAAATATAGAGATTGAGAAAAAGAAAGTTATTAAAACCCCTTCTAGAGAAGCATTTTAATTTGTGTAAATCAACACAGATCACAAATGTTTTTATTGCATTTTCTACTGAAACAATGTTCTAGTATTCAATTATACATATGCATATAAGGTGAGCACACAACAAACGTGTTTGACATAGATTATAATTAAAATAATACTACAAACACCAAAATCTCTATAACTCACTCTATTGCTTATTGTGTTAGGTTTATCCTGGAGTACCATTCATTGGTGATTTGACTCCTTACTATTGGGGGACTATTGACTTCTAATCTGGATCCACCAGGTATTGCTCATGTGCCGCTGATTGCTTTCAGCTAATAAATACTAAATACTAGCTAAATAAAAGCTAAATAATTAGCAGAGCTAATGGAAGCTCTTATTTGGGAACTTCTGTCTCTTTGGGTTTAGTAATGAAAACAGATTACCAAGCCAAAGTCAGGTAAGAAGTTGAACCATTCAAAAACAGTTTGACTCCTTACAATATTGGGTTCATGGCACTCCTAGCACCATAATCATTATAATGAGTTGTAGTGGTTATAGTGCTTGATGTGTTCTTTTAACCAAGTATTCAAACTAAGTTCAGTTTACAGCATTATATCCACAGTTCCCCCCCATACAACAGATAATGCACTGAGATTGGTAAAAATCCATTACTTCATTGTGGACCCTAACTATAAAACATCAGCAATGAGCACAGATGGACAATATTGTATGAACTGTACTGTTCTGAAACATCTTTGAGATAATTATTGATACACTTTGTATTATATTTAGTACATGTTTGGTTTCTGTGCAGAATAAACAGTGTTCTATGCTCTCCATAAAGTAAACATGTACTAGAAATAATTTAATGAAATATCTATCTAGTGGTCTGATAACATCAAGTGAATGTGACAATTTCCTGAAGCAAAGATATACCATTGATGTGCTCAGTATAAAAGCCAACGACAGATTTCCTTGAGGATTCAATTAGCTCAAAAATATAAAACTGTTCAAATTTGGTTAATAATTCTGCTTAAATTAAATAAAAACCTAATTCGTTTCACCCATTCATTAAATGCAAATCAGTTAACAATTAAGTTATTGTCCCCATTTTTGCATAATCTATTCATTTACAATCATGTTAATTGAAAAACAAGCCAATTTGTAATGAGAAGTATAGCAATTTGATATTTATCACATCATAATTGCAAACAATTTGCCTGTTGACCAATTAAGAAAGTCAAATTTAGCTACAGGTTTGAGGGTATCAGGTTGTTATCCACTGAGGCAAATTAAACCTTGAAACAAGAAAGGAATTGAAGCAAGTACTAAACAATACCACCAGCATTCTCTAAAAATTCTCTAAACACAAGACAGCATTTGCAAGTCTCCTTAATTCTTGGCCAACGGTTCAGAGTGGATCTTTGTAAAACAATTTGCACCCATTACACCCGGATGAGGTGAAAGTCAGAAGTACCTCAAACTAGGGAACCAGGAGTAATGCAACAATTTCCTCCCTTCATATATTTAAACTATTATGCTAGATTAAAATATTATGTATAGATTTTATATTATCCTAAATTTATATATATAGGAGAGTGGTCAATATTTTATGACACCCATTACTCCACGCATGCCGCATTTGTGAGACTTTTCATTAAAGGAATACTATATGGTCAGGAACACAAACATGCATTCTTGACCCTATGGTGCTAAACCTACCATTAAGGTAGCTCCATTAAATGCAATTAAAACTCACCTTATTTCCAGCACCCCGTGGGTACGCTGACGCTAGCTCCACCCCCTTGGTGACCATCAGAATTGCCAATTTTTAGCCAATCCAATGCTTTCCCATGGAGAAAGCATTGGATTGGCTGAAATCATCAAGGGGTTGGGCCAACACTGTTTTAGCCAATTAGCACCTCCTCATAGAGATGCATTGAATCAATGCATCTCTGAAGAAAATTCAGCATCCCCATGCAGAGAGTGGAGATTCTGAATGGCAGCACTGAGCCAGGAAGCACCTCCAGTGGCCATCTGAGGAGTGGCCACTTGAAGGTGTCCCTAGGGACAATGTAAACACTGCCTTTTCTCTGAAAAGTCAGTGTTTGCATAAAAATGCCTGAAGGCAATGAGTATACTCACCAGAACAACTACATTAAGCTATAGTTGTTCTGGTGACTATAGTATCCTTTTAAGTCTCACATTTTAAAGTGTAAGGGTTTTTAATTTACATTTACATTGAATAAACAATGGTATTAGGCTATGCTGTTTTTTTCTCTCCTTTAAGGTGTCAAAACATTCATTTTTAACTGGTTACTGTTAATGAATGGGAAACATCTGTGTAGAACTACAATTTTTGTAATACATAATCAATTCAACAGATGATATGTTATTTTATTTTGACACAGATATATTTTTTTTATTATTGCAGTTTTAAATATTTCTTAAAACCTGGCATAAGTTGTAGTAGTTTTATATTTTGAATGGTGTGGGAGGTTGATGTTTGATTTTTTAGTTGCGTGGGTTTGTAAATCTATATTTTGTGTTTAATTATTTATTTATATGCTTATGTTTAGTTAATTATTTAGATCTGTATGTTTATTTTGATTTTTTTTTGTGTGTGCTATTTCTTTTTATAGAGAATCCGCATATACACATCTTGGTTTGGCCTAGATTGTGAGAACCATATTCCCAGACATGAGTAGATATTTGTGGCTTCTGTCTTAAATTCATCCATTTTTCAATCTACTGTCACTGGGGATATGGACAGATATCCTCTACCTAGATACTCTTTTGGCATATTAGGATATATTATATATCATGTAACAGAGGTTGCATTAATGATGACAGATAGCTAAAATGTAATAAGAAACTCAGGCAGGATGCCCTCTGACATTAATGGCCCCCTGCATTTCAGAGTGTTACACTGTGTTGTGGGTTGATAACATGATTTTTTAATTGATATTTCAGGAAGATTGTGTTAATTTCAAGTACAAGCATGCTGCAGCTGTAACGTTAACATCCTCACTGTAAAGTAAAGTATGATCTAAGTATCCTGACTGCTCAGTAAGGGTTTAGGTGTTAAGTACTTCAGAGGTAGTTCTCTCTGCTGTTTTTTGTCCGGCCGGACTTACTGTGCACCATTTACCCATACTATATGTAGCACCACCTTAGCCACTATCTGGGACTAGAGGGAGTACTTAATTGAGGGTTTAGGATTTAATGTAAGGCTAGTCTCTTCTATCTTTTTACGAATTAGGTCTATACTGCTTCACTCCTCCCCAGTAGCCCTCTAATACCCAGTATTGGACCCTTAATTGAAAGCCCCCGCTAGCCCTATAATCTAGCATTTTTTTTCACCCTTGGAGTGATAGCATAGGAAAGTATCCATTATGTGTGCAATTACAGGCACTTAGCTCTACTTAAGGACTTCTGCTATCAAGTATACCAGGGGATACCCTGTTATTCTCTCAAACCCTTACCTTTCAGTGCAGATATCTGGGTAAAGAACAAGTTGTTATTTTTAAATTGTCTGCAACATTGTATCTCAGTAATAGCCACGAGTTATGCACAGCTTGTGAGAGCAAATGCTCTGTCAATAGATAGGCTGCTTCTTTTTATTACCATTATCACTGTACATACTTAGTCTTTCACATTTTTTTCACATTTGTCATTATTTTTGTTTGATTTTCCCTAAGAGGGATTAATATGGACATTTACAATTTTACATTACTTTTCCAGTTCATTCATGCTCTAGGAATGGCACTCTTTTGCTACATATAGATAGAGCAATTTATTTGGGGTATCGAGTCTGAGGTTGGTTAACACACTTCGGTCTCATTTCAAGTTACTTCAATCTCTGGGTTATGCCCTAATACCCTACAACCAATACAATTCCGGTGAGGGATTTTTTTGGTCTCCCATTGGTGCTGTTTTTCTTTCATAACGTATGAAGCCATTTTGTATAGGAAAGGTTTCAACAAGGCAGCAAGTTTAGTTCTTCCTATGAGACTAGGGTCAATATTATGAGTGATATTGGGGAGATTTTTATATTTACAATATGTACACTATAATGGAGAAAAATGCAGATGATTTCATATCAGTTTAGTTCTGGAGGGCAGTCTCTTTCTACCATATTGCACTAGCAGATAATTTTAACTGTATTGGCTTTGCCTTTAGTGTCAAAAGTAGCAAGCACCTTGATACGTTCATAATATACTTTACATGCTCATACTTAATCAAGGATTTGGGAATATGCATTAGTCAGTTTCCTTACTAATAATTTAGATATTTTCTATAAATGCATGGCATTACCAATAAACTGATAATGCTTAAGCTACCATAGTGTTCCAAAAGATTGTTCATTAGACTTATGCACAGCAACAAAATTGAGTTCTTCTGAATTGATACCATTTTGTTTTCAAAAATGTTCATTTCTAAAGCATTTTAGTTGAAATTTGTTCAATTCAAAAGTTTGTTTTGATTCAAAACAAAAATTAGTATTGATTAAAAAAAATTGGCAAAGGTCAGAAAATTGCTTGGGAAGCACTAAAGTTTGATTTTTAAAACAAAAAACAAAAAAACAACTCTCAATCAATTTAGTGATTCAAAGTTGGTGTTGTGTCAGAGGCTACTAGAAAACATTTTTCAGTTATTCCAAATTGATACAGTTCTGATTTTCACAATTTCTTAGTTGTGAAAAATTTCGTTCAAAGTTTGAATTGAAATTCTGTGATTCAAAAAGACTTTAAATTACTTGAAAATCTGCCAAATTTGAACTTGCCAAATTTGAATCTGAATCTCCAAGCTTTGTTCTTATGTCCCTTTGTTTCTTAAATAGGAGACAAGGTCATACATGTCAAATGTAGAATCTAATTTCTCTTCATCTGTCATGGGGATGTCATTGCAACACTAATCACATGTTCTGAAGTGTAATCTGAAACTTATCCTGAAAATAAGTATATAAAATGAAACATAAAGTCAAATTCCTATACATATCTGTTATTTGTTTCATATGAAACTCTGTTATTATTGAATTGAGCATTTCACAGTAACTGACTTACATTTCTTTTTAAAGGGGGAACTCAAACACCCTTGGATTGTGTTATATAATGTTTAATTATCTTCACTATTTAAAAACAATTGTGTGTGTGAGGTCTGAAAAATAAAATTGAATGGAGAAATATATGTACATTATACCTTATAGCGGTGGTCTAAGGTGTTTTTAGAAAAAAAAACACGTTGACACAACTGGGTTATCCCTACATCCTTAACTAGTAGGTGTGCCTTTGAGTACTGGTTTGGAAACCACTGCTTTGAAGCGTAACTGAACACCTCAATTTTGGCTTCTGTCAAACAATGTTATGTGCCCTTTCTTGCCACTGAAATAAGTTGTAAATTCCTAAATCTTTAATACACAATTAAAAGCAAAAGAAAATACATCATGGTATAGGTGATTTTCACTGTTTTAATCAATAATGTAATTTGTAGAAAAATGATTATTCCCTTTTTTAACTTACAAATGGTTTGCCTTGAAGTAGTTCACTATATGCGTTCAGAGCTGTATTAGCCCAATGCAAACTAGGTATTTGTCTTGGGCGGCATTAACCAGGGGGCAACAAAAAATGCCACCCCCAAATGCCCACTGGGACATCCCTGGTGTTCCTTCTGTCATGGGGGGTCCAAGAGCTGGCCTGCTGGCCACCTTATGGATCCCCTGGTGGGTGCTGTTTCGGCATCTGAGATGGCGAGGGAACTGTGATCTCCCTGCTCTGCTGCCTCACACACTGTTTGCTGAAACCGGGAACCAGAATATGATGTCATTCCTGCTCCTGGCATCAGTAGACAGCCTGAAAGGTGCAAGGGAGCAGAGCAGGTAGATCACAGCTTCCTTGCCATCAATGATGCCAGCTGCCCACCTCACAGCAACCCCACTGGACCCCCAAGGACAGACGCACGCTAGCTCTCCAGGTAGGAAGGCGGTGTGGAAAATCTTTAATTGTAGTAATTAAT
>OW240917.1:167367501-167491146 GCA_933207985.1 Pelobates cultripes
AGACTTGTGTATCGCACCATCTGCTTCAATGACAATATGCCAGCATCATTTGCCCTGTCTGTGACTGTTTATCAAGCCAATTTTCAATAACAAGCCTACTGAAATAAACTGAATTGTAAAATGACAATGTATAACATAGATACATGCAATCTTTAATGAATGGATTTATTTTTGGAATCAAAGTTTCAAAATATATACTTGGTAGAAGTATGTAGTTAATTCCAGGCTCAATTATTGTGTTTCTTCTTCAATGCAAATATCTAAATATGGATATAGATAATGTACTGGAGGATAGTTTCTAAATCTACAAACATATTTTTTCTAATTTGAGTCTTGCAATAAATGGAAGATATATTTATTGTATTCTTTTTATTCCACAAACTGTATTTAGGGAATATGAAAACAAAATTACATATTAACAATGTATCAATTGTTATTCAATGAGAATTTGGAATTTCTGAAACACTCCAGGGATTGGGAAAAAAAAAAAATTAACCAGTCAAATTATCTTAAAAATGGAGAAAGAGGAAACATACTGTAACAAACAAGGTTAGAAACCAAAAGGCAGAATGCAGAAAAAACAAAGCCAGCAGGGTTATTCACTAAGGTGAGAATTGAAGATTATATTAGCTTTAGTGTACTAATAATCTTAATTTTAGTAATGACAGGAGGCAGATATTTGCATATCTTTCTTTACTCAAAACTCCAGCAGCATAGAAACATAACAACCAATCAGAAAAGGTTATGATGCCCATAAAAGGCCCTGTCTATGACATCACTTCCTCTTTCTTTGAAGCGAAAATAACAAAACAATTATAAGTATAACTGTAGGAAAACGTGAACAGTTTAACAATATAGAAACACATCCAACTCCTGAGATTCCGTGGTGTAGCCGTAGTACGAGAGGCTCTTTGTCTTGTTGTGAAGATTTTCATACTGCAAGAAAAAGAAAAAGTGAAAGGTCTCTGGCATGATAATTTGTCCGCATGCAATCTATCTTAAGAATCTGATTTCCCCATGGCTGTCTGAAGATAAATTTATCCATCTACTAACTAGAACTTACTGACACTTAAAAGACATAGGTATACATTCTATTACCAGTACAACTTCCATCCTACAAACTAACACATTCTATAAAGGTACCTGTCCAAGTCTAAAACGTATAACCAGGTATATACATGTCTTCCTGAACGCTAAAGTATACACACATCCAAACTAGTAACCTAAGGGAGGGATCCTATAGGGTGGGAAATATTCACCTCCTGTCATTACTAAAATTAAGATTATTAGTACACTAAAGCTAATATAATCTTCAATTTTACCACATGACAGGAGGCTTCATATTTGCATTTTTAAAGCTTCGAGTTGACTAATGTGAAGGAAGCATGGGAAGTTTGCTGGAAGTAAAACGTCCTAAAGGTACTCTCTCGCGACCAATCCGCGCAGCGCATAATGCCGGCCAGGGAGGCGCCGGCCGATAAGGCTTGGGAAGCCGCCGCCCCTCTGACTGAGTGCGCTCCGAAGCAAGATTCAACGCCCGCTAAAGATAGTAGCCAGCGGATCCATCCGGCCAGTGTTGTAGTGGACACTGGTCTGTGAGGTTTTACATAGGAAATCAGGAGTTGACCCGATTGACAAGTTCGCAGAGGGTTCGTGATTTCGGTATACCTCATTAGTGTTCTGACTACACATAATTTGGTGTCTGTTCCAAAGTATGGGTATGAAACTGAGTCTGATTTCGTGCGTCTCAATATGTTGAAGGTAACCCCTTCTGGTGTGAGGGAGAAACCGTCCACATCGAACGCCCTGACGTCTGCCACTCATCTGAATGAGACGAGGCATAGTAAGAGGGATAGCTTTGCTGAGAGCTTTTTCAGTGATAGATAGGGGTTGTCCAGCCATTCCCTAAGGAATTTCAGCACCACTTCCACCTGCCAGAGGCGTGAGTATTTGGGTGCTGGGGGTCTCGTTAATTTGGCACCCCGCAGTAGCCGGCAGACCAGTGGGTCTTGGCCTATCGGCCTGCCCTGTATCGGGACGTGCGCCGCCGATATGGCGAATCTGATCACATTGAGGGATCTATATGATCGTCCTAACGCAAACAGATGTGAAAGGTAGTTAAGGATCAATGGGACAGGTGCAGTAAAGGGATCGGAATCCCTTTCCACACACCAATCACTCCAGGCCGACCATGCGGAAATATAGCATCTCCTGGTGCCGGGAGCCCATGAGTCCCATAGGAGGTCTTTAGACGATTGCGATAGGCCGTGGACTGACCAGGAGCCCCTGAAATCGTCCAGGCCACTAGTTCCAGTTGTCCTTCCAGGACAAGGGAGTGGGCCTCCCCTCGAGGTCCCGTCAGAAGTAGAGGGATGGTGGGAAGCAGAAGTGGGTTCTCGTAAGACATCTCCAAGAGCTCTGGGAACCATGGTTGGCTCTGCCAGAGGGGTGTTAAGAGCAAGAGTGATATCTTGTGGTTGCGTGCGTATCGTAGAATCATGGAGAACGGTGGGAATGCATACGCCCCCTGAGTGGGCCAGCTATGTAGGAATGCGTCCGTAGCTTTTCTGGTCCGGGAGCCAACTGTAGTACCTCGGTAGTTAGTGGTTGGTCCTGGAGGCGAATAAATCTATTGTGAGTGGATCCTTCCACCGTTGCAGTTCTTGGAATATCTCTTTGTTGAGTGTCCAATCGCTGTTGTCTCGCCAATGATGTGAAAACCAGTCCGCTGTCAGGTTGGAGATTCCCGGTAGGTATTCCGCCTGCAGCATGATGTTCCATGAGAGGCAGAACTTGTAGATGTCCTTCATGGCTTCTGTTAGATCTCGAGACCTGGCCCCGCCTAGGCGGTTGATGTACTGTACTGCCGACACGTTGTCCATGCGGAGTAGGATGCAGCAGTTGGATTTGTCCTTGGCCAGGCTGCGGATGGCAAAGGACCCCGCGATCAGTTCCAGGCAGTTGATATGTAGTTCGGTCTCTTCCCCTTGCCACGGGCCTCCCGTGGAGGCGTCCGTGCAGTGTGCGCCCCATCCCCATAGGCTGGCGTCCGACTCCACGATGAAGTCTGGGGAAGGGCCAAAAATCACCTTGCCATTCTATGCTTGAATGTGCAGTAACCACCATCGAAGTTCCGTTCTCACCTCCGTCGACAGTGGGATCCAGCTGTCGTATGAGTGTCCGGAGATATGCAAATATGAAGCCTCCTGTCATGTGGTAAAATTGTCATGAATACAAAATGATTTCAAAGTGAATTTTAAATTTAAGAACAAGATCGTTGAATTGTAAAAAGTCAGTTGAGCTTTCAGTTTGGCTAATTTGGCTATAAATTTGAAATTCCCTTTAGAATTCCTGATATTTTTAACTTTATTAAATAACCCTGCAAGTGTCAAACGACATCAAGCATGTACAATAATGGATGAAAATCCAAAAACAGAATTCCACTGAAGAGGAAACACTTATGTTTGTTTAATTTATAATGATTCAAAAATACAATACAGGATTATTCACTAAAGTCCAAATGCCTCCGGTCTGGATTGACATCTAGTAATCTGGACATTATTGTTCTTGATCATTTGTTCTGTAAAGAATGAACAAATACATTAACAAATAAGCAAACATCATAATTTTGATATGTTCTATAATACAACATTATTATCCAAAGTGTATGTGCAAGTTACACATGCCATTTTGCAAATAAATGATATGCTTAACTAACATATTTTAGAAGAAAAGGCATTTGGTATTACATGGGTTAAATATATCACTGTAAATGTATTACTAAAGAATACATACCATCACATTATTTAAAAAAAAGAAAAAATTAAGAGGGAACCAAAAAAAAAAAAGATTGATAAAATACAAAGAGAAAAACATGTATCTCTAATATAAAAATTATATAAGTCATACAGTGAGACACTCCCATACACAAACAATAGAATCCCTCCTCTGTGCTTGGGAGATAATTGAATCAGGAACTGTGCTAACGTAATTCTCTCCAAGCACAGAAAAAAACATACAATTTTATGAAACCCCAAAAAGTACCTTAAAAAAACACACAAAACCCCATAGAACAGCCCCTGATAGCCCCGATCTGTGTGAACAACATATCCAAAAATCACCCAGATCGGTTCAGGAATTTTCTTGAAGTCATAGTATTGACCGACCGCAAGCATGGCCCCATGCCCAAAACAGTCCCAGGGAAATCAGTGCTAACAGTCGGTCTCTCACACAAAAGTACATAACTCACATACAGAGCCTGTTTAAAGTATTTTAGCCAGGTTTATCACAGGGGCCATAGTCAGAGGGTAGGAGACTGGCAAACAGGTCCCTCCAAAAACCAGTGGCGAGGTCACTTTCGCTACAAATTGCTACACATTTTTGCATTGTTTTGGATAAAGACAGCATCAAAAAATAGTTTTGAAGGTTGAACTTGATGGACTTCAGTCTTTTTTTAACATAGACTACCATGTAACTATGTAACTATGACTGGAGTGGCAGGTTTACATCAGCTTGGAAGGTTTTAATTTAAAGCATAATCTTTACAATAATCTACCCTTAAAATAAAGTCGAGAAGTCAAATTTCCCTATAGAAGATGCTTTGGCTATTTACAGTCTGAAAATTAAACAATTTTAACATTTTCTTAATGGATTTAAATTCACATGTTTCCAAATAGTTTATATTTGAATGCAGTTAGTTATATTACTTCATAATAGAATGAATAGAAGTTATGTTTCACTAATTTGCCTTCTTTTCTGAAATACTCAAAGATGCATGGAAACATTGTTTTCAAGAAAATTTGAATGCTTGCAATTAAGTCCTCCAGATGTAAGGAAGAAGATATGTGACAGTTTTACCAATACATTTTTGAGGCAATTTGCATATAGATTTTTAGTGACAATATGGCACATTATATGAATAGGTAATATGAAGACAGATTCAAATTTTCTTTTGTTTTCTATTATATCTGTGAAAAAAATAGGTGTCAGTATATTAGACATTGAGATTTGAAGGCATTGCTAGCTTTAAGATCACCTTTAAAGGGTAAAGGGTAACTTTACCTTTCAGTGCTGTTAAATGAAAATGGAATATGTTACAATAAGGACCTTAAACAATTTGGTGGCTTATCCCTTCAGTACTGAGTACATTTTATAAACAAAATATCACACCATGTATTGAACCATGGGATTCATAGTTAACACCATACATTAGGGTGAAACAGCAATTTTATAAATATGTTGCTGCTCCAAGAAAACTAGGGAAGCCCGGAGAGGCCATGTATTTTCAATGTTTTTCTTACGTTATCTTTAGAAAACAAGTCAGAAAAAAATATAAAAAATACATGGCCTTTCTCTGCTTCTGTAGAAAATGGAATATTAAAATTATATTCTGTCCTTTGTTTTGCATAACTTTAAAAAAATAGAAAGTGCACAATTAAGAAATAATCATAAATGTAACTTTTTTTATTAAACAGAAAGTGGGGCACACATATAAATATAAAATAGTCAAAATCTACTGCTTATGAATACATTCATCCTGATTAGTAGGAACTGGTTGGTCAGACCAAATTCCGATTTTCTAGCTGCCCACTTGATCAAGCCAAGGATTTGGGGGGAACCCACTTGAGCTTGTTTTAGTTCTTGATTCACAAGATGATTGATGGATGAAATGTGAATGTGAATAAATGTTGATTTTATTCACAGATCTAGTGACAACTGACCATAGAGGGAAGAAAGGAGGAGCAGTAAATCAATCTATATTCCCAAGCAGAAGTTTCCAGACACTTTTGTGATGGAGCTACCTTATGCCAACCAAGTACCTCAATCAAGTCTGCTTCCTCTCTGCTATCAGGGATCCTGAAGTGTTTTAGACCCAGTCACTGAAGCTTGACTGGAATCACTGAGGGCCTTTTCCACCTTGGACCAGGCTACTGTAATTATAGCAATGGAAACCCTTTCTCCAGCAGTTCAGTGATCATAGCACTTTCCCCAAACACCAGACAACACGTGGTGAAGGTTAAAAACAACAATCTTCATTAAAAAGAGCTCTATTTATACCCCAAACAATCTCAATTGCATACAATAGGGTAAAAGTTGTAGACATAGTTCCACGCCAGGTCCTCCACTGTAACCCCCTCCCAAACAGTATAGTGAGCCCAAGTTCACCAAATGCAGTATGGACTTGGGATTGTAACCAATTACATTACAAAGCTTACAACCAGTGTAATTACCAGGAAGGGTGGGACAGACAATAGCAAGGGCTGAGAACCACATTGGGGATTTAAAGGACTGTCAGGACAGTCACATGGAACTGGTCTGGAAGTGTCCCTAGAATGGTGGGCAATGCCATGCTAGGAAAACAATAAGACAGGAAAAGGGGGAAAGGGAAAAAGGACATACAGCTAAATACATTCAATTTTAGACATAGGACCAAATCATATGGGAAAACATACAGGGACTATCACATTATAAATAAAAAAACAGACCAGCTGTGCCTGTGTGGTAGTTAGAGATTGATTGATCATTGATTCTAGCTTGCTGCTGTATCTTGCTAGTGACAGGGGAACTTGAAACAACTTTGACAGGGCGATAGGAGATTGACTTTTTTTTTTTTTTATTCTTCCTAGAGTGAGCCTAGCATGGTTATCTCACTCTAGGACAAATAACCTAATTGTAACTACAATAGCAATTCTCATATTTTCTAAATCAAGATATGTCAGAATTTAGACAGGTCAATCAAATTTGTAAATGGATATAAATATTAATAAAAATAAAAACTGGAAATAAGACAAAATAAATAATTGAAATAAAAATGGATATAAATAGAAGATAAACAATTGCAAATAAGAATACTTTGTAAGATGGTCCCTGACGAAGGTGCATCTTAAAAAAACCACCGAAATACTTGTCGGGCGTTCTTGTACTTTTTGGGTTATGGGCACTGGGCACTGTTTGGTTTAACATGACTTTATTGATTTTCCTCATCCGATCCTTCTGATTCTATGCCCGTCTAGTTAGATTACCAGGGAGAGAAGCTTTCTAAATTTACATCGTCAGTTTATTTTAAACTGACCCATACATCTATACTGCCTACTCTCACTCTGCTTTCTGACTGGCAGCATCTCTTCACTGTGGCTTTCTATGTAATATACCCCTATTTACAACCATCTACGTAAGACTACTGTGTCTATTACTAGCCACAGATCCCCTACAGAATCACTTGTTGGATTTTCAACAGATAAGCTACAGACTAACTTATTGGATTTTTTAGTTGGTATTACCAGCTTATTGGAATAGGATCTGGGGCTTAGCACTATAGGGGATAGTGATGCTGAGAGGAGTGTTTTTGGTATACCATGGATAGGGGATATATGTTGGGATAGATTCTTTCATATAAGCCATTTTTTAATAAAGCTTTATTTTAGTACTTTGCATTATATATATATATATATATATATATATATAATACCTCTACCTGGTCTATATCTTTGATGCATAGTTGCATTTAGATATATTTATATATATATATATCATTTTTTTCACTGACCTTTGGTCTGACGACCTGTATAAATTTATTTATTTTTACGTTTATATTTATTTTTATTATCTGGCCTCAGGGCTCTGCTTGCACTGAGACTAGTAGCATCTACGTCTTTGTTTTTTGTCTATTCATACGTTAGGGTTAAGCCCCTTGAGACTCCTGGCGTCTCATTTCGGTACTTAAGACTAGTGGTTACACCTGTCACGATTACCTTAGGGTATAGCGCCTGTGGCAGTACCCACTGTCTTATTTTCTTTTTGTGTCTAAAAATAAATATAAATGTAAAATTGAAGGTGAATATAAATAATAAATGGGAAAATTAAAATAAGGGGTAAAAATAAAAGAGAATAGAATATAAATATAATTAAAAAAATAAGTGTGAAAATACTGATGAAATGAAATAAAATAAAATGTATGGGTAAATAAATAAGTGATATATAAAATATTTACAAAAAATATAAAAATATAAATATAAAATAAGAAAAGAATATAAAAATAAGGGTGAATTTACAAATTAAAAAAGGGTGTAAATCAAATTCAGAATTAATTCTATCTGGTTGTAAGGCTTTTAGATTGTATACCCAATTTATTTCTTTGCTACCCAGAATTTTCTTGATGTCACTACCACTTCAAGGTTTATTGCATTTCTGTAGTATATGCTATTAAACAGAATGTAGGGTTATTGTTGAGAATTTTAAAACAGAATTTTTTTTTAACCCTTGATGATATATCTATAGTGTTCGCTGATTCTAATACATAGGCATCTTGTTGTCATCCAAATATATTGGAACCTACATGGATATTCTAACACAAATAATAAAATCTTTAGTTAAAAAACAAAACAAAAAAAACTTTGTTTATTACATTGGATTTAAAAGAAGTAATTCTATTCTGAGTGCAATCTGTACTTTTGGCAACTATGCGACTACATCTATAAAAAACCTTTCTGATTTGTTAGTGTGCCTATATTTTGTTAATTTTGCTTTTTAGCACAGTTTTGACTTAAGTAAGTCTGTAGACTAGGGGCATCCCTATATATAATCTGTGATTTGTCAGGGATGTTTTTATGTTTCAGTGTTTATTGATAATTTTCTTAATAGTTTATTTTGATTATTAAAAAATATTTTTGGAAGGGATAAAGTATTGTTGTTTTTTTCTATTATTTAATGCTTTGTCTAATAGATCAGTACTAAAAAAAAGGTCAGAATATATATTTTTCCATTTCATATAAAAATTATCAAATCTAAAAAATGAATACTCTTCTTGCTAAATTCTGTAGTTAAAATAATATTTCTATTGTTTGTGCTAAGATGTATAAAAATGATGGGCCTTCCCAAATCAACAAAGGTCATCTATATATTAAAAACAGGAGACCAGTTTCTTGTTCCAAAAATGATCACGTCAAATAGAGGTGGTTTGCCAATCCATCATAACAAGATTAGCATAAATGAAAGCTAACCTGGTCCCCCTATGCCTTGTTTTTGCAAATAAGAAAAATCCAAGTTCCAAAAATAGTTATAAATTATATCAGCATGATACCTACAAATCTCTTTGAAATATGGAAGGTTCCTCTCTTATAATAAGGTTTTCCAGCACCACATCCTAAATCGTGGTTATAATAAGCATAATAGTATAATAGTCTAATTATAAGACTATTTTAGTATATTGCAATATGTATGCTACACTATCTGATCTATCTGTTTCTCTCTTTTTTTATCAATCTTTCTTTTATTGAGGCTGAAAAATCCCAATATAAAAAATGTAAGTGTGTTGTGTCTTTAATACAAACATTAATGTATATCAGCTGTGGCATCAACCATATGAAAGTGCACATGTGCTAATGTGCTACAAACAAAAGTGCATTACATAAAGTGACATATACTTAAACATCTATTAAAGTGCAATGTGCCCAATGCAAACTTATAGTGTGTAACACTGCAAAATACAAAAAGTATCAAAGTGCAATCCAATATTGTGCAAATAATTACAGTGTATCACTTAACTTACATATATATATTTCTCCATATATTACGTTGATATGCTTGCAGGCAATTTCATATGGTATATAACATGTAAGAGATATAGGATACAATAAAATAGGGTAATAATGATACATAATAGTGCAAAAATAGGAATATCACTCACAAGTGTAGAGCAGTTGAAGTCTGCTCTAACTGTATAAGCTTCCACGTGAGATTCAATTAAGGTGTAGAGACTCGAATAAACTTGTAGAAAGCTGTATTTCAAGCTGATTAAATACAGCAGCAGGTAGGTAAATCCTCTTTAGGCTCCACATCTCTCCCTTGTGGTCCCTTGTGGTCCTCTGGTCAAAAGCTGGCTTCTGATGAACCAGAAAACCAGGGACAACTGATACTCTTCAGGGGGGTGGGGCTTCTGACCGGTGTGCGTAATGATGTGGTGTGCAATGTTTTATATTTATTCACACCTTTTAAGGTTTTATTTTTGCTATATCTGATACCTGTGAACTTGTTGCATGAATAAAAGCCCTTTTAAGCATCTAAAAAAAATGCATCTGCATTTCTTTTTTAGGATGATTATGTGTTAAAATTAGATTCAAAGTTATAAAGGGTTTTTCAGGTACTACATTTGCTAATACAATATCTTTTCTCAATAAGTGCCAATAGTTATTAATTATTGTTTTTATATCTTTATATGCATCGCTAAAATCAAATACCATGGCACCTTTTTATTCTTATCAATATTATTTTTATTATCTTTTAATTTGTTAAGATCATCTTGACCTTTTAACTATACCTACATATATATCCTATAAGTGGGAATAATATCACTTTATGCCTTCTATACTAGAGCTCGTACTGGCTCTGGTAAATGTGAGTAAACAACAAGTACTTACCTCATATGTCACTTTCTGCAGGAATATAGACCCATCACTTTACCGTTCCTGTGTGCCACTATTGAAGGAACAGCTGGCTAAGGCTGTAGGTCAGTGTATGCAAATCCTCTGAGACTTATGTAGTGCTCCTGATGGCCAGCATGCCTTCCTCTCCTTTACATCACACTGGTGGCATCCCACAGTGCTTGAGCATAGGGGTGCAGTGGAAGAAGTCAAACCTTAGCAGCCTGTCAGGCTATCTGTATTCATCTCTCCTGCTACATGCTGAAGTGATAGACAAAAAACACAATTAAGCAAACATATTGCAAGCAATGAAATAAATTGTGTCAAATTGGGGCAAATCTGCATGTTGTGTTTGTAGTCACTGATGTAGCTGCTAATATGATCAAAGCTCCAAGAGATGTTCTACACACATCCTATAACTATAATCTATAATGTGTAAATTAGATAACTCTTGACAAGAAAAAGAAAAGAAAAGAAAAGAGCTTCCCACACACCATCCATGACAGAATGTCAAGAAGTGATGGAACTCCACTTTAGAGGTGCTGGAAATAATTTACAGTACAGTAGAGGGCAATCCATCAACTATCTCCCCACCAAGTCTTTGGTGTTGACTCCCAACTAGGCTGTGAGGATTGGACAATAATAAGGCAGCTAGTTTCACTTACATAGTTACATACTTGAAATTAGACATGTTTCCATCAATATCAGCTTTGTTCACATCTATTTTTGCTGTTGATCAAAAAGAAGGCAACATACATTTCCAGTACTTTCCTAAGAACAAAATCCTTCTTAACACCAAAATAGCAGTGTGTCACAATGCATCAAGAAGCTATTACCCTACAAATCACAAATTACATCTATGAATATCATGTTTTTGCAAGTATTCATTCAGTTTTTTTTTTACATCTGTCCAGACCCTAATAAAGCCACCTCTTTAGGCAGATAATACAGATCGTTATTGTTCTGACATTACATGACATTCAATGCCTATTGCAAGATCATTTATAAATATGTTAAATAGAAGCAGTCCCAGAACAGAACCCTGAGGGACAACATTGATCACATTTTTACAACTTAAAAATTTACCATTAATGACAACTCTCTATACTGTGTCTTTAAGTCAATGTTCTATTATTATTATTATTATTATTATTATTATTATTATTATTATTACTATTTATATAGGGCCAATAGATATTATGAGAGGGGGGTATAAATAGGACAATTACAAGTAAACTTACAGGAACAATAGGTTGAAGAGGACCCTGCTCAAACAAGCATACAGTCTATAGGAGGTGGGGTATAAACACATTAAAGCAGGAAATAGCAATCAAATAAGGTGGGAGTGAAGCAGAGGTGGAGGAGAGAGCAAAGTGCTGCCCTTTAGGAGAGAGCAAGAGACAGCTATGTGAGGTAAAGGTTACTCTGGGAGGCCATATACTTTCCTAAAGAGATGGGTTTTAAGGCACTTCTTAAAAGATTGAAGACTAGGGGAAAGTCTGATGGCAGTAGGCAGGCTATTCCATAGAAAGGGAGGCCGCCCGCGAGAAGTCCTACAAGCGTGAGTTTGCCGTACGGGTGCGAGCAGCGGACAGGAGAAGGTCACAGGCAGAGCAGAGAGACTGAGTAGGGGCATATGTATGGATCTGTGAAGAGATCTAAGAGGGTTCGCACTTTGAATTGACTCCTGCTTTTTTTAGTTGCTGCAGCACCTTGTCTTGAGTCATCCAGTCACCATTGTTTGCATGTTTTTTGCAGCAATCATTTGCATATCTCTTGCCATAGGTTCCTTCTTAATATATACTGAGGAAAAATAGTTATTTAAGTTCTGCATTCTCCTGGTCTACATTAAGTAACACAACCTTCTCTGTTTTCGGTGTACGAAGACTTTATTGGTTTTTTTTTTTAAGGATTTATGTACTTAAAAAACTTTAGGGGTTGGTTTGCTTTCTTAGATTGTCACTTTCCCATTTTCTGCTTTAACTAATCTAATTGCCTTTTTGCATGCATTATTTGCTTCCATATATATTTTATATTATGCCTCTAATTTGTCCTTTTAAATGTACTGTTTCTTATTTTAATTTCTTGGTTCCTTTACTACTAAATGACATTGGTTTCAATTTGATTCTTTTATACTTATTATTACTCAATGGTACATACTGAGAAGTGTACTTTTCTAATATTTGTTTGAAGACATTTCATATATCCTCTGTTTTTTTTTCACGAAAGAGTGTATGTTGTAAAGGTGCCCTTATCTTGTTGAAAATGGCTTTTTAAAAATTATGTTTTAGAATACCCTACTTACATAGTTACATAATTGAAAAGAGACTTCTGTCCATCAAATTCAGCCTTCCTCACATTTGTTTTTTTTTTTTTTTTGGGTTTATTTCAAAAGACACCATAGCGTTCCCCTTTTTCAATGTTGGTTAAAAGATCACCATTGTTTGTTAGAACTAGATCCAGACAAGCATCCTTTCTATTTGGTGCTATAACCAGTTATGTCATAAAGATGTAATTTAACCCTCTACCAAATTTATGTCCGAGTAATTAAATCACCAATTATAAACAAGTTACCCAGATGTGAAGCTTTCCCAATTTGCTCTAACATGTTCCAACCAATAATTGATTTCCCTTCTTTTGCCTCAAGCAGATAACCTATAAAGTTTACACATTTTCCAAATCACATTCCACTTGCTTAAGATTTAGCTTCTTGTGTTTCATCTCACCATATTTCTGTTATGCTTATTATGTCATATTTCTTTTTCCCCAATTTTGTTATTTAGGCTCCTTGCATTAGTAAGCATACATTTAATATTATCATGAGTCACTTATACTTTATGGGAATTTTTATTACTATTACATACCTCATCTGTTCTGATTTTGCCCATGCCTTTGTGCTGAGCCCAAGCTCATCTCCTCGTTGTCGTATTTACAGTTTGTGGATTTCTGTCTTTCCCACTATCACTAGTTTAAAATCTCCTCCAACATTATAGCCAACCTTCTACCCAGCACAATTTAGGTGCAATTCATCATAGCTATAAAGATTGTATCCAAGCACAAAATCATCCAAGTGCTCTAAAAAGCCTAAACCCGTTTTACACTGTGACTTTAGCCATGCATTAACCTCCCTAATCTCCAGTGCCCTTCTACTACCCCACAGGTAATATTTCTGAAAATATTAACTTCTTCAGTTTGCTTTCTAATTCCCTGAAATCATTCTTTAGAACCCTCCATTATCTTCCGACTTTGTCATTGGTTTCAATATAGGTCATCACCAGCCTCTCTATATATCCACTCTGTCAGCAACATGCTGTACTTCAGCACCCAGAAGACAGAAAATTGTCTAGTTGAAATTATTAGAGCAGCAGATTACCCTATAAACTCTTATATATAAGAAAATAATAGAGTCCCATACCAACACAAATTGTCTAGCCTTTCTTACATTCTCAACCCCACCCATAATATAGAAGCTATTCCCTCGGCTGTTATAAGGAACAGCTACCTCCAGTAGAGCAACTGATGAGCTAATGCTCCCAACATCTGCACTCAAATGGGCAAATCTGCTAGGTTGCACAAAGTCAGGACTAGCAAAACCTTTCTTTTTCACTCCTCCCGCTACCATGTGTTACCCTGCTACGTGTCTGTTCCAAGCTGTCTGAAGGGATAGAAAGAGTTAATGAATCTCATCTATAAATCTGATATTATATTCTCTTTCTAAAGATTTACACAAGTGCTAAAAACCAGACAAACCACAGGTTATTTTTGATTTATAGCTTCTGCTTTTGAAACAACAGACGCATCCGCAAACTAACGTTGACCTGATGCTTCCGAGCTCTTGTGTAAATCTTTAGAAAGAGAATATAATATCAGATTTATAGATGAGATTCATTAACTCTTTCTATCCCTTCATTTCCCCTCTTTGAGCAAAACCTTGCTCATACCTCATTTGGATTGTTTAGCCAGGGTAGCTGTTCATGGTATATTCAGAATTGCTAGCCAATTCTGCAGGACTTTCATTACTTCTTCGGCCACTATTCCCATGGCATATACCCTGGCTAACATAAATCACATGTAGATATTTTGGAGAGTATAGCTATCATGCATGTAGAATTGTAAGTATTCCGCATAAACTGGTGGTGGAGGTATTGGACGTGACGGGGTGTGTGTTTGTAGATGCAGAATATCACTCTTGCAAGTACATAAAAGAAGAGAGAGATAGAAGCTCCCATAACTAAGATCAGACCTATGGTTTTTACTTTTAAAACAACAGACGCATCCGAAAACTAACGTTGACCTGATGCTTCTGAGAAAAGTTTAATGCATAATAAGACGTGCTAGACCACAAGGCATATGTGTTTTTTGCAAGATCAGCTTTTTCCACTTTTAGCATAAACATTTATCTTTTGACATATGTTGTAAGTCAAAGTTCATGATCAATACTGTATAAATATGACACCCTTTCCATAATACATTTGAAGATCTTTGGAAAAGCAAACTGTGTGCGTGTGTCATTTTTGCTCCAGCGTTCTTCCCTGAATTCAGCCGGCAACGGAGACCAGAGAACGCCTAAGTTGGACCGAGTCACTTAGGATAGCAGTTGCCTGTCTAATCTCTGCTTACTCCACCAGAGGACCCCACTAAACTCTGATCAGTGAGCAGCAAACCCCTTTCATGATTGTCAATCTGTCTCAATGTTGAAAGTTGCTCCTTCAAATCTCAAATGAAAGCTTCCAGAGAAGCCACACACTCACACATGCCACATATTCTGATTCATCCAGACATGCATACTTTTAGTATGATGTGCACCGCGTCAAACCTTCAATCTTGTTAACACCCATTTCCACAGTTACCAAGAGCAACACATTTAGGACAGTATAACAATAATTACCTTGCTGGTTTAAACTCCTTGTTGGTTTAAACTCCTGTTTTTCAACTCCTAGACTACTCAGTGAGTCAGTGGGTTTATATAGATGGATATTTCCACCCATAGAAGTGGAAATGAAGGGTCCACCCCCTTTATGTACTAAGCAGCACACAGAAAAAAAACCAAAAAACTACAAACAATTGCTTATATTGTTTGTGGACATGACAGCAATATTGACACACAGTAATGCCAGTTTAGGACAGGTCATCCCCTGGTTCATACACCTCATAAACAGATATATATATATTAATATGTTATCCACTATTATTGTTTTTGTATGCCTCTATTATTAAATTACTTTATATTATTCCATTTAGGTCTTATTATTCCTTTTATATCTTAGCAAAAACATACAACTAAAAGTTTACACACATATACACTGAATTTATTTTTTAAAAATAAGCATTTAGTACCCATCCCCCTTTTTATTTCCTATTGTATACCCATATCAAAGATTGCCGCCGCTCAACTCCCTGTTTCCGTTAGCCTCATGTTGTATATATCATGTGACCTTATTGAGGTAACAGGTAAAATAACTTTATTTTGGTGCCAAAAATTCAAATTTTAACTGCCATTACCCCCATATATACCCTTATGTGCCAGGTCAATCTGTTTACACTTGAAAAATCCTTTTTTTTCTGAAATGCATTGTGTAGTATTTGTTTAATTTCTTTTAGCATTAAAGTATATTTGGTTTTCACTTATTATATGTGTTAGACCATTTATTAAACTTTTTATGCTTTTTAATAGTTTTTAACCATTTTATTTGTTCCTGGCACATCCAACTCTAATTTTTGACAACTACTCAAAAACATATCCCAGGTGGGGATTATACCACCCATGCACAGATATTTGAGGAATATACCGCTCTATCACATGTGAGTAAAACACATTTATTTATTTTTATATAAATTGTACTTACAGTGAGCACTATTGTATATCACTTTGTTTTTTATATAACCCTCTGTATGCTAAGACACTGGCCTTCAGAGTTTTATATCCATCAGTGGGGATTGTACCGCTGCAAACTATTTTACTTAGAGCTAATTTAAGCTCTACAAAATGTGCAATTCCAATTACCATTCTTGAGAGTTTTATCTTCCTGCCTACAGTCTGCACTATTATCTTTTATTTTGTAACTCTTTACATATTGTGACTAGTGATGTCGCGAACCGTTCGCGAACTTCCCGCGAACGGCTCGCCATGAACCGTTCGCGGCGAGCTCCGGTCAGCTGACACATCCCGGCCAATCTCCAGCAGACCCTCCCTCCCAGACCCTCCCACCTCCTGGACAGCATCCATGTTGAAGGCAGCTGCAACATGGATGCTGTCCAGGAGGTGGGAGGGTCTGCTGGAGACTGGCCGGGATGTGTCAGCTGACCGGAGCTCGCCATGAACTGTTCGTGGCGAACCGCGGCGAGCCATTCGCGGGAAGTTCGCGAACGGTTCGCGACATCACTAATTGTGACTAGCACCTTAATCAAGAACTGATACCTATCAAGAATTTAAAAGCAGCTAGGATTGTCATTGGACTGTGAATGTTAAACTTTTTACTTTTATTTATTATGTATTCCATATATATTTCTTAACTCATTTTATCTTTATATCCATCCATTGGCGCAACCTGTTTTTGTGTATTTTATGTTGTACATTTTTTAGGGTTTGAGGGTATCCCCTATATCCAGAGTTTTCTGCCTATATTTTGTCAGTTGTTCTTCTAGTGCCTATCCCTACCTGTGTTTTTTATTTGCATATACATGTCTGGATCTCACAAATAAACTCTCCAAACTGGAAGTGGAAAACCACAGCGTGGCTTAAGTCAAACCGTTAAGGGATTAATTGATTCTAGAATTCATAGACAATCAACGCGCATAACCTGAATTGAAAATGTTCCCAATTTTTTTGTTGTTGTTGCTATTTAATTCTGTTTGGCTTGGTCTGTGTTATTTATTTAGCTATCACTAACATATATTATATTTTGGTTATTTAGCTATTATTAAAATATATTACATAATAGCACATATATTGTTTGTTTATTTTATTTTTACAGAATTGTGTTATATCTGGTAATGTGCAGTACAAAGTACAAAGTATGAGTCCATTTTTGTTTTTCCTCTCTATTTCAAGTCTTTCTTTTGGCCTATATTTATTGTTTTATTTTGCAATTTACATTCCTTAAAAAAATGACAATTCAATAGATAGATAATTAATTTGTACTGATCATTTCACTTTCTTTCTTGTAACCTTTTTTAATAGTGCTTACAATGTAGTGTGTCTAATTTGCATTTATAGAATATTTAGATCATGCGATTTGCACTGTGATGTTTTTATCTGACATAATACCAATGAAAGACCTGTTCTACTTTGAAACTTGGCACATTTCCCTGTATCTGCTTTGGTACGTTCCAAACTGAAAGTTCCTTTAAACTAGTTTGCGCTTCTATTTTTCTTATGCCACAGTTCTCCGTGTCCTGATGTTTTAAATTTCCCTTTCCCTATTGTGTTGTGACACAAGTACAGATTGTTTATGCAAGGCTCAGTGTGATATAATCGTGAATGTCGTTTCTTGTTATTTTTCATAGAGTAATTTTTTTTTATTAAGCTATGTGCTACCATTTTTGCCTCTGATTTGAATGTTGTTCTTTCTGGCAAAATGCCTGGAATGAACGGATTTTGGCAGTCTGTTATGAATGATGTAAAGTTACAATGTGGTAACCCTTGGACATTTAGGCTGTGATAAAGAGCTTCTTGCTAGTATTTTAGATGGACAGAGGTAGTCAATGCTAGTTCGCCATAGGCATGTGCTTATACAATAAGCTCAGTATGGTGCTAGATGCAGACTGCATTTTTATTTTCTTCTTATGGTATAGAATAAATTCAGATAGGAGAGCAATGCACACGTTTATCATATGCAAAGTTCAAATCCAATTTTTCATGTCAGTATTGAACATTCAATTATCCTGTATTTCTTGAGGTTTTTCTTTTACTATGTTGATGAAGACTGGTCAGCACAGAAATTATGCGATGGTTTGTACATACACCAAATCCTATTTGCACCCCAATAATTGTTGGAATTGATTATATCTGTTAAACTGTGTGTCCATCCAGGCTGCATTACTGTGCTGTGTGTAAAGGAAAAAATCTTCAGTTATACTTATCTTAAATTGAACATCAACTTTGACTGACAAGCTGACTTAAAGATAATGTTAGAATAGAGCTGTATAACATACTAAAAAATAATCTTAAAAATTATACTTGCAACCTTTTGTACAGAATTAATAGTAATTAGGACATTATCCTATTTAGTAGAGCAGTCACTTTAGTTGTTTTTCATACTACACCCATGTACAGTATAATTACATGATTTTGCTATTTCATGATAAAAAAATTATGATTTTATGACATAGAGGTGAGTATTTATTTACTTAACATACAGCAGCATAGAGAAACCAATGAGAAAAAAGGATGCTAACATGTGACCTCCCAAACTCCAACCCCTGATCAGGAGCCTTCCATATAATCCAAGATCACACCCTTCAACTTCCTCTTTCTTTGGTGAATCAACAGTAACAGATAAACAACCGACCAGTAGTTGTCACAATCTCTTACCTTATTCCATCGCGCCCAGGTGGTGCAGGATCCAGGGCAGACTCCTCTTCCAATGAGTTCAGCATTTCCCATGCCAGACGCTGGAGTCATGCCCCTTTTTATAACACAGGGCATGCACGTCGACATCATGACATCATTGACGCGGCCCAAAACATTTTGGGGGTGTGGCCTAA
Organism: Pelobates cultripes; assembly: GCA_933207985.1. Taxonomy (NCBI): domain Eukaryota; kingdom Metazoa; phylum Chordata; class Amphibia; order Anura; family Pelobatidae; genus Pelobates; species Pelobates cultripes. Next base: position 167,386,626 of record OW240917.1, read on the forward strand.
AGCAAAAGAAGCTTTGTTTTGTTCCTTGCTCTGTTGTGGTTCCTTGTGTTCCCCTTAATCCTTTTTGATTCTCCTTGCATATTTACTGTTGTTTCTGTGTACTGACCCGGTTTGCTTTTGACATTCCTGTTTTCTGGTTCTCTGACTCGGCTTGTATTTTAAACCTCCTGTTTTCTGGTATCCTGACCCGGCTATTCTTACTTTGTTCTCTTGATCTCTGGTATTCTGATTTTTGGCAATCCTCTACCTATGTTAAATCTGACCATTCTAAAGGTTGGGTTTTCTGTGGGTTTACATACTGCGTGTTCGGTTATCACACGACCACGATAGTAGTAACCAGGAATCAGAACTGCGGCAAACCAATATCTCCAACAATGAGAAGAGCGGCAGTCCAATCCATAAGGAATATAAAACAAGGGAACAGTAAGTGGGAACAAAAGTGCTTAGAATAGTGCAGGCTTGCCACTCCAAATTAGGGATCACTCCCAATCCCAAACAATACAAACCAACAAATAAGTATAGTTTAAAAAAATATATACCACCGGGGGCGCCACAATCACACACGTGTAGTTATATTTATCAGATGGTAGACACAAATCGTCATGTAAAGAGATAAGAATAGTACAGTATATAGTGAAGTATTTAATGATACAAATACAAATGATAAAAAGATAAAAAAAATTACACTCACAAAAGTATTGGTACAATAAGGACATACATCTAAATTGTGCTATGAATGCTTGTCAGCCCCTTCCTGGGCTAAATTCCCCTTTGCACAGTGGATCCAATTCTCCAGATTCAATGGTGGTCAGTCTATATATAGCTGAAGTCCAACTCTGTAGTATGGTCCAATACAAATCCGTGGGGGTGCTGGCAAGCTTCAGACTACTCGACGCGTTTCGTCTCACCGACTTTTTCAAGAGCTGTGTGTAAGTTCTTTCTTCCGGCTTTTTAAATCCTGCAGTTCGCGCGTTCCTCCCATTACACGCATGCGCACTATGGTTAGTGTGTCTGTACACATAGCCGCGCATGCGCGTATATCCAACCTTGGAACGCAAATAACTTTATTGGTAATTTGTGCCGGAACACACTTCCGTATTAGACCACCGGGTCTTACGGATTAGTGTAAGTGCACTCCAAACAATTACATATACATGATTCAACATTATAATAATCATTATAGATAGCTAAAAACAACTATTTTAATTCCTCACATATATATCACAAATGACCCATCCATTGCTTTATACATCAATGGTACAAATAACATTTAAAGGTACAGATCTCAAAAAAAGAGGGACAATGGTACATGCTAATATAGTATATCTTCTCTATACATACAGAATAAAATTCGAATTTTGGATGTCATATAGAATCATCACTTTTCTATTCTTTAAGAGGTATGGCAAAGGCACCATCGGATTCTTTTGAGAATCTTCAAAATCTAAAATTAAGTGTTCTAAAAATTATAAAAATTATAAAAATTCCGTTATTAAAAAAGAGATGAAAATGGAAGTCAAAATAGGGAATAAAAATTCAAGAGTAAAAATTCGAGAGTAAAAAAATACATTAATTAGAACCTAAATCAATCCATAAAAACTAATACATCCAGATCTACATTTAACCCTTTTGGGGAAGTTGTTTTAAGTCTATAGATCCACTCAGTTTCTTTCATAGCCAGCGCTTTTTCTATATCTCCCCCTCTCCAATGTGGGGTTATGGTATCTATCCCTATACACCTAAAATCTTGAAAGCTAAAATCGGTACAATTTATGCAGTGTCTGGGGACGCTATGTTTTATATTTCCTCTTTTTATCCCATTAAAGTGTTCCAGAATCCTGATGTGTAGTTTTCTTATTGTGCGGCCTACGTATTGTATACCACATTTACACTCTAATAAATAGATTACATTTTTTGTATGACAATTTATAAAATTCTTTATTTTAAAAACTTCTTTTGTGGCAGTGCATATGAATTCTGTTGTTTTCTGTTTTTGAAACCTACATGTGCTGCACTGTCTACATTTAAAAAAGCCTTTTGGTTTTTCTTTAAGAAAATTACTTCCTGAAGTTTCTATTTTCTCAGAGCTATCTATACGTGGTAAAGCGCTGGGAGCTAAAATTGATTTAAAATTCTGAGTTTTTTTGTAGATAATCTGTGGTTTACTTGGTAAAATATTAGTTAAAAGTTGATCCTGTTTTAAAATAGGCCAAAACTTTCTAATAATTTTCTCAACAAGATGTGCCTTACTATTATATCTAGTTATGAAGGAAATACTGTAGTCTTTATTATCTTTCTTATACACCTTTTTATTTTTTAAATTTTTTAAAAGTTTCACCCTGTCTTTGTTTTCTACCTGTTTTTCCGACTCTATCAACAATTTTTGAGGATAATGTCTTTTTTCAAATTTCTTATTTAATACTTTGACCTGTTCTTTAAAGTCATTTTTGTTGGTACAGTTCTAAGGAGTCTTGTTTGTTGTCCTTTCGGTATATTGTTAAGCCAATTAGGATGGTGACATCTAGAGTACTCTATAAAACTGTTTCCATCCGTTGGCTTAAAGTATGTTTTATTGCAAACGACTCCCGAAGAAACAAAGAAGGAAAGGTCTAAAAAATTGATCTTTTCGGTATGGGTTTCCGCTGTAAACCGCAATCCGTAAGTGTACAGAGGGTAACTCACAGGAGGTAAAGCTACCAAAGAGCACACGGAGCAGAGAGGGCGACCGAGTAGGACCGGAAGCGAGAGGGCGTTGACGAATGATGTCACGCATGCAAAACGGGTATTGGGCCACAAAAATAAGTGGAAAAAAGGTGATGACCTTCTAGCCACTTTTTTTCCACTTTTTTTTGCAGCCTGACAGTCGTTTAGCATGTTTGACATCATCAGACAGGTACCAATGGACGCCAGACAGATACCAATGGGACCCCAAAAAGAGCATTCTGCTGCATGTAGGAGCCGCAAAAACATGTAAAACGGCAAGGCCAAAATTCCAAGATGGCCACCAGGTGTAAATTAGGCTTGGAACACACAACGGCTAGAAAACCAGAGGAAACAGGCAGGCTAGTTACAGATCAAGCATAAAACAGGTGCTGACCAGCAGTAAAAGCACCAAACAGATAACGGCATACATCAGACAGACAGCAGGCTGTTTGTCTAATATGAAACAGACATGATATACAGTAATTATCAAGTGTTAAAAGGAGGTCTGAAAAATACTTAGCTTGCATCCAGAGCAGCAGAGAAAGAGAAAGTTGAAGCATGTGATCCTAGATTATGGGATGACTGCTGATGAGGGTGAGGAGTTTGGGAGGTCACATGTTAGCATCCTTTTTTCTCATTGGTTTCTCTTCACTGCTGTATGTTAAGTAAAGAAAGAGATATGCACAATATGAGCCTCTGTGTCTTGAAAAAAAAAATCCATGATTTATTTTAGAATTGCTCAATTATCATTTTTTTAGCACTCTTGTAAAGTATATCATGAATTTTTTCCTAACTATGTACAAAGTTATTTTAGAATATAGATTCCATGGCATGATTTTTAAAATCGTTGTCACTTCAGAAACCATGGAAAACAAAGTAGCACTAATCAAGTTGCAAATTATAATCTACATATAGCATATATATATATATGTTTAACAAACAACACTAAAAAGGCAAGTATAAAACTATAAACTATAAATAGACTGTCTAATACTTATACATAAACTGCCCATAAGATTAACAAAATTAGACCATTATCCCTTGTGCCAGTATAGGGAGCAGCTGGTCTGGTGTCCTGTAATGTCAGTCCTGGTGTGATATTGTGTGTACCTACAGGTTTGGGACTACTAACGATACTGTGCAGTCCCTTGTAATGATTTTGTTTCTGGACAGTGACTGACTTTACTGAACAAGGAGAAGACATCACTTATCATACAAGAATAGGGAGACTATAATAGTGAACCCTAGTGCCCATATTGGGGTAGTTTAGGGAGGCATTATTAGTTGTGCAATCACATTTGCTTACTGCAAACCTGCATTTAAGGTATATTTATTTTATGTTGTTGCCTCAAATATTAAGTGATTATAGTGTTCATTGGCACAGACACATTCTAAGGTTATTGTAATAGAGACAGGGGACATTTGTAAGTGATGAAACAAAATAGATTTTTAAGCACAGTAACATTTCTTGCTTTGTTTCAATTATTAGGGCTCGACCCCCTTGGTTGTCTGGAGAGAGCTAGTAAGCTCTATGGACTCAGCCATACATTATGTATCTGTTCTATTTAGAAATTCGATTGCCTACAATGCTGCACCACAATGTCATCACATTGTCTATTTAACACCATCACTTGATAGTGGATTACTGAAACAATTCCTTTTAAATAGATTCCTTTTTTGTTTTCCTATAGAGGACATTGGGATTCTGGCATATGTGGGCACAAAATTAGAACACATCAATTCTTATATTTACTCAGTCTTTAACTACTATGTATCCTAGTTTGCATTTCAGTTGACATGCAATATGGACACTCTTGTTTTTCATGTCACCCAAGAAAGGGGTTTTATTAATCAAGCAAATTATAGGAAAAATAAGGTTGCACATTAAGGTGTTACCAGTATTTTATTTGAAGGACAGATAAATAAAGCAAACGTTTCAGGCACAAGCCCTTTGTCAATGCAAATGTTGTTAAGGATGAACAGTCACTCACAAGTGTATGTACAGAAAAATGGCAAATGAAACAGTGCAATTAATGACTTCAGGTGCCGCTCCCCACCAAATCAGTATAGCTATGTGGTTCCCTTCCCGTTCCTGACAAAGACGCATGGTATACAAAAGCTTGTTTACAGTGTCATATCAAGTACTAAAGGCACAGTGAAATTATATCATATAATACTACTAGATATAAGCACATAGAGCCACTTGTTAGAGCGAGGTACACATAGTAGGCACACAGTAAAGTATGGGTAGATGGGTAAAGTAATACAATAAAGAGAAGAAAGGCAATCCATAACATAAGTACAAGACAATAATAAGAAGAAGATACTTCCAAAACAGCATCATTTAATTATCGGTAGCATCAAGTCATGTCAAACAGTATTCACAATCAAGAACTAATCAAAAAAAAAACCAAGAAATAGGCTTATTAAAATAACTGAAAAATAAAACAGCAGAAAATCAAATTCCCCAAATAGTAACTGCAATAATAAAGAAAAATTTAATGATTACCTAATAACTAATAAAATTACAGTTTAGGATTGCAATGCAGTTTTAAAATGTTTCTTTACATAAAATGCAAAGAACGTGATAAAAGCGTATTCATATGTCCATAGGGATTCTCTAAGCAACCTACACTAATATTGCAGATAAGCAGTTCAATTTTAAGTCACATTAACAGAATAGATCACTCCAGGCTGGAAGTAACCAAAAGAGTCTGAACTGTTGGACATGTTACTGAACATGTTTGAAGAGTAGCAGCAGAATGGAAGACTATTGAACTAGCTCTACAAGAATTAAATTATGAATAGACACTAGCTGTGTAGACAATGTCCTACACATTGTAGAGACAGAACATCCGAATAACATGGCTCTTGTACCTTTTACGCTGTTAAATTTATCCATCTCAAACTGTCTATGTGTCTACACAATGTGTTTTAGCTGCTGACCAGCAGATTTCAAATCTCTCTGTGTACTCCCTCAGTTCAGACACAGCAGTCATCAATCTCTAATAATATCTAAAAACAACTGTCCAGTCATCAACCCCAGCCCCATCAAAATCTACTTTATTTACTCATTTGTTTTAACCAGGCCAGGATTGTATAATTGATGCATTTGTATAATTTCAACAAAAAATGCTGCTGTTCTTATCAACCTTAGTGGGTTTCAGTTTGTCATATTATACACTTACTTAAATGTATCCACTAACTTCCCATACTTTTACTTTAATATTTTAACATAATATTAATAATAAAATCTTTCAATATTTCTTCACTTCTATAACCATTACACTGTTGCATTCTCCCTTCTTATAATGCTTACTCATTCTCCTTCCCAGCATCCTACATTTGTCATACATTCTCTGGTCACATGCAAGCCACAAGTCTATCTATTGTGATTTTCTGTACTGGAAAATTACTTATTCATTAATATAATACTAAACAAGAAAAATACTGAAACAACTTTAGTAAGTCAGTAACATTGTGCACCAAGTATCAATAAAAAAACACAAAAATGTTTTTGCATATTGATTGATCCCATTTTTATTGTGTATGCATACAGGAAGAAGTCTTGCATCTTGTGTGTCAGGAGTTTTCTAGAATATCTATATAGAATGAAGAATACCTCTCCCGGTATATTTCAATATGCCATGTAAATGCTAACATCACTATGGGGCCCTCGAACATGAAAACTGGGACTGTGCACAAAAAAATTCAAATTGTGGAGAGATGTCATAAAAACGAATATAATGAGATATCATGAAGTTGTTTGTTATTAACACTCTGTAAAAACAAATGTTTTATTTATCTTGTTCTACACTGCACAGTTTGCCCAGTATATCATTTGAACCATAAAAATTAATCTATATTGCTATGTCCCTCAGCGATCGACTTGCGCTCCACCTCCTCAGTCATTCAACGAGTTGGGCTAATGCGCATGTGCAGCAAGTGCAGCAAGCATTGCTTCAATGCTTTCCTGTGGGGATTTACTAATGCTGGATGTCCTCATGCAGAGTACGTCCATCGTCATTTGGGTGACCAAAAGTCACTTAACAACCAGGAAGTACCTCTAGTGGCTGTCTGATTGACAGCCACTAGAGGCAGTGTTAGTCCTGCAATGTAATCATTGCAGTTTTTCAAATGAGCTTTAGTGGTCTGGGTGCCAATAGTGTTCCATTAATGGAAAAAAATTAACAAAAGTGCATTAAGGTAGGGAGCTTAATGATGTGAGTTAATATGTTTTCTCAACATGTCATCAGATGCATAAATACTATCCCTTAGATGTCACTATTGCCATATTATTAAATGTAATTTGTGTACTTTCATTAGCACAAGTGAACCTTAAAACTACTTCCTGAACATAGTGAATAAAGTAACAGTTCACACCAGTTGCATTAGCGGTCCTAAGATGTGTTTCTCTTTGAATTAAATCCTTTGTTCAACTAGCCAGAGTATCTTTAGTCAACTCTATTCTATTCAACATTTCTATTCTGGTTTGTCATGAAATCCCTATGGACTTGCTAATAAGAATCTGAGTGAGAACAGGATTTAACAGAGAGCATAGTATATTTTACCATTCAATGCACCTTTTGTCTGCATTGGCTTCTCTACAAATCAAACCTTAATAAGAAAAATAACTTTTAGCCTATAAATCTTTGATAATGCAGAATGATTTAGCTGAAATTTAAATAAAGTTCTTTATGAATTAGAGCCCTGTCTAAATTCAAGTTCATTGGTTAGGAATAGTCGCCATGGCAACCACAAAGATTGGAATGTGCAGTGTTTAAAAAAACTAGCATTCAATATTATTTGCATATACTAGAATGAGCTATGCAAATGGAATTGTCTATTAAAGTCAAATTGAATATTGATATTTTAATAGCCTACTCCACAGGTTGCAAAATTCTCTCTCTCTCTCTTTCTTTCTCTCTCTTTGAGATGTGTTTTGATTATGCTGTATTATATTTATTGATCTACCTATATAGCTAATGTCAGTATTCCGTTTAACTTTGTAAATTTTTTTTGTAAATTCTTTATTTCAAAGATTTTGTGATAGAGGTGGGGTACAGAAAGGAAGGGTTAGAGGACAACAACGTAAAATATTAAACTTGCGCATTATACATTTTGCTTCCAAGTTGTTCCTTCCCTGTTCCTGCTAGTAGCATTAATGGTTACATCAGTTGCAGTAATGCTTAATGTTGTGTGTTTAACTATGAGTAGCGTTTCTCGTGTAGTTTTACAGTGAGAAGAGGGTTGGTTAGTTAAGTTAATTTAGATCTCCATAAGAATGTTTGTCCTGGGGTCAATAGGGTCTGTTCCCCCTAATGAGATATCGAATGTGGTATAGGGATGGTGCATGGTAACGTTAGTTCTCGCCTTCTAGGTTTCCCTCGGACTACGTCTGGCATAGCTAATTGTCTCTTTGTCAACCTCTAAAGAACAAGGGGCAGAGGCATCACTGGGGAGGGGGGGGGAGAGAGGGCCATAATTATAGTAATTATATAAAAAAAAACAGAATGAGGAAGATATAAGATTAGGCAGAAAGATTAGGCAGAAAGAGGCTGAGCAGGATATAAGAGCTTCCAAATCACACACAGAAGAGAAAATAGCACAGTCAGTAAAAAAGGGGGACAAAACATGTTTTAGATACATAAATGAGAAAAAGAAAGTAAAACAAGGATTAGTTAGATTCAAAACAAAAGAAGGAAGGTATGTAGAAGAGGATAAAGGTCTAGCTGACGGCCTCAATTAATATTTTCGTTCAGTATTTACAAATAGAAATGAAGGAAAGGGGCCTCAGTTAGGAAAAAGGACAAATGATTAATTTGTTACATGTGAGTTTACAGAGGAAGAGGTTATATTTCAACTGTCAAAAGTAAAGACAAATAAGTCAATGGGACCTGATGGAATACACCCAAAGTTATTAAAAGAGCTTAGTGGTGTACTAGCAAATCCATTAACAGATTTATTTAACCAATCATTGTTAACAGGAGTAGTCACAGAAGATTGGAAGTTAGCAAATGTTGTGCCCATTCACAAGAAGGTAGTAGTGAGGAGTGCAGCAACTAAAGGCCAGTAAGCCTTATTTCAGTAGTGGGGAAAGTAATGGAAACCATATTAAAGGATAGAATTGTTGAACATCTAAAATCACATGGATTTCAAGATCAGAGAAAACATGTGTTTACTTCAGGGGGGTGACTAGGGCCTTGGAAACCTGGAGGGCTGAAAGGGAGCGCTAGGTCTCCCATTTATTTTAATAGCAGTGGTTGCTCGCTGTTTAGCTTACTCACGGCATGGTGGATAGGGGCAGGGAGAAAATGTAACAACCTTTAGTTATTTATACTAAGTATTTTTTACTTAGAATTAGTAAAGTTGTCTGAAAGACCAAAATTACAAAATGGAATGAATTAGCTTCCTAATCCTTATGTCGGATTGCCATAAGGATAACAAAGAGGGGCTATCTACAAAACAGCTCCCTAATTTGGTACCTTGAAATATGGCTGTAACGGCATCCCCAGACATAAAAGGGGTTAACAGCCATTTAGGAGATATTCCCTTCCAGATATACAGGCAGCTACTGTAGACACCAATCCACCCGAACAGGAAACCATATGAATGCCGTAAACAGCCGAACCGGAACCATACGAATGCTGTAAACAGCCGAATAGGAAAAACCATATGAAAGATTTACACTCCTAGCAGTCGAACTGGAACAGCATTCAATAAATCGCCCCAAGAACGAGACAAAGCTCCGTGTTGACGGTCAAGCAGTGAACAGACCAGAGCTGTGGGTTTATTGTTCTTATATACACATTCTTACACATTAGTACCACCCACAGGGTTTTGTAAAACAACCAATAAACACGTACAATACACTCAGACACTCCCACAGAAAATCCTCCCCTCTCCCTGTGATACCTTACACAATGGGTCTATGTAATTATCACAGGCAGAGAAATACAGTTTTTCCACTTTATTCATAACTTTAAAAGTATGCATAACATTCACATAAACATTTTCAGAATCAGCATACTCCAAATACAAACATACGTCAAAATCATACAAATTGGTCCAGTGGTTCAAAAGATAGATCGTAGTCCTTTGTGACCTAATGAAGCATGGCTTTTCTGCCCAAAACCAGTTCCACAGAGTCTTCTATCTTGGGGATAATTAGGAAGTAATCCAATTATCTTCAAGGACAGAGGCAAAACTCCATTGAACACATGGTAGCAAAAGACAATAAAATACATAAAAATATATAACTGTGCAGCTATTGAATAAAACAGGTACATTCAACATATCACCAGATAGCTTAGATCTGAGCGCACATTATTACTGAATGGCGCTTAGATCACATACATACAGTTCAATTGCCATGGAGCCAAAGTCTTTCACATAGTCTTTCGTTATACAAATGGGCTCCATGGCATAGCTATCTGGGGTATCACTGTTCAAATAGGGCAAGTACCGAATTACCCAGTTTTCTTGTCTTTGCAGGGGAAAATCAAGCATTTTAACGTGGGGCCATAGTCTAAAGGCAGCAGGCGGGCAACCAGGCTCCTCCAATGCACAGTGGCGAGATTGGTCTTGTCACAATGGCAATCCCACAAGTGTACCAACATATGGAGTTATCTATTAAACGGCTGCAAGATGCAGTTGCAGCATGAGTTTGAAATGTATTCATCTGATTAATGATTGAATTTCATATGAATATGAATGGACAAATAGATGAAACTTGGTTTGAAATAATTTTAATTTTTTTTCGTGAAATGGTTTTTGTATGAAATTCAAACTTTGGTGGTGCTCATACAGTTGCACAGCACGCACTGAATACAGTCAGAAAAAAATATATATAATTTGACAAAAAAATTACTTTTAACAACTGTAAATTTGTAAAATAGTCTCAAACTAGGATACATGACAAAATACCTGCCAAGTACCAACTCAATAGCTATCATTTCTCTATTGGTCCTGGTAGTGCTAGCTACTAGATATAACATGAAGTTTAAAGAAGACTCACACTAGAATCAATGAGTAAAAAAGAAAGAAAGATTCCAGCACTCGGCTTCTATTATGCATTGGTGGTTTATTCAGCCATCCAACAAAATGGGTACAGTTTCAACACTGAAAATGTCTTTATTAAATTTAAAGTGCATGATAGAAAACATATTAGTTAAAAACTGTTACTTGCAAATGCAAATATTACAAGTTTTAGAATGAAATGTTGTATTTCTTAAACTGTGTACTTTGTCTTTAAGAGATATTGCAAACTGACAAGGTGTTAGAAATGGAACATATTGTTTTTCATAACTGTTTCTTTAAGCAATAACCTCAGTGCATAATATGTTTGCGCCATTTTGTCCCAGACGAATTACAATAACAATAATGCATAAACAAGTTTCAAGGCTATGCTACGACTCTTGCAGTACACAATATACTGTGGTAACCCCAAGTTAATGGAACTTCCCCAAATCTGGGAATCTCCCACTACTGTACACTTACGACTTAGTATAAACAACAGATAACCTATTCAGACTTTAAGATGCCATCTTGAACTAAGTCAGGAAAATTTCCATGACGTATACACCCTTTATTTATGGCCTTGTATGTTTGCCAAATTAAGGGAGGTCCTAAATTGAATAAAGTAAAAGAAGTGTTACTTTTTCATATTTGAACTACAGTAACCTAAAATGGAGACACCTAAGGTATAAATAGGTGTACTTTTAAATGTTAAGATACAGAGGAGAGACTTGGAGACAGACGCTGCTCCATCTTAAAATGACAGAGAGGCTGACATGATGACATGTTCAGAAGGGTATGTTAACCTATTAATGATATTTGCAAGCATGTAATTTAATCTTATAAACTCTGCTATAATGGATTTTATATTTTTATATAATAAATATCCAAAAAGACAAAACGATTGCTTCCAAGACAATCCTTATTTTATATTGTATTCTCAATTATTTATATATGTTAAATAGAGGATCTCTTACACTATATAAAATTATGGCTAAGATATCTGTATGGTTAGCCCTACTAAGTTCTATGCTTTAAGACATTATAGTGGTAAATAAGGGAACCACCAGCGGTTACAAAACTATGACCTAAAACACTTCTCAAGTACCCTAAGCACTGCCCTAGAACACTATAACCATTGTAAATCCCACAAACCGCCACTGCTTGGTTGGGGTCTCACCGTCTCTTACCCACCCTGGACCTACGACCAGGATCCAGCTTCCAGTGGGCAGACCTCTCTTAGTCCAGAGAGCATAGCAGGAACAGCTCTTAGAAGAGCTAGTGATTATACTCAGGGGAGTATAGTGATTATAGAAATCCCCCAGAGTGTATGTAGTTCTCCAATCCCCAAAACATGAGCCGAAACTTCATGAAGGTGCAAGATGATCTGATCTTTAATAGTTCAGGTTGGCTTTTATACAATTCTCCAGGCCAGAGGAACACTCCCTGGACCTGATGGGGCACAGGAACACAAATGACACAAACCAATCAGAACAAACATGTACAGCACACAATCCTTCCCCTCTGCTTGGGAGATAAATGAGTAAAGTCCTGTAAGTAACTCAATTATCTCCAGGCAGAAAAAAACAAATTTTCACAAAGTTCAGAAAGTACCCCAAAACATAACATACCCGGATAGCCAACATATCCATAAATCACCCAAATCAGAGCAGGGGTTCAAAAAGTTTCATGGAAGTCTCTTTTTGACTGGCCACAAGCATGGCTTCATGCCCTAAACAGTTCCAGGTAATTAGGGCCAGCAGTTGGTCTACTTACATTACATGAATGGAGCCTTTTAATGTGAATTGGGCAAGGTATACTGCAAGGCCCATAGTCAAAGGATCTGTGGCAAGCAAACAGGCCCCTACAAAAACCAGTGGTGAGGTCACTTTTGCCACATATCTCCCTCCCTAAGGGGAGACTAACCAGGTACCTGACCTCCTGTCGGTCGGTGCCTGAGTTAGTCGAGTAGCCCACCCATAAGCTAATACTAGTACTCGTTTATTCTCGGTTGCTCTCTGGCTGACAATTGGTGTTACTTTGTGAGCAGAGACCAGCGGTGCTCTGCCCCGCAGCCAGCATTACAGCTGGGTAATTGAGAGGGATGCCAGTTCCAGGATTAAGGGTAAGGGGAGGGCAGAGGCCAACTACGCTCTGCCCTGTTGCCAGCGCTTCTGCTGGGGTGACTAGTATGTAGTCCTGCCCTGTAACAAGGGGGGCAGGTAGGACAGAGGGCAGAGGCCAGCGGCATTCTGCCCCGATGCCAGTTCTTCTGCTGGGATGGTGTCAGCGAATACCACCCCCAGGACCCGGTTGAGGATCTGCTGTGGAACCCCTGGCATTCTTATAGGGTTGGTTGGGGATTTGGACCAGCCATCCAACATCCCTTTAGGTCTGGTGCAGAGACCGTGGTCCCATCTGCACCATTGGGGCCAGGAGTGCTGTCCCCCTGTGGTTGGGGAGGAGGATCAGTTGTCTCCTCTCCTGGTATCTCCGGCTGCTGTTGGAGAGAGAGACCGGTTGTCTCCTCTTCCTGAAACTCACCCTGCCACTGGTGATGAAGGACGACACCTTCTGCTCCCTGTACTGTATACTGCCGCTGGGGCAAGAGACTGGTTGTCTTCTCTCCCAATAGGATGCACTGCCACTGGGGAGAGAGACTGGTTGTCTCCTCTCCCTGTGAGATGCACTGCCGCTGGAGAGAGAGACCGGTTGCCTCCTCTCCCTGTTATTTATGTGTACGTCTATAAAAAACATTTGTTATGCCCTTAATTCACGACTTATTAAAGATATGTTTAGTTTCTAAACATTGTCCATCCTATTGGATGGCTGAATAAACCACCTTTGCACCACTGAAGCCGAGTGCTAAAGTCTTATTTTTTTTTTTACTAATTGGGTTCCAGTGGAATAAGGATCTGGATTCCCCGCAAAGGCACCAAAAAAAAATAGATTTTTATTTGTGTCCACACATCTATTAAGCTCCTCTAGATTCAATAAACCAGACTTAGGAAAAGTATTTTTTCCTGGCACCACAGTCCCCAAAAGTATTATTTTCTTTCCTCCAAACAAAAATCACAAAAAAAAAATAAAAAATGAACAATTGTATATTGGTAAAAAGTTCAAATCTCCTATCTCCCACTCAGAGTTTTCTCTAGTACTCGAGGGCTATCTGCTAGATAAAGCAAAAAGCTAAATCTTGTCTGGCACTATAATATATGAAACAGAAAATATAACTGCACTAAAAATTCAAAGTGCCAATTTTCTCACAATATAAACAAGGTGAGAGTAGTGCAAAAACTTATTCACTCTTTACAAAGTGCAATGTGCCATTTACACTAATTAGAACACTTTTAAGATTGTGGAATAAATTGTTTTACCTTATTGGCTTAAGATTGTGGAATAAATCGTTTTACCTTATAGGTTTAAGATTGTGAAATAAATCGTTTTACCTTATTGGTTTAAGATTGTGGAATAAATCGTTTTACCTTATTGGTTTAAGATTGTGGAATAAATCGTTTTACCTTATTGGCTGCAAAGAACATCCTTTCATATTGGGGCTGTTTGAAGTAGAGCAGGCTTATCTTAGCTTGTGAGTGAACAATTTTAAACACACTTCAATTTTTTTTCATTTAAAAGGCATACTTCACTATATATATTTTGTATTTTATTTTTCTATGTATTTCCATTTGGAATTGAGGTTCACTTCAGATATGTAACTAGAGTAAGTGAACTCTATCCTATCTGTGTGCACTAGATTACTTTAAGTGTTTTTTTGCATTTTGCTTTTTTTTTCACACTATTAGTGTAAATGCACATTGCACTTTCTAAAGAGTGAATACGTTTTTGCAAAAATTGGCACTTTGAATTTTTAGCGCACTTATATTTTCTGTTTGGTTTGTAGGTCTGTGTTTATGAGTCAATACACTGATAGGTGCTGCTGTGTATAATTAGGTTACTATTATTGTAATTAGCGCCACTTTCCCATGCTAGCTCCCACTCCAGCACAGGCACGGCAGGTATAAAAATACACATGATCTCTGCTAGTCTGTCTCCCCCAAGAGCTTTATTATCTAGCACATATCTAGAAGAATCCTGATTGGATTAGTTGTTTTATTGTTCCTCCTTTTTTCTCTTGTTCACTTATTCTACACCTGCCCACCTAAAAAAAAGCAACATCTTCTTTTTTCATTACACCCTTTTCTCTGGTGTAAAGAATGGCACTGCAAATCACATATGATTATGAGCATATTTGGGCTTGTGTGAGTCAGTTTCCCAGAGATTCTAGCATGTGTTGATTTGGAAATAAGAAATTCATCCGATCAACCAATTGGCCTCAGTTTGGCCGAACTGCAATTCAGTCCGAAACTAATCTCTAACTCTAGTCAATACTATTGTTGTGAACACTTGAAAATATCCTCCGGATTGATATGTTTTATTATCCATGTTTGGGGCATAAAGTGAGACAAACTGACAGGATGATAGCTTAATGATAGATGAAGGAGCAAAAACAAAGAGAAAACGGCATGGGGTCAAACTGTATGCATCCATACTGAAAAATTATACAAACATCAGTAATATGTTTGTTGTGTTCTTTCTTTATTATATTTCTACCAGTCTACTGCAGTGAAGAGATTATATTGTGTTATGTTCAAGAATATGCTACACATATTGCATTCTGGGTAGTTTCTTTGCTTCACTTCACTTAAGCCACTTTAAATTATTTGCATGCTGTGGTACTTTCAGAGAGAGACTTTACCAATGTGTCAGACTTTTTGAACAGAATGTAATCAATGGGATCTATTGATATTTCTATCCTCTAATGTCCTTCTACAATAAAATAAGAGAGCAGAAAAGTTATTTTTGCATTTAACCTACATGGATTATAGAGTAGAAAAGTTCAGTGTTTTGGTTTAGATTTGTATGTCTTAATTTAATTTGACCTGTACATACTGTACTCTGCTCTTATTTCTGCACAGCTTTTCCATAGAGGTCAGTGGTCAGAAATAGACAAATATACGACATTTATCTCAAACAAAAATGAAAATTAGAAAAAAAAATTCTATAGCTTATAGCAATGCACACAGATGAGATCTGAATGTAATTTCAAACAGTGGGCAGATAAAAATATGTAATCAATTTGTATAAAAAAAACACAACTTTAATAAAAAAAAAAGCTGAGTTTTAAAATCTAAAGCATACAATGGTCTGCAAATATTTTGTTAAATTAACTGATATATAACAACATATCTGATATATCTAACAATATCGACCTGTTTAAATGAACAAAATGTACATTTGCTATTTTACTGCCTTATTCTACTACATGGCCACAAAGAATGAAAAGATAAAACAGTCATTATTATCAGATTGACACCAAGGCAAACACATTTATCAGGTTTTCCAAACAATGCATTGTGTAACAATAGGAGTTAGGGGATGCTATTTTTTTTTTTTAATCCAATGCTTTTACAACGTTTTGAATAAAACAAAAATTTAAAACATATAGATATAAACATAAAATAGTGATGCTCTTTATAAGCATCTACAACAGTACACAATTTACAAATATCATATCCTAATGACACGAACTGATATTATTATATTTATAGAGTGCCGTCAAATTCCGCAGCGCTTTACAATGGGTGGATGAACAAACATGTAGTTGTAACCAGACAAGTTGGACACACAGGAACAGAGGGGTTGAGGGCCCTGCTCAATGAGCTTACATGCTAGAGGGAGTGGGGTAAAATGACACAAAAAGGTAAGGATAGTATTAGACTAATGACAGTTGCAGAAGAGGAATCAGTCAGGAGCTATTAACAGTTTAATGGATACGCTTTTATGAAGAAGTGGGTTTTTAACAATTTTTTGAAGGAGTGGAGACTGGGTGAGCATCTAACGGAGGAGGGAAGCGAGTTCCACAGGAACGGTGCAGCCCTCGAGAAATCTTGAAGGCGAGCATCAGAGGTGGGAGTACGGACAGAAGATAGACGTAAGTCTTCAGCAGATTGTAAGGGCCTAGACGGGACATACTTGTGTATAAGGGAGGATAGATAGGTGGGAGCAGCATTATGTAGCGATTTGAAAGCAAGATCCAGAATTTTAAATTGAGCTCTATATTTTATAGGAAGCCAATGTAGGGATTGACAGAAGGGTGAGGCATGGGAGGTGCGTGCGGACAGGAAGATGAGCCTTGCCGCCACATTCATTATGGACTGTAATGACGCTAGTTGGGAGCACGTAAGACCGCTGAGAAGCGGATTACAGTAGTCAAGGCGAGAAAGGACAGTGGAATGAACCAACACCTTAGTCGCATCTGGCGTTAAGTAGGGGCGGATGCGCGCCATGTTTTTTAGATGGAAATGACAGGATATGGCAATAGATTGAACATGAGGCTTGAAGGAGATGTCGGAGTCAAAGAGAATACCTAGGCAGCGAGCCTGCGTGGTTGAGCTGATGGTAGCACCGTTGACTTGGAGAGAGACAGACACAGGAGTAACAACACTTGAGGGAGGAAAGACCAGATACCAAGCTAGTAAAGTATACTCAGGGGAAATATGATTTTATACATGAAAAGTGAAATAAATCTGACTCAACACTAGATGGAAGCATACCTTATACAAGAAATAGCTAATCAAGTTAAGCAGCGACCAGGTTGCGATCACTAATTGTAACATAAATGATGACTCACAGTGGCTTAGACTTCGAGCAAGACTACAGTATCTGGTGAAAAAAGATTGATGCTATGAAGGACTACTCAATAAGAAATAATATTCAGATTACAATCAATTGATGCCCCTCTAAAATATATAAAGAGGTACCCAACATAATTTTAAGATGTGATTCTGTATTAATGCAATAGAGTTCATTAACTGTTCACGAACAATGCACGACAGTAGCAATGAAAGGAATCAGATAAATGTGAGACAGTTTGAGGCTGTGACACGCTCTTATTGAATGATTGAATGTTTAATTCAGTAAACCTCATCTGATGCATTTTTATAGGTTGTTAAGAATGCATATGCCATTTTCTTTATATAAATGGCAACCTGTACAGCGTATTATATCAAATACCACATTGTAACATAGTAACGCTATACGAGATAACATTATGTGGGTGTTTCACTCTTCAGATTGTTTTGTGCTGGAAATATTAAATTCTTACTGCATTATTCTACTCTTCATTAAATTTAAGTTTCATAAGTAAAAGTTCTCTCTATCAAGACTTCAAAGAATGTAGTTGTCTAAATACCTTTATTTTGAGTTAACAAACAGTTGATGTAATTTCTGAAACCCTCCTCCTTCTCCTGCCAAATGTAAAGGTACTGCCTTGTTAATTAACCTATGAACCTCGGTTATAAAAAGCTATTTTTATAACATAAACATGTTGCTGTGTTTTGCAAAAACAATATAACCAATATTTGCATCCTCCAGAAATATTTTTTTCTCCACTGATTTTACTTGATGGATGATATGTTCTGCTCTTTCCCCTGTGATTATAAAATGTTTAATATGGCTTTATCATTACAAAAATGAATATTAAATAGTCCAACCCAAAAGTCTGAATGGCTGCTATACTCATCAGTAAGATCCTAAAGCAACATGCCTAGAATTGAAATTCACTTCTATGTAATATCACTAATATATTCTGAAATGTTTTCCATACTTTCATTATTTTCCTCATTAGTATTTTTTGTGAGTATTTTTACAATTTCAATTTTTTCCAGATAAATGATTTTCTTTATCCTTAAAATAAAAAAAAAATAAAAAAATATATTTTTCTTTTACTGCACCAAATATCTGATGACGTGCTTTGTGTTATGGAAGGCAGCACACAATTTTAAATATAGTTCATCTTAACTTTGTCTCACAAGTGCAGGTCCAAAATAAATAAACAAATGTAATATTACTTGTCTTAACCACTTAAGGACTGAACCAAATGTACACATTGTAATCAAAACAAAATGTAAACAAAAACTTGAATTTGCGCTATATGTCTGTTCAGGCGTAAGTCACCTATTTCAGATTGTGTGCACTCACACTTATTATATATCATTTTACTAAGGGGAAACATGACTTTCAGTTAACATAAAATATTTAGGTATGGGGGGGCGGGGCCTGACCGCCGGCCGGATCAGACGTGTTTCGTCTGAGCTCCTGCTTCTGAGCTGAAATATCGGAGCCAACTGCGGGCCACAAGCAGACACCGACCTGAAAATATGATGACAGCATTGATCAGGCGATGGGGATTCCGGTGATACCCGAAAAGACTCCCAACGGCACCAAAGTAACCTGGTAGAAGCCTGAGGCCTACAAGCTTGAGCCTGGGTGAGACGGCCGCTCGCCCGGTTCTCCGACCGGCGCTCTGCCACCCCCCCCCTCTGGACCGGGGGGGTCACCCCGGTCTCCATGGGCTACCACCACTGCATTCTGAAACACCTCCACCCCAGTCTAGCCGAGCAATGCGGCCCAGTCAGCGTGCCCCAAGATGGCCGACCAGCACCTAACCCACGCACAATATGGCGGGGACACCGTGAAGCACACAAGCGACATGACACTCTCCCACGGCTGGATGCCGCATCTGGAGGTCGCTGGCGAAACGGCAAACGGAGACACAAGCCCCGAGAGAGCACCCTCCAGGATGTCGTGGCAAGAAGACAGTTATGGCAGAAACAAACGAGAAACCTATCGGAGGGCCGCGAGGCCTACCAAAGATGGCGGCGATCACGCGGCCAGCGAGCAGACATGAGGTACAACAAGCGCCTTTGTCCAGCTTGGAACAAATATTTACAAACTTCTGGCTCAAGCTGGAACACAGATCGCGACAGGGAGCACTGCATACATCCGCCTCAAGATGCCCACCAAGCCACCCACCGCCCGACCCACAGCGACAAACAGCAACCCTGGGGAGGCCCAAAACCACGAGAAGGCGGTGGAGAGACAAGCAGACATCTCACTCATACAGGGCGGCGAAACAGGGAATACCGACGAAACAATGCACTAGCAAGCCTCAGGCACCCTCTACTGTAAGAGCAACTCTACCCAGCCTAATGACTCACCCAAACGACATCTACCACATCCGCAGACCCACCGCATTGCAAGGCGACTGCATGGGCATCCATGGCAGGGCCCGGTACAGCCCCTACGGGGCATTGGTTGAAGAATCAAAAGTGCACTGCATACCTGGGTCCACGACCGGGAGACTGGCCACGGCACACCACATCATGCCGCGTTACCGGGGAAAAGGATCATCTTTATGCCGGCCAGCTCGGAGAAGGACTTAAGCCTGGGAAACCCCAGGGGGACTCATAGTGTTGTATTGCATTGTTTTATTGCCTTATAATATGCAATCCCCGGCCCATATTTGTCACCTCACACTCCAGACGAACGCCACAATTGCAAACCCAGGCAAATGTGGATACCTCCTAATTATAATGCAGGCTCTAGCTAGCTAGCTGAGGCTCCACCAATAAAGATACATGTGAAGGTAATGTTAAAAGTTATTTCTCTAGGTTTAAACATAACCCACTACCTAGTCTATCCTACCCTTGAGCCACTTTGTAGCATACATACCACTAGTGCCAACTTAGTAATACTCTGGGGAGTAGCGCCCCTACTCAGCACTACAACTAGCTCCCAGTACATCTCAGCCCCCTGTTATGGTATGATGGATAGGCAGTTGTACTCAATCTGCTCTACCATACCAACGTTACTTGCCAGCAGCTCCTGCTGTTCTACCCAGCTCTCTCTGCAAACCCAGTATAACTATGAAACAATTTAATATGGATAAAATATTAAAAAATGGGAGAAAATAAGAATTTTTTTAAAAAAAATTTGTTCTACCTGAAATTTTAACTGTTAATGTCATAATACTGTTTGCTTTTACTGCAATAAAATACACATATTTGTATTTCGCAATGTCTCACATGTAAAACAGTACCCCATATGTACAGGCTTTATGGTGTTTTGGGAAGTTACAGGGTCAAATATAGCATGTTACATTTTTCAGTTTTTTCACATTGAAATTTGCCAGATTGGTTATGTTGCCTTTGAGACCGTATGGTCAGGGCCGGTGCAAGGATTTTTGGGTACATAGGCGAAGATGCATTTTTCCGCCACCACAGCCCCAAAAAAACAAAACATCTTCACCTATGTGCCACTTAACTAACCCCTTTCCCGTCCTCTCCCCACCCATTAGTGGTCCCCTCCCTTCCCTGTCCCTTAGTGTTCTTCTCCCCTCCCCCCTCTTTTCCCTGTCCCTTGGTGTTTCTCTCCCATTCCCTCCCTGTGTCTTGGTGCACCCCCACCCCTTTAGTGGTCACACTCCCCTTCCTGGTGTGCCTCCTACCTCTATTGTTGCATTGCCGAGCAGATCTTACACACTCATTCATTGACACACACAGACTGATTGACACTCATTGACAGACACACTGATAGTCACACAGACTCAATGACAAACATACTCACTGATTTGACAGACACACACTCATACACTCACATGCACACTCATACACTCACATGCACACACACTCATACAATCACTCACAGACACACAAACACATTTAGTCACAGACACACACACAGACACACACAAACACACACTCACACACTGTCACTCACAGACACACACACTCACACATACACACTCAGAGACACACACACTCAGTCACTCACAGACACACACATCACATACATTCACTAATTATTATTTTTATAAATAAGCATTTTCCACCCAGCCTCCCTACCTGGAGAGCTGGTGTGGATGATGGATCATTCCATGGGGTCCAGTGGGGCTGCTGGATGGCGTACGGCAGTGATATGATCAGAGAAGGCGAGGGAGCTCTAATCTCCACGCTCTGCTCCCTCGCGGGCTGTCTACTGATGCCGGGAGCAGGAATATGACATCATATTCTGGCTCCCGTGGCATCAGCAAACGGTGCGCGAGGGAGCAGAGCATGGAGATTAGATCATACCACTGCCGCATGCCACACCAGGGGTCTAAATGGTGGCCTGGCAGGAGGGAGAGCTTCCCTCCTGCCAGTCACTGAAATCTTGCGCCCCCAGAGCCGGTGCGCCCCCAGAGCCTTATGGAATGAGAATTACCCCCATGATGGCATACCATTTGCAAAAGTAGACAACCCAAGGTATTGCAAATGAGGTATGCCCAGTCTTTTTTAGTAGCCACTTTGTCACAAACACTGGCCAAAATTAGCGTTCAATTTAGTTAGTTAGTTAGTGTTAATATTTGTTTGTGTGTGAAAAATGCAAAAAACTAATTTGAACGCCAATTTTGAGCAGTGTTTGTGACTAAGTAGTTACTTAAAAAGACTGGACATACCCCATTTGCAATACATTGGGATGTCATCGTGGGGGTAATGTTCATTTCTGGGCTACCATACGGTCTCAAAGGCAACGTAACCAATCTGGCAAATAACAATGTGAAAAAACTGAAACACAAGCCTTTTATTTGCCTCTGTAACTTTTGAAAACAGACACACACTCACTGACAGACACACACACAGACACACATTCACTGACACACACAGACAGGCAGACACAGGCAGACATACACACACAGACACACAGAGACACACACACAGACACACACACTGACAGACACTCACTCAGTCACTGACAGACACTCACTCATAGTCACTGACAGACAGACACTCATAGTCACTGACATACTTACACTTTCTTGCACACACATACTTTTTGTTTATTGCTCCTTACCTTATGGAGCCGATGTGGGGCATCTCCCTGGAGTCCTTCTATCTGCTCCTCACTGCTCCCTCACACGATTTAGTGATGCCGGGTGCCGGAATATGACACCATATTCCAGCGCTTGGCTTCACTACAGATCAAGGGAGAGAGCAGTGAGGAGCAGGAAAGGCTGAGCTCCTTTGCTGCATCCCCCGTCCCTTCCTCCCTGGCCAGGTAAGTGTTAGCAGAGTAGGCACCTGCAATATGGGGAAAGCAGGTGCCTGCTCTGCTATAACACCAGCATGTACCTGCGGCTCGCTGGGCCGCAAAGATGGTCCTTGTGGGCTGCATGCGGCCTGCGAGCTTGACATGCTTGCCCTAAAACAATTGCAGTCAATGTCCTTCCAGTTGGCAAATGGAATGCTGTGCAATGCCCTGCAGCTTGATATTCATGAAGCCATGCTGTGCAATGCCTTGCTGTTCTTCAATGAGCTCAGAAAAGAAAAAAAGGGGAGAGATTCCCAATAGTGTAATGTTGTGGATAATTAGTATTTATTTGTGGACAGTATATATAAAGAAAATAAGGTTATTTGCTACTATGTGTTGATTTTCTTCACATTTCATGTGCAGTGGCAAACAGAGGGAAAAAGGAGCTGAAATAAAACAACTGTAATTCCAAGCAGGATTATATTCAAGACACGTTGACTTCAGCTATTGAGGAAGTCAGACCAGCAGAGATCCTATATGTTTACCCTTGCTGAATCTGTGTTGGAGTGGGAGATTACCAGGGTCATTGATTTTAGTGTGAGAATAGCAAGACAGTAAACTAAAGTAAGGAGTCAAACTGAAATTAACCCCATTAAGGACCGGAGACGGTTCAGGACGTCATCTGCATTTTTGCATTGCCGACCGCTGACGGTCCTGAACCGTCACAACGGTCAGATGTACCTACCCAATCGCCGTCATTCCCCCCGGCGGTGATCGGCGTTGCTCCCGGTGTGGGGAGACTGCCTGCAGCCCAGGCAGTCTCCACATGGCGGATTAGGACCCCTGGGGCCATGTGATCGCTTAACAGAGCGATCACATGGTCACAATAGGTGTCCTAGTGTCTGCTTGCAGGGGGCTGCCTGTGCTGACAGGCAGTCTCCCTGCTAAAGGTTTATGTTAATTTAAAAAAAAAACAATTATATATGTATCTCTCTCTCTCTCTCTCTCTCTATATATATATATATATATATATATAATGTCATACTAAGTATATTTTTTATATTAATATATGTATATATTAATATAAAAATACACTTATAATTAAATTACACACACATATATAATATATAATAACTATATATATATTGTATATATATTATTATAAAATACAAATAAGTAAATTTAAATAAAAAAATGTAAAAATAATAAAAATTTAAAAAATTATATATCTATATGAAATTTTATTCTAACTGTATTTTGATATTAATATATATATATATATATATATATATATATATATATAATATATATATATATATATATTATATATATATATATATATATATATATATATATATGTCATACTAAGTATATTTTTTATATTAATATATGTATATATTAATATAAAAATACATTTATAATTAATTTACACACACATATATAATATATATAATAACTATATATATTGTATATATATTATTATAAAATACAAATAAGTAAATTTAAATAAAAAAAAGTAAAAATAATAAAAATTAAAAAAATTATATATCTATATGAAATTTTATTCTAACTGTATTTTGATATTAATATATATATATATATATATATATATATATATATATATATATATATATACGTCCCAGATCCCAGCACTCAATGCTCCCGGTCTTTTAATGCTCCGGTGCTGTCTCCAACCAAATTGTATACAATACCAGTAGAGAGCACTCAGGAGTCTTTCAAGGTAAATTTCATCTGTTGCTTTATTGAGCAATTACAAATTCACACAACGTTCCAGTCGACGTTTCAGACTGTAAAAGTCTGTACAGACTGAAACGTCGACTGGAACATTGTGTGAATTTGTAATTGCTCAATAAAGCAACAGATGAAATTTACCTTGAAAGACTCCTGAGTGCTCTCTACTGGTATTGTATGTATATATATATATATATATATATATATATATATATATATATATATATATCTCAAAATACACTTAGAATTGAATTTTATATATATATCTATGTATATATATTTATAGCAAAATACACTTAGAATGAAATTGTATATATATATCTATGTATATATAAATAAATAAAAATAATACGAAATATACATATGTCCATATGCAAAATTACATAAATAATTATATAAATATACACGTAGACTTCAAATAAATAAGTATGCATATAGATTTAAATTCTATGTGAGTATTTATGTAATATTTTTACATAATTAAGTAATTTTACTGATTGCAATTTGAGTGACCTGCCTGACAACCCAGGCCGAAAGTCCAGATAATTTAATGTGCTAGCATTGTATTTTACCCTGTAACTTTCTATGACACCCTAAAACCTGTACATGGGGGGTACTGTTTTACTCGGGAGACTTCGCTGAACACAAAAATTAGTGATTCAAAACAGGAAAACATATCACTGCAATGATATTGTCAGTGAAAGTGACTTTTTTTGCATTTTTCACACACAAACAGCACTTTTACTGATAATATAATTGTTGTGATACAGTTTTGAAACACTAATATTTGTGTTCAGCAAAGTTTCCCAAGTATGACAGTACCCCCATGTACAGGTTTTATAGCGTTTTTGAAAGTTTCAGGGTCAAATATATGGGTCAAATATTTTTATATTGAAATATACCAGCTTGGTTACGTTGCATTTGAGAGCGTATGGTAGCCCAGGAATGAGAATTACCCCCTAATGGCATACCATTTGCAAAAGAAGACAACCCAATGAATTGCAAATGGGGTATATCCAGTGTTTTTTAGTAGCCACTTAGTCACAAACACTGACCAAAGTTAGCATTTTTTGCATTTTTAACACACAAACAAATATGAACGAATATGAATGAATGAAAAAGCAAAAAAGCAGGTAAACACTGGGTATTTTTGAACTCAGGACAAAATTTTGAATCTATTTAGCAGTTTGTTTCATTAGCTTTTGTAGATGAGTAAAATATTTTTCAAGTAAATGTAAAAAAAAATTTATTTTTTTCAATTTTACATCTTTTTTTATTTTTTTTAAATTAAATTACATGAGATTATATAAATAATGGTATGTGAAAAAATATATATATAATTTGTATGGGAACAGTAAACGAGAGAGCGGAAAACTACAGCTAAACACAAACAACACAAAAGTGTAAAAAGAGGCCTGGTCGCAAATGTACAACATCGCAAAAACAGTCCGGTCCTTAAGGGGTTAAAGCAAATTTAAATTCACTTAGAAATTTTAATTTAGCAAATAATTCTAAAGGTTTAGTTTTATGCTGTAACTGACTTGGAGCTACTTAAAGATGCACTTAAAACAATTTTGTGTGTGAGATAGGACTATGTTACTGTGCAGGTGTTTGAGAACTGTGCAATGTTTCTTAACATCAACGCAATAAGGCTACAGCAGTAAATCCACCAAGCACTAAACTGGTTTGCAACAAAAAACACCTATTATTTCTGAATAAAGTTGTTTTACTGTATGCAATATACAATCATTCATAAAACATACATTATCTATTGTGAAGAGATACCCACCTTCGTCAATGTCACTTACTAATCCCAAGCCGAATGTAAAAGTGGGTAGGGGTCCTATTCCTCAATCCATCATCAGCAAAATCATCTGACTGTTGGAACGCCTCTTCCTTGGACATGAGTACTGCTAAGACCTTTACCTTCATTACTTCCATTACCACCACCATAACCACTTTTATTAGTATTCAGCCTCAAGATTGTGAGATTAGCAGCAGATCCATTCATACGTCTGAATTAACTACTAAGTGGTAATTGTTTTTTCCCATCCTTTTCTTGTTGTTATAATTTGTCCTTCTAGCAAAAGCATTATACCTTCTTGTTGTCCACCCGAAGAGGACAATTTTAATTTTTAATGTTTTTTTTTTTTTGTAGACATTAATCTTTGCCTTCTTTATTTTTAATAATTTGGTCCTGTTTTCGCAATATTATATATTATATGGCAGAATATATATTATTTAGTTTATGTTATGACTACATAAATTGTTTTTAAGCATTAATCAATGGGAATTAAAATTGGGGTATAATGTTCATATTGTTGATGATAATATGACAATCCTGTTGTGTACTCTCTGGCCCTTTCGGCCTCCTTGAAAATTCCTAATACCTTTCATGTGTCCTTGCTCAAACCTCTTGTTTGAAATAAATATACTGTCTCAAGTGTCCCTCCTCCTCCCTTAGTTGTTTCTGGACAGGAAGAGTATGAGGTCCCCTCCATAATTGATTCCAGGTTTTCTCGGGGCACTTTACAGTACTTGGTGGATTGGAAAGGTTATGGACCAGCCGATCGTTCTTGGGTTCCGGCATCTGATATACATGCTGGCCGCAAGATTATTTTCATGCCAAATTTCCTCTGAAGCTTGGTCCTGCCTGCCCGGTGGGCGTTCTTCAGGTGGGGGGTAATATTCATCCGCTTATAAAAATGTTGTTAATGGCATTTACTGTCCACACAGGAAAAGTTGTGCCGAGCAGCAACCAAATCCACAGAAGGGTTAATGCTGAGCAGCAATTATGCAAATGGGAACCTGATAACTGTCTTTGGGGTCAAAGGCTGGTTACAGCCTATCAGATCTAGAGGAGGGATATTTAGGCCCAGTATTCATTCTGCTCAGTGCCCTGTCATCATTTCCCTTGTGGCTGTCCGAGAGCGCGTTAATGAATCTGGTTATTCTGTTTTTTTACTTTGGCATTGTTTTTGACTTCCCTGTTTTCTGGCATCCCTGACTCCTGGCTTTTCCTTATCATTGTGTCTCTTTCTGTATCCCTTGACTTCGGCTATTCCTGACTATTCTTTGGTACGTTAGTCCGGCCATTCTAAGATCCGGTATATGTTACCTATCAGTCCTCTGTGTTACACAATTCTACGTGCTGGATCATTCTGTAATCCTGACACCACCACTGAGAATGCAACCCTGAAATATGTTTCCGATTTTCTTGTTTTTTTCCTGTGAAACAAACTGGTGCTTTATTAAACTGGAAGTGACAATGACAGTGTACACTGTTCTGTACCATTTAAAACTTTATTATTTTAACAGATAGAGAACAGTGGATATGATTAATTATAAAAAACTTATACTAATATATATTTAGATATAAGCATGAATTAAGTATTGAATAGAAATACCAATTAAATAAATATTTTATTAAAAAATCAACCTTATCAGATTAATTTAATTGCATTCTATGGAGAGGTGAATACAAATATAGGTCAGGGTTTTGTATCAAATTGGACAAAATTGTTACAAACTTCTTTTGTGTGGTTATACACAAAAAGTTAGAAAAAGATAAGATTAGAAGAAACACTTTATAAATCGATTAAAAACTCAAAACCCAAACTATGAACCTCTACACCAGAGGAAATGCTCCCCTCCCTATTTTCCTTGCTGTACCCTAAATTGAAAATGCTCTATAAAAAGTA
This sequence comes from Pelobates cultripes, assembly GCA_933207985.1. Lineage (NCBI taxonomy): Eukaryota > Metazoa > Chordata > Amphibia > Anura > Pelobatidae > Pelobates > Pelobates cultripes. Next base: position 167,414,708 of record OW240917.1, read on the forward strand.
AATTGGGGAAAAAAACAAAACTGCCCTAAAGACAATTTTAAAGAGGGCTGTTAATCAATATTTCTGCACTGGTACTTTAATACAGGTATGTTGAGGACAGCTAGTGCTTCAGGAAGTGGTTATCCCCTTCTCACTTTGCTACTTAATAGGGATAGAACCTGGGTATATATACTGCTTTGGAAATTCTCTAAAATACCAATGCAATTACAAGTTCTGCCTTGAGGTTTTTAGGTTCATGACACACAGTAACATTACCAATGCAAGTAAAGAATATAGATATGACTAAATTGGGGATACTCTGTCATATGTACACATTACGTAGGAACACATGCAGGGTCATTCATTGAACCATACATGGCAAATATTGTGAAAAAAATAGCAAATAGTATGATCAAGTATCCAAAATGGAAAATTTCAGATATTCTGTAATCTTAATTGTTTACACCTACAATTTTGCAGTTCTCTTTGCAAGAGTACTGTAGTAAAAAAAAAGATTTTTATAAACTCTAAATATGTTTCAAATATGCAATAAAATGTAAAAATTATTTTTGCTTTCATCCTTTTTGTAACTACACAGCTGAAACATTTACAGTTAATAATTACTCATTTTAAATACAAAGAAGGCATGTCCTATTAAATTGCACTTGATAATATCTCTATTTTAGAATTCATATTCTCTTCATCATAACAGTCATGTTGACCTCAAATCGGAAAAACTAAGCAAAATTTCAAACTTTATTGTCGGTAGTTAAAATATATTCACAACAAGCAAAGTTATAAAATTGAAGAAAACAATTTATTAAATGTAGGTACCTTGCAAGGAAAACCATTTTAAATAAAATGCCAGGACTATTATATATTACCTGAACTTACTATGAAGTGGAGAATTGTGTTGTCATGATATGATCTCTAATGTTGTCCACAGTATGAACAAAAATACATTACCAAAAAAGTTACATCTGCACAGAAGGTTTTGCAAAATAAGTACTTTCTTTTTCTACTGTAAATTAGGCAAATTATTCTACAAAAGAGTGGAAATAATTGATTTAAAAAAAATAATAATAATAATATGAATTTACCATTAAGCTTGAAATACTACTACTACTACTACTACTACTACTAATAATAATAATAATAACATAGCTTCTTGTACTGTCTATCAAATTATACAGGATTTATCATTAAAAATTTAAGCTTGAGTGACTTGTCAACCATCTGCCAGGTCCATACCATTTGAGGAGAAGTAAAATTAAAAGCCGGTATATAATAAAGTTTCTTCTATGCTTTTTTCCAATGAAAGCATGGTTTCTGTGTATTTGAAAACAATACTTCATTTCAGCACTTGCTCTGAGAAGAGGCTGGGAGATGTCTGGTGTCCATGAAATCAAGTAGAGCTTGTTATATACCTCTTCTTGATTTACCAGCTATTGGATGGCATGATAAGTATTAACCATGTGTCAGGATCGTGACAGGGATCCAACACGCAGAATACAAACAGGGGATAGGTACGTATACCGGACCTTAGAATGGCCGGACTAACGTAAGGAGAAAGCAAAAGAATAGTCAGAGACAAGCCGAGGTCGAGGGAACGAGAGATCAGGTAAGCGAGAGACAAGCCGAGTCAAAAGGACAAGAGAGGAAAGCAGGGTCAAAATACAAGCCGAGTCAGGAACCAAAAGACAATAGAGGTAATTGCACTGAGTGACCAGACTAGCTAGAACCACGACAGGGCAATGAATCATTCCACAGAACCCTTTTTTATACCTTGGCTCTTTAACTGTTGGCTCCACCCCCAACGGGTCCTGATTGGTTGTTCGGCACTTGGTTGCTGTGATTGACGGGTCGGAACGTGATTGCCGTCATGACTTCGGCTACTGAGCGCCGCGTCATAAAAGGAGGCGGAGCTATCGCGGCCGGCGTGTAAACGACCGGGAGGAGTGCAAGGATCGGGTGAGTCAGCCCCCCTGGGAGGATGGGCGTCTAGGTGTCTAACCTCCTCCGAGGTAGACACCAAAGGTACCCTGACAGTACCCCCCCTCTCAGAAACGCCCACCGGGCGGAAGGAACCGGGGCGGGACGGAAAACGAGCATGAAATGCCCGGAGGAGACGAGGGGCATGCACATTTTCATGGACCACCCAAGACCTTTCTTCAGGGCCATACCCCTTCCAGTCAACAAGATATTGCAACTTCCCCCGAGAAATACGAGAATCGAGAATGGATTTGATTTCATATTCCTCCTGACCCTCAACCTGGACAGCGAGAGGGGAGGACTCAGGGGAGGAAAATCTGTTGCAAACCAAAGGCTTCAATAAAGAAACATGAAAAGAGTTAGGGATGCGCAGGGCAGGCGGAAGGGCAAGACGATATGCAACCGGGTTAATCCGACACAGAACCTTGTAAGGGCCTATGTAACGAGGAGCAAATTTCATGGAAGGAACCTTCAAGCGGATGTTTCTGGTACTCAACCACACCCTATCACCCGGGGCAAAAACCGGAGCCATCCGTCTCCGTTTGTCAGCGTGTCGTTTGAACACCATGGAATTATGAAGAAGAATTCGTCGAGTCTGATCCCACAACTTTCTCAGATTGGCGACATGAACATCAACCGACGGAACCCCTTGGGAAGGGGAAACCGACGGAAGAATGGAAGGATGAAAGCCATAATTCAAGAAAAAGGGGCTAGAACGAGTAGAATCACAAACGAGATTGTTGTGTGCAAACTCTGCCCAAGGAATCAGACCAACCCAATCGTCCTGGTGTTCAGAAACAAAACAACGCAAATATTGTTCAATCTTTTGGTTGGTGCGTTCGGCAGCTCCGTTGGACTGGGGATGATAGGCAGAGGAGAAGTTCAACTTGATGCCTAAGTGAGAACAGAAAGACTTCCAAAAGCTGGAAACAAATTGGGAACCTCTATCAGAAACAATTTCAGAGGGAATACCATGTAGACGAAAAATCTCCCTCGCGAATATCTCAGCTAATTCGGGAGACGAGGGCAGTTTAGGCAAGGGCACGAAATGAGCCATTTTAGTAAACCTGTCAATCACCGTGAGAATAACAGTATGTTTTTTAGAAACAGGCAAATCGACAATGAAATCCATAGCCAAACACGACCATGGTCTCTCGGGAATTTCTAAGGGATGCAAAAGTCCACAAGGGAGCGCGTGAGGTTGCTTAGTCTTCATACAGACAGCACATGCCCTGACGAAATCCCTTATATCCTTACGAAGGGAAGGCCACCAGAAATCTTTAGAAATCAAGGAACACGTTTTGCGTGTGCCGGGGTGCCCAGCAATTTTACTGTCATGAAAGCAATGCAGCAGTTCCACTTGGAGCTCAGGAGGAACGAAGTATCGATCCCCAGGAACAGGTTTGGGAGCTAGATGTTGTACTTTCTTGATCTCAGCAAGCAACGGCGAGTGTATCCTGACACAAGTGTTGGCAATAATATTACACTTAGGAACGATAGAAGACAAAGGTGCTTCAGACACCGTAGAGGGTTCATGTTGACGGGACAATGCATCTGCCTTAGAGTTCTTAGAACCAGGTCTATAAGTGAGCACGTAATTGAAATGTGTCAGAAACAAGGACCAACGAGCTTGCCTGGCGGACAAGCGCTTGGCCTCCCCTATGTAGGACAAATTCTTGTGATCAGTCAAAATAGTAACCGGGTATAATGTCCCCTCCAACAAATGTCTCCATTCCTTTAAAGCCATAATGACCGCTAACAGTTCCCTATCACCAATGTCATATCTACTTTCAGGCCCAGATAATTTCTTGGAAAAAAAACCACAAGGATGTAACGGTTTATCCAAGCCTAGCCTTTGGGACAAGATAGCGCCTATACCTGTCTCCGAGGCGTCAACCTCGAGTAAAAAAGGCAAAGATGTGTCAGGATGAACTAATATCGGTGCTGAGGCAAAATGTTCCTTGAGAGTTTTGAAAGCAGAGAGAGCCTCTGTGGACCAAGTCTTGGTATCAGCCCCCTGTCTAGTCATATTAGTAATAGGAGCAATAATAGAAGAGTAGCCTTTAATGAAGCGCCTATAATAATTGGAAAATCCGATAAATCTCTGAATGGCCTTGAGTCCCCTGGGCAATGGCCAATCTAAAATCGATTGGAGTTTAATGGGGTCCATCCTAAATCCGTCTCCAGAAATAACGTAGCCAAGAAAGTTTATCTGAGATTGGTCGAAGCTACACTTTTCCAATTTGCAGTACAATCCATGTTGTAACAGTTTGCGCAGTACCCTTCTGACTTGTCTGTGGTGAGTCTCAATCTCTCTAGAGTGTATTAGTATATCATCCAAATATACTATAACGCATTCATGCTGAAATTCCCTAAGAACCTCATTAATAAGGTCCTGGAATACTGCAGGTGCATTGCAAAGCCCGAAGGGCATTACCGTGTATTCATAGTGGCCATAACGGGTATTGAAAGCTGTTTTCCATTCGTCTCCCTGTTGAATTCTCACCAAGTTGTAAGCTCCCCTCAAATCTAACTTGGTAAAAATCTTGGAGCCTTTCAGTCGATCAAAGAGCTCAGTAATTAAAGGAATAGGATAAGCATTTCTAACAGTTATCTTATTCAAGCCCCGATAATCAATGCAAGGCCGTAGAGTGCCGTCTTTTTTATCTACAAAAAAGAAACCGGCCCCGGCCGGAGAAGATGATCTCCTAATAAAACCTTTGTCTAGGTTTTCACGTATGTACTCCTCTAGGACTAAGTTCTCCTTAGTGGATAAAGGATATACCGTACCCCTCGGAGGCATAGTACCAGGTAGGAGTCTAATTTTACAGTCGAAAGACCTATGTGGAGGTAAAGTATCAGCCCTCTTTTTGTCAAAGACTGCCTTTAAATCCTGGTACTGTGATGGTATCTGTAAATCTGTAGGTTGGGAAGAGTTAACCGGGGCGTCAACCCTGCAAATTGGTGAGACTTTCTGCACACATCCTTTCTGGCAACCCTGACCCCAGGAGACTATCTCACCCAGTTCCCAGTCAATGATAGGGTTATGCTTCTTAAGCCAGGGATACCCCAAGACTATAGGAACTGAAGGAGATGAGATCAGCATGAGGGATATTCTTTCCTCGTGAAGGATACCAGTGGTTAACTTAATTGGTATGGTTTCACGAAAAATCACAGGTTCAGATAATGGTCTACCATCTATGGCCTCAACGGCCAAGGGTGTATCCCTTAGCTGAGATGGGATAGAATGGTTAGTGACAAAGGCTTGGTCAATAAAGCTTTCAGCAGCTCCGGAATCTATCAAAGCCATAGCATTAAATACTCCCTTTTCCCAAGCTAAAGAAACAGGTATCAGAAGCCTATGATCTTTATAATCATAAATAGAGGACAAGATAGAAACACCCAAGGCCTGTCCTCTTGAGAAACTTAGGTGCGAGCGTTTCCCGGCCGGTTAGGGCAATTTAGGCGTAGGTGACCTCTAATTCCGCAATACATACAAAGACCCTCCCTTCTCCTGTACTGTCTTTCCTCCTCTGAGAGTCGAGTATGACCTATTTGCATAGGTTCTGGGAGAGCTAAAGTAGTAGAATCAGAAGTCTGAAATGAGGGAGCTAGTCTTATGGAGGATCTGCGGGTTCTATCCCTAATATTCTGCCTCTGTCTCATACGTTCATCTATTCGGGAAATAAATGAAATCAGATCCTCCAAATTTTCAGGAAGATCTCTTGTGGCCACCTCATCTAAAATCTCATCAGATAACCCGTTCATAAATACGTCCATATAAGCCTGTTCATTCCACTTGACCTCTGCTGCCAAGGATCTGAACTCCAAGGCATAATCCACTAGGGTTCGGTTATACTGTCTAAGACGTAACAGTAGTCTAGCTGCATTGGCCTTTCTTCCTGGAGGGTCAAAAGCTCTCCTAAAAGCAGCGACAAAAGCATTATAATTATAAACTAACGGGTTATCATTTTCCCACAGGGGGTTAGCCCATCTAAGTGCCTTGTCAATGAGCAAGGTAATTATAAATCCAACCTTTGCCCTGTCAGTAGGGTAGGCGTGGGGTTGTAATTCAAAATGAATACCTATCTGGTTTAGAAAACCTCGACAAGTGTCAGGAGCGCCGCCATAGCGTGACGGGGACGTAACACGGGAAGAAGTAGCCACTGTGGCTACCTCTAGGCCTGTACTTATAGGAGAGATAGATGGGGTACGCATCTCCTCTGAGTGACTACTAGGACGAGATAGCAATGCTTGCAGAGCTAGAGCCATCTGGTCCATTCTATGATCCATGGCCTCAAATCTAGAGTCAGGAGAACCGACCTGAGAGTTTGTACCTGCAGGATCCATTGGCCCTGTCGTAATGTCAGGATCGTGACAGGGATCCAACACGCAGAATACAAACAGGGGATAGGTACGTATACCGGACCTTAGAATGGCCGGACTAACGTAAGGAGAAAGCAAAAGAATAGTCAGAGACAAGCCGAGGTCGAGGGAACGAGAGATCAGGTAAGCGAGAGACAAGCCGAGTCAAAAGGACAAGAGAGGAAAGCAGGGTCAAAATACAAGCCGAGTCAGGAACCAAAAGACAATAGAGGTAATTGCACTGAGTGACCAGACTAGCTAGAACCACGACAGGGCAATGAATCATTCCACAGAACCCTTTTTTATACCTTGGCTCTTTAACTGTTGGCTCCGCCCCCAACGGGTCCTGATTGGTTGTTCGGCACTTGGTTGCCGTGATTGACGGGTCGGAACGTGATTGCCGTCATGACGTCGGCTACTGAGCGCCGCGTCATAAAAGGAGGCGGAGCTATCGCGGCCGGCGTGTAAACGACCGGGAGGAGTGCAAGGATCGGGTGAGTCAGCCCCCCTGGGAGGATGGACGTCTAGGTGTCTACCCTCCTCCGAGGTAGACACCAAAGGTACCCTGACACCATGGCCAGAGAACCCTGAGTCCCTTGTTCCAGAACATTTTTTATCTCACAGTTACAAGAGAGTGCCCAATTATGTGACTGATTTATCCCTCTTTCAACATTTGCTATAGTTAGGGTGTCCTCGGTTACCTGGATAAATACATTGCATACTCTCACCCTCAATCATAGATATAAAGCTTCATTTCATTTCTGATTATTAGTAAGAAGATAGATAGACAGATAATGCTTTCACAATGATTGTCTGCATTATGATGGTTATGAGTCTAATTTGAACTATTCTATTTATCACTGTTTAAAATATTACATACTTGCATTTATTTTTTTTAAAGAAACATTAATTGTGTTAATGCATCTGCATTGTTGTTTCTGTTTGGTGTTGCAAAGGTTGTTTTCCTCTTTTTTATTAAGTATTAATTGTGGCCTGTTATGTGCTTGACCTATTTACAGACACAGATCCTTAGGAAACTCACAGACGCACGTATATATATATATATATAAGCCATAGAAAGAGACCTTTGATCCCAGAGCACAGTTTTAGAACTGACCAAGACAAATGCTGCTTGAGAAAAATATATATATTTGTCAGATACTGTTAACTCAGTCTCTGTTAAGACACCACTGAGAATGCAACCCTGAGATATGTGGTTTCCTAGTTTTGTTTTTCTTGTGAAACAAATTGGTACCTTATTAAACTTGATGTGACAATGACACTGAGCACTATTCTGTATCATTTAAAACTAAATTATTTTAAGAGACACAACAGTTGATGTGGTTAAATATAAAAAAAGACTTACAATAATATATATTAAGAATTACATATAGAATAGCAATACCTATTAAAGAAATGTTTGCTTTAGAGAATCAACCTTATCAGATTAATTTAATCTATGAAGAGGTGAATAAAAATATAGGTCAGGGCTTTGTAGCAAATGGGATCTATTTATATTTTACAAAATTATTTTGTATGGTGCCACCCAAAAAGTGGGTGATAGGATTAGAAGAAACTTGTTATCAATGAATTGAAAACTGCCCTAAAGACAATTTTAAAGAGGGCTGTTGTTAATGAATAATTCTGCACTGGTACTGCTTTGGAAATTCTCTAAAATACCAATGCAATTAGAAGATCTGCCTTGGAGTTTTTAGTTGCATGATACAGAGTAACATTACACTACCAATGTAATTAAAGAATATAGATATGGCAAAAAGGGAACACATCAATGCAAGACAACATCTCTATCATTAAAAAAAAAAAAAATATGTCTTCATTTTCCCGTCATAATGCCCGATGAGAAATACATGGTCACAATTTACAACAAAAGCCAATGGTGTCTGCATATAATCCTATTGGCTTGGGGATCATGCAGAGAATCTGAACATAACAGAGGTAGCTAGTGGTTGCCAAACTATTGGGTTTCTTATGAAGTGGTCCGGTTTACCTAAATGAACACTCCAAACACCTAAAACACTTTGGCTTGCCTGAGCACCTGCCTTGGAAACGCTTCTCTTTTTAACTTGCATTGATTATGATTGGACAGTCATAGAAAATCTGGGCTGTAAGGAAGAGGAAGGCTTGGAAAGACTGCAGATAAGATATCTTCAACCTTTGAAAGCATTTTAAATGTACAAACCTTAATAAAATGCATAATTAAATGCATGCATGTTTTCATTTGGGAGATAACTACTAAAAATTACAATCAAATATTGTCCCTATCTTAAAACCGGGCAAAGATAGTACGGACCCAAGAAACTATAGACCGATTGCATTAATTAATGTTGATATGAAAATATACTCAGCCATTATTGCCGAGAGATTGAAAACTGTTATTACTAAACTTATTCATCCAGACCAAATAGGGTTCATCCCAGGAAGATGGGCATCAAATAACACCCGAAAGCTCATAGATATTATTGGTCTTGCTAAAGTCCATAACGAGCCCCTCCTGGCCCTGTCTTTGGACGCAGAAAAAGCGTTCGACAGGGTTGGGTGGGGCTATTTAAGAGAACTCCTTAAGGCATATGGCTTTAGGGGTTGGATATATACCGCAATTTTGGTATTATATTCTGATCCTTCGGCCAGAACTGTAGGTCCCAATATTACTTCGACTTGGTTCGACCTTAAAAACGGAACAAGACAGGGATGTCCTTTGTCACCACTTCTCTACATCTTATCTCTTGAACCTCTTGCTGTTAATATTAGGAATAATCAGTTAATAAAGGGGGTTTCTACGAAATTTCAAGATATTAAGATTGAATTATATGCTGATGATGCTTTGGTTACTCTTACATCTCCAGAAGATTCATTGGTAGCACTAATGGAAGAAATTGTTAATTTTTCTAATATCTCCAACTTCAAGCTAAATGTTTCAAAATCTACTGCTTTAACTATCAATTTATCTTTGACTCAGGTTGAAAGGCTATCTCAAAAATATCAGTTTATTTGGACTGATTTAGAAATTAATTATCTGGGTCTTAGTTTCCCTGCTAACGCCTCCCATATAATGGTGAGGAATGTTATGCAGTTAATGAATGATATGAATCAAAACTTAAAAAAATGGAAAAACTTAGAAACATTATGGATAGGCAGAATTAATATTATAAATTCTTATATTTTATCAAAATGGTCGTATTTGTTCTCAATGGTTCCTCTTAAAATCCCTAAGGTGTGGCTACTAATGATACAATCTGCCATCAATAAATTTATTTGGAAAAATAAAAAGCCTAGAATAAGTCAAAAATATATTTCTAAAAAATTGTCCCAGGGAGGGCTAAATTTTCCAAGTATTACTAATCTTTACTATGCCAATATTACACGACATATATATATTCTACAAGAACCACTTTTTTTTTCTGAACCTTGGTATAATCTGGAGTCTGAAGCTCTACATATATCTACTCTTTATTCTTATATATGGTCAGATCCTGGGAAGCTCTTAAGGGATTTGCCTTATTGTTTAATATCATTGGCTCACTCTTTGGAAAGATGGGCCGAAATTAGGAAAATTTTGGGTGTAAGTTATTTAATTCCTAGAACATGTAAATTAAATATATTAGAAAACAATGTAGAGGATTTATCATTGAGACACTGGCCTAACAAAGACACATTAACTTTATCGGACATTATGCAGGGCGATAATATCCTACCATTTCAACAGATTGTGGATAATTTCCATATACCATCTAAAGAATTATTTACATACTTTTGTATCAAACACTATATCCAGAAACATGTTATCCAATCTTTTTTTCCTCGGGCTAAAGAGTTGCAAATTCTATTTTCATTTCAAACTGTACCCAAGGTTATTTCGGTAGCTAATTTGCTTTTTAAAGACTTAGATACCTTTCCCTACAAACTGGTTAAAATATGGGAAAATTATCTTAACTTAATGATTTCCCCAAAGGAATGGTTTTCCTCTATAATTCTAATAAATAAATTTGTCCACGGTCTAAACTTGACTGAGTGCCACTTTAAGTTACTTCACAGATGGTACTACACTCCGACAAGATTGGCTAAAATGTATACTTCTCAAGATCCTACTTGCTGGAGATGTGGTACCTATTCGGGTACATATATCCACACATGGTGGTTTTGCCCAGTAGTAAAACCACTATGGGCCTGGGCCTATAATATCTTTTCTGAAATATCTTTGAATGAGGTATCATTTAAAAATATAAATAAAAATCCAGCATCGGCCCTCCTTCATCTGAACTGGCCTTTTAAATCAAGTAAACATATTTGTTTAGCTATCCACTGCTTTATTGCAGCTAAAATTAATATAGCTAGACAGTGGAAATCTTCCGATCCTTTTCAGAAAATTTCCCTAATTAATCAAATTAAATTCCAACTGACAATGGAAAACGATATGGTTAAAAATTGGTCAGTGCTCTCTAAAAAAAGAGACTGGTATTCAACTTGGCTAAAAAACTGTTCTCTACTTCATGGTAATTTATAAATCTCTTAGGCGACGTGTTTATGGAAGATGTAATTCTATTTGGGTAGCAGAATTTATATTATTGATAACATGTATCTAAATTTGCACTTATTTCCACTGATATACCTCTTATTATTTTCTATAGACGTTTGTTTATTCCATATTCATGACTTTCTCGTTATGTATTTTTTTTTTTCTTCGATCGATTGACATATCTTAATAAAAGTATCTTCTTCACATAAAAAGATTTATTAATATCAATCGGATGTATTTTGTATGAATGTATGTATGTATTTTTTGAACTGTTTTGTAATTCAAAAACAAAATTCCCTAATAAAAAGTAATTTAAAAAAAAAAAAACAGAGGTAGCTAGTGATTGCCAAACTATTGGGTTTCTTATGAAGTGGTCCGGTTTACCTAAATGAACACTCCAAACACCTAAAACACTTTGGCTTGCCTGAGCATCTGCCTTGAAAACGCTTCTCTTTTTAACTTGCATTGATTATGATTGGACAGTCATTGAAAATCTGGGCTGTAAGGAAGAGGAAGGCTTGGAAAGACTGCAGATAAGATATCTTCAACCTTTGAAAGCATTTTTAATGTACAAACCTTAATAAAATGCATAATTAAATGCATGCATGTTTTCATTTGGGAGATAACTACTAAAAAGTGTTATTTGTATTTTATTTTGGCCGTGAAGTGTCCTTTTTTTTTTTTCTCAGCTCGTGGTTATACTTTTTTCCCGACTTTCTTTTCTGGATTTGTAATCTTTGTATATTCACCTAGTTGTATATGTTAATGGAGGCTAATGTGTGGACTGTTTGCAATTGACATTTATCAAGCAATACAAGTGAATCTGCCATGTGCATGCATCAGTACATATATTTTCTTTAGTAGTACTGTAATCACTGGGAGTGGAGGTTACTAATAATACCTACAATTATAATTTTTATCCTTTATTGGTATGCATTACAATATCAGTGTTTTGTAGTTTAAATAATATTTTTATTCTGGATCTTATCTGTGTGTCTGTGTGAAATTGATATCTTTGGAAATCCATCTCACAAGCAACTGCCATGTTTGTTTTTTGTACTCAGGCACTTTATACTAATTATATATAACGCATATTTTGTGGAAACTGGAATTTGCACAATTTGAAACATTTGTTAGTATCAATATCTAGTGCTGCATGGACCAGTATTGGCTATGCTTCATCTGCATTTATCATAAATGTCTAGACAAATGTCAGATGCATAAAACGTTCAGTCCAAGAGTTTAGGATAAGTTAAATTACAGCAAATGCATTGGCAAGTGTAATCTTGGAAAAATCTATTTGTGTTTCAGAGTATTCATATTGGCATACTGAATGAAAGCTTGGTAGTTTGTCTGCAAGGACTCCTAAGCAGAATAGCAAAATTCTTAAGTTAACTGAGTAGGCTGTCTCTTGGATGATGTGTTCAATTACCCAAACATAGTGATTGTGAATTGTCAAAATGCTGACTGGCATTTTTTTTTCTTTCCAAACCACAATTTTGTAATTACTAGCCTTACTGTTAAATTAACAGCTATTGGCAAGTATGTTTTCAGTGTGGCTATTTTTATCTACAATCTTCAAATTCACTTCTAATTCACTTTGCATTAATGATCCTTCACCCTTTTGTGACTAAATATAAGAATGTGTAGAATTATTAAAACCAAGGAAATATATAAGTACAGATATTTAATCCCTACTTTCCCAACACTATGTGCACGATAGCAATGTTTAATGAAATATAATAAACCAAATACAGCTCCCCTCTGCCCCAGCATTGGTCCTTGCATGATAAAGGATCTAAGTTCCCTTTTGGAATTCTAGTGGGACCCTTTGAATGACAGAGACTGTCAGTTGCATTGGCTGATGTAAATGTTATTTTCTCTAAGCTTGTCTAATAATTACCTTACATTTTCAAGGGTTAGTTCTTAATTAAGTTAGGTTAAGTACATACAGAACTGTGGTACTTTAAAATTGCTGGAAGGATATTATAGCAATGTTATGGGTCTAAAACCCAATGATGTAAATGTTCCCTGGACACAAGTATCCAAAAGTCAAGTTTGTTCAGGTTGCTAATCTTCAGTTAAATAATACTTATAAAATATAGATGCAATCAATATCAAATCATTGCAGTGGTTTTAAACATCATTCAATATATTTAGCAAGAGACCAAATACATTTAAAATAGTATAAATAATAGATGTATCTCCTAGGATTTGCGCATTATGTATAATAAATAGTTTATGTTGGCATGTCATAATTTAATTATTACATACAGAAATACATAAATATATACAATATATTTATATACAATACACAAGATCAAGCCCACTCACTTATCCACTAAACAGCAACTTCAATGTTAACAGATTATATTAGTTTTTTTAAAAACACCTAATCTAGGCAAATATAATAGGGGTTTAGTTACATTATATGATCATACATTGCATAAGCCTGCCACAACGTCAATGTACTCCATCTTTGGCTGGTTCTACTCTAACAGCCTAATGTGCCTTATCCCAGGGCCCTATTTGTCCTTGTACTGCAGAGAGCAGATGGAATTTTTTCCCCAAGTAAGTGGGTTAATCTCATAAGCACAGACATTAGGCTGTTAAAGTAGGACCTGCCAAAGATGGCGAACATTAACGTTGTGGCAGGCTTATGCAATGTATGCTCATATAATGTAACTAAACACCCATTATTTTTGCCTAGATTAGGTGTTTTCACTTTAAAAAAAAATCTGTCATTATTGAAGTTGCCATTTAGTGGATTGAGTGCGCTGGATAAAAAGGCCCCAGCCTCACCCCATTTATGCATGTTCAGGGGAGTGCAGCCCCCTGGTTTCATATATATATATATATATATATATATATATATATATATATATATTATGATACATTTAAATAAATACATGTATTTATATAAAAAACAAATTTGTCTTAATGATAATGTTTTTCATTTCAGTTGTTTTGATATTCATATTATCTGCCATGATTTGTTGTATCATACCGACCTACACAGTTTTAATATTTTATATGCAAGTAATCAAACTGTTCTAACATCTTCAGTGCAGACAGAGGCCCGGTGTGAACATTGCCCTGGGCCCCCCCCATACGTCTACCCCCTGCCACCTCCCAAATGTCTACCCTCCCCCTGCTATACGTTGCCTCCCCAGACATGCAGACAAACTGATACACATGCAGACACACACATAGACACACACACACATATACAGAGGCAAACACATACGGGCACATATACATACAAACACACATACATACATACAGACACATACATACTTACATACATGCATACAAACACATACAGACACACATACATACAGACACATATACACACACACATATACACACACACATAGAAACATTAATACAGACACACATACAAACACACACACACATATACCTTTTAAGTGCAGGAGGGTGACTTTCCCTGGGTTCCAGTGGTGGCTCAGGTTGATGGGAGTCAAAGTACCCACTCTGACTCCCTCCTCACCTTCCTCCCGCACAGCTCTCTCTGATAGCTGGGAAGAGTGACCAGACCTGTCACTTCCTCCCAGCTCTGATGTCATCTCAGGGGGTCCGGTTGTGTAAACATTTGTTTAGATAAAGTGGATGGCCGGGTGCACGTGAGTCATTTACCTGGGGAAGAGATGGCAGTAATTGCACTATAGGAAGAAGGCAGGCAGGAGGAGGCAGTGTTATGCTCTGGGCGAGGCTCTGTTGGAAAACCTTGGGTCCTGGTATTAATGTGAATGTTTCTTTGACATATACCACCTACCTAGAGATTGTTGCAGACCACTTAAACCCATTCATGGCAATTATGTTCCCTGATGGCAGTGGCCTCTTTTAGCAGGATAATTATCCAGGAAATAGTTGAAGAATGGTGTGAGGAACAAGAGTTCAAGGTGTTGCCTTTACCTACAATTTCCCCAGATCTCGATTCAATTGATCATATGTGGGATGTGTTGGAACAATACATTTCATTCATGGAGGCCCCACCTAACAACTTGCAGGACTTAAAGGATATGATTTAATATCTTGGTGCCAGATACTACATGACACATTCAGAGGTCTTGTAGCACGTATGCCTCAACCCATGAGCTATTTTGGCAGCATGAGGGGGACCTCTATGATATTACTCAGGTGATTTTAATGTTGCTGATCATTGTATTAGAACATTAATACCTATAACATGTCTAATGACAACTAAATATTAACCTCTAGTGATTATGCTAAGGCTTGCAATGACAGGTATATTCTAAGGCCTTTCTAGTAGCATAGGACTTCAAATTATAAGCCCTGCTATATGAAAACCTAATTTTAGAGGATATCCGTATGCAACAAAATACATTAAAAAGTGGAAAAGCTCAAGTATTAAAATGAAAACAATTTAATTTCCTTCATATCTTGTTTTTGTAGGTGTTTGTAGGTGTTCAAGATTCTGGGAAGACTGACCTTTCCTCTGCCATATGATAATCATTTGAACAAACCCCACTATGATGGTAATCACCATCACTGAGAACATAAGATGAACACTTCAATTAGATTCCTGGATGACTCCTATGTTTAAGTCACCCTGTGCCCATTATAAAAGTGCAGGGTGTGTGTAATGTATGTGTTTATTGTTAAATGTTTTGTCTGCTCTCCTTTGATGCTGATGCTTGCTACCAACTTGGTGGATTTGGCTGTGAGACTTGGTAATTTGCATATCCAGGTAGATTTGCATATTGCAAATTCTGCAGGCACTGGAGATATTATATATTAGTTATTGTTTTCCCTACCCCTTCATACATTTGTTATTTTATTATCATTTCTTGTATATTTTGTGACATACTTTGGATATTTGCATTTTAGTATGATTGTCACAACACAACAAGGTTGATGTAATGAACATATGGGCTCATCCCAAGTAAAAATAAGGTATTGTATGTTAGTTCCTTTTGGAACTGGGTGTCCTGTGTCCTGTTGGCTGGCTGCACAATCACTCTAGCCCTGGGATAAATCAAATAGAGCTAGGCCTGAGAGCCACAAGTGTCTTTATAAAGACAAGAACAATCACATTGTAGGCAGAGTGGATGATACCTGCCTGGAAGAAGGGCTGCAGCAGAATAGGCAGAGGGGATGATACTTGCCTGGAAGGAGAGCTGCAGTCTGGTCGGGTGGAAAAGCTACAGAAGGACCCCAGTCAGACTGTGGCAACTGGAGCAGAGGTGCTTCAGGTTTCCCGGTTACAGCTGGAAATCGAGCATGGCAGAGGTACCCAGCCGGGGTACAGGGAACTCAGTCACACCCACCAAAGGGGAAATCAAAAACAGCTTTTACTAAATTAGGTTTTTTTTTCCAACTTGTATTTATTCAAGGTTTTTCTCTCAAATTGCAATTATATCTAAGTATGATAACAAAAAATAGATAAAAGGGTTCACAGCATTAGCCAACATTAGACATAGTTCATAGACAGATGACTATTGCTATGGGCTCAGAAAGGTATTCTTACATGTGTTTAAGCCAACCTATTGTGTAGTTTAAGCTAACGTAGTATGTTATTCATTAAGGCTTCTACCGGACGTCTACAGTGGATACCCAGATAGCGCAGGTACTGTATTGTTTGTGACTTAGTTTCAATGCCTCCTGGCTATTAAGGAGATATGCATGAGACTGGTAAGTGTTCTAAATAATAATTCAAATAATAATGCAAATGACTGACTAAAACAAATACTGTAACTTATTAAAGATATATGGTTAAGCAAGAAAGGTTGTCTAGGGTGTGCATGTGTGGAGGTTTTCTCCCCACTCTTTCCAGTGCTATTAAGTCCCTTTGCCCTCTGGACATCCCGCTGGCAGGTTCAGCCTCTGGAGAAAGGACTTCAGGTTCTCCATTGGAGTCAGAGTGAGGGTCTCAGCTCCGTGTTTGACTATGAGGGTCCCATATTCTCCCCACTGGTAATGGATCACTGCTTCCCTGAGGGTCTTACCTATTGGGGCCAGCTGTCTCTTCGCTGTCAGCACTGCAAATGGTAAGTCCCCGTAAATTGACAGAGAGCAATTTTCAAACAGAGTTGTGCCCAGCTCCCTGGATCTAGCCATGATGGTGGATCGAACCGCAATGTCTCTGGTGACCGCGATCATGTCTCTAGTTGCTCCCTGATGGGCGGCTGCTGCTTTGCGTATGCAGAATGCTGCTTGTAATTTTTCATCATTAATGCTTTGTGGCATTCCACTCACCCGAATGTTCTGCCTTCTGTGTCAGAAGTCTAGTGTGGTTACAGAGCGAGTGAGCTTCTGTACCTGCTAGTCCAGGCCATCCACCTAGCTATGGTTAGCTTGGATTTGGTTTTCCAGAGTCAGGTCTCTGGGTTCCACCTCAGTAAGCTTCTGTCGGAGATCCCCTATCTCCGTTTGTACCTCTCTGAGGTGTAACTTTCAGACCTTGTGGATATTTTGTAGGAGGTGTTTTATGTCGTGTTTGGTGACCAGTGCAGAGTCGGTATCAGAGTCGGAGTCTGAATAAGTTTCACCTGGTTCTTGCAAGGTGTGCCTGTCCCCTTCATCATGGGATGACTCTGAGGCCTCCTCCTCACTGAGGACTGTGGGCGTCATTTTGGAATTAGCTGCCTCCACCAGCCTCTTGAAAGAGAGCATGATATCAGGTAAACTTGATGTCTCTGGACTGCGAAACTTTTTGTGCTTACGCCCCATGTTGGTCTCTGTTGGGGGGTAGATGATATCCGACCTGCGGTAGCTGTAAAGTGTGATATTCTGTTGATTTTGGCAGGCTTGGTTCGGAGCTTATTTTTTTTATTATCTTTCTTTATATATTTTTTTGACATATCAATAGTACAAAAAAAAAATGGAAACCCAGCATCGTAATGTTGGTATTGAGTTTCCAATGCAACCAAACACACCAATGATAGGATTATCAATGTTAAAAATGTTGCACAAATTAAATATTAATTGAATATTAACACAACAATCCTATCCAAGTCAAAAGACATGGAATACACATAAAAAAAAAAAGTAATTGAGAGTCCCAAACAAAACTCATTTAATTTCTAAAACTCATTTCTGTTATGACCTGCAGTGGTTATGGCACTGCGGTCTTCTGTATCTTTCCCAATAGCTGAGTGTAAGTGATTATAACTGCAGTTAGGAGGTAGAGGAATAGTGTAGATGAATGCAGCTTCCAAGATGATTCTCCCCAGCAAGTAGAATATTCCCCAAACATGAGCCCAGATTTCATGAAGGGTGTAACAAGAATAAATTTTATTGATGCCACACTGGCTTTTATGAGAATCCCACTGCAAGAGGACCTCACACAGTAAAGACAATAACCAATCAACATACAGATTTACAGTAACCCCCGCCCTCTCTCTGGCTGGGATATATTGAGATAAGTTAAGGAATAACCCAATTATCTCCAGGCAGAGGGCACACAATTTTCCCAAAAATTAGATTAGAACACTCCTTTCCACACAAGGTATCCCCACAAATTACATATCCCCTGATATCCAAATTTCACCCAGATCGGTTCAGGGGTTCTTAAAAAATATGGAAGTCAGAAGTTACTGACCACACACGAGGCTTCTGCCCAAAACAGTTCCACGAATTCAGCGTGTGCGGTCGGTCAATGCAGTAAAAGGGATAAAACGAATAAAAGTCCTGAATGTATCCTCCTGGCTTAGGAGCGATTTCTCTCCTTGTTCATATGAACCAAACTACCAAATGGCGCTCTCCTGGCTGTTCAGCAACTAAAGGAAGCAGGCGTTCGGTAGTTTCAGCGGTGGTTCGGGAGGTCGAGTGTCCGATTTTAGTTCCAGACACTCAACGACCAAGTCCCGCTGCCTCCTTTTGTGCAAACAAGATGGCCACTGTTTTCTGTTCCACGTGGCATTCAGCTATACGAACAATAGCCGCCCAGAGAGTGCTTAATAGATGGTTCTTTTGAAGTTAATGAGCCAGGAGGGTGGTCGGTGTTCGGTAGTTTTAAACTACCGAACTAATAGATCCAACATGAACAAAATACTGCAGAAAAGCTTGAGCATAAAAGAAAATACCAAACTCAATCTATTTTCTTCACAATTCCTTTCCCCGCTTTTTTCTATATATGTTATCCCATTTATCCTACAAGTCAGAAGTTTGTTTCTGGTGTATCCTCTTTCTATTTTTAGTTGATATAAAAGTTGAGCAGTTATTTGAGTTAGACTATAATCCTTGTCGCTTTTCCAATTTCTCTAGCAACTATTATTTTGACAGCAATCAAACATTGTATTAGGAATTGATCTGTTTTTTTTTTTTTTTTTTAATTTAGGCCAGTACAAATGTAGCAGCATTACTTCAGGCTTTAAAGCCAATTTTATCTTACATAGATCAAATATAACACTGAGCCCATATCCATATTATAATTATTTTCCTACAAGTCCACCATATGTGCAGGTAATTATCACTTTGATCATTACACCTCCAGCAATTTTATTTTTGGGTTTTTGAAAATTTAGATATTCTTGTTGGAACAATATACCAAATATTTATCAACTTAAAATGGGTTTCAGTGAGGGAAAGCGAATGGACTTGCTTATTTACCTTGTAACTAGAAGAAAACCAATCTTCTTCAGTTACTTAAAACTTTATTCCAGGTCTTAATTGCTGGAGGAGTAATAGTTTTTTTTCTTCTCCTCTAACAAACCTGCACATCAAGAGAATGGGTGTTTTAACCCCTTAAGGAACAAACTTCTGGAATAAAAGGGAATCATGACATGTCACACATGTCATGTGTCCTTAAGGGGTTAAACTGCTGCTTTGGAGTATTTTCTTCATTATTAAATATATATTTCCTGTTGATTCTATTTTTCTTTGTCAATATAGTGTTTTATTCTAATATAGGAGAAGGTTTTGCTTTCTTTTTCTATAATATATCAGGATTCTGTTTTGATGTGTTTGGATTGCATGTTAATGATGTGATACACTATTCCAGCCTCATAGTATTTTTCTATATCTGGAAATACTAGTCCTCCCTTTCTAATGCTATTAGATAGTAGAGTTTTCATCCTTGGTTTTTACTTCTATTAATACATTCAAATGAAATGCAAAGCCATGAGCAAAATGGATGCATTTTGTTCTTATAATCTGACTGGGAATAGAAATTGGATTGTGGGAAATACTTATTGCTTAGTCTAATATCTTCAGAATATATCCCCTTTAGATCATTTTATTTTTACTTTGTGTGATCTTCAGATATTGATAAGGAATGGGAAAAATGTGTTCTTACACACTACTATCTTGTCTCTGCATATGTCATTGAAACGGTGTTCAAGCTATTATTTGTATTTCATTTGAATTAATTAATACTTGTTTTACAGTATTTGATTTGTCATTAAAATTTTTGAGTATATATTAAGTAAATTATTAATTTCCTCCTTTTTTCACTACCCAGTTTTCATTTGTTTCGACACCCTTTTTTTGTCTCTACACCAAACCACTGTGGCTGCTCCCATTGCATTGGGAAATGGAATTCAACTGGTTCCTGAGCATTTGTGAAATGCTTTCATTCTTTTGATGCCCTGTAAGTTAAATTTTAAAGTATTCTTTTATCTGGCAATTCTGCTCTATACATTTGCATTTATTCTAGTCTCCAACATATACTGCACTTTTGAAAGACTAAATAATTTCCACTTACTATTCTGTGTGATATGCCTTCTAGCAAACTATTTTTGTGAGTTCAATTAATTACCTAATGCACATTGGTGTATGGTACAATACCACACTATGCCAATTCTTATATTTTTATTTGTAGATATCTTGCATGGTTATTTGTATCTGCCATACAAGGTATATATGGGTAATGTTTTTTTCTCTGGGGTGTTTTATTGTCACATCATGTTATAGATTGTCTCCATCACCAGTGACTGGCATTCATTGCGAGAATAATCCATATAATGCATAGTGTTCCTCCTAGTAGGAATTACTTGTAATTGTTCTTGTTTAACAGCCACCACAGAAGGGAATGATGCACTCTGGGGGTAATTTTGATTGGTTTAGGAAGATTGGCTGTTCTGAAGTGTTCCAGGAATTTCCCTTGCAACGTCCTCATCTTCCACTGTGCCAATATTCTCAATGTTATTGTGGAAGACATTGATCCCAGCATGTACATGACTTTCTCTGCTGATGTTACACTGACATCAAACATCTCTATGATCTTTAATTGAAGATGAATCTCTCTGTCTTGAGAAAGCTGAACCTTCCCTTGTGAGATGTTGAAGAGTGCTCCCAAATAAATCATTAATTGTGTTGGGGCAGATGACTTTTGGACTTTCCAATTTATGTTTTTGGGGAAACAATTAGGATGTTGTCCAAATAATGGTATACAGCAATTAATCTAGAACCTTGCAGAATGTATGTGGAGCAGTGTTCAAATAGAAAGGCATGACATTGGAAGTGTCCTCCTTCTAATTTTAGGAACTCCTTATGTTGAGAAGCAATCGGTATATGGAAATAAGAATCATGAAAATCAATGGATACCATCCATTGGTTTTGTAAAACCACTTTAAGAATGGATGCAGCTATTCCATTATTTAGCCTGTGAAGATTCAGAATATGTCTCCATCTTCCAGAAGCTTTATTTGTCAGGAACAAGTAGGTGTAGAAGCTGAAAGTTGTTTCTTTCCTTGGGACTGCTACAAAAACTACTTCTTGTAGATTTGTACTAAACATTTGTGGCGCATATCTCTTTCATTTTTCCCCTGGCTTCCTTGTAACCTAGAAGCTGTGACTTGTAGAAACTGTCAAACTCCAGAAAATATATAAAACCCAGGTGTCTTGAATTTAATCATCCCAGGTTTTACAGAATAGAAAAAGGCATGCCCCTACTTCTACATGTTTTGGAGATGAGCCCATCATAATGTTCTCGAGCTCTTTCCATGAGCACTTCCTCTGAAATTGTTACCTCTGATTGAAGCATGTCCTTCTCACCAAGGCTGAACTCTTCAACTCTTCTATATATTTTTCCTTGATGATACACTCTATTGTCTCAAAAGGAAGAATAACGCATGGCTCTTTTGTCTCTTAAAGATCTCTTAAGTCTTGGGGTAAAAAGGCTTTCCCCCCTCCCCATCTTCCACTTTTGAAGCACTTGTCTAGATGCTTACCAAAAAGCATTTAAATTTTTTAAAAGTGGGGATCAAAATCAGTTCTTAGATGAGGGGGCGGGGCCTGACAGCCAAGATGGTTGGACGTGCTCCCTGTGAGCTCTGACTACAACGGGCAAACATACGACAACCTTGATTTAACTACCCGTGCCAGCTATTCACAAGGTCCCAAAACCGATGCAGGACCACACGGGGACTCGAACCATGCCCGCCATGCACCACTATATGCTACGGGCACACAAAGCGGCCATGCGGCCTACACTGGAGCGGAGCCCGGGGCCTGGGGGAGGCAGCCGACCTCCGGGCGCGAGACCCGCTCACAAGCTAGCATTGAATACTGCCCGGCGGGGGATATCCCGGTCCTCGCTGGGGACGATTACCCCCACAAAGCAACCTCTACAAGCGACTAAACTCACAACCCAACGGGACGGTGGGGACCCATGCAAGATGGCGACACAGCAGCGCCTAGCGCCAAAAACCACCCTCGCTAAACCACCAGAGCACACCCTGGAGTTCTTTGCCCGGCTGAGTGACGGCCTGCGGACAAGGCTCCATACTAAAGGCTGGTTCCTCCACATCACCATGCGGTCAGTGGCGGCATGGATCCGACCGACAACCCGGCGCCAACTGGGTAGATATCTGCCACGAGCCCGCAAAGCGGCCTCCAGCCGAAGACAGAGCTCCGGAACACAGAGGCGGATATCGGCAGCATCTCCCTCAGATGCAGACACCAGGCCTCAAACACGCTGGGGAGAGACCTCTATGCCCACAAGACCCACTAACCACTCACCGACATGGGGAAGCACCTGTGAAGCATCCACGCGAGGCACAACCTCACAACATGCCGAAAAGCACCACCATGCAGCAAACAACCCCACGGCAACGCAAACTTAAACTTCTGCATAGACTGGGCATCGGATGAGCAGATGAAAAGACCTGAACTGCCGGCTGGCTAGCTCCGGTGATGACGCCGATAAAGAAGACCCTGCAGAACCCACTCAACCTGGCGGACATTTGCAATAAGCTGTTAGACCTTTTTTTTTTTTTTTTGTTTAAAGCACATCTTGCAGTTTCTCACCTTACTGTTGGGACTCCTCATCTTCCCACATATCATTGGCGTGTCTAACGACATTATTACTCAAGCGATGCTATGCTATCAGCCATACAAATAGTACACATATATTGTTAGTCTCTCTAATAACTAATCATACTGTTCTCTCACGGTGCTATGAATAATCGCTATAAATGGCTTAATAATCCACATGTAGAATCTCTTAAGCAACTACCAGTACACCTAGCATAACCTGCAATAGGAACACCTTACTCTATAGCACTAAACTTATATTACTCTGCTATGTTTAATTTTGTACTTTACCTTCTATATGCAGCAACACAGAACAACACTTAGATAAGCAATGTTATTATATATAAAACTGTGCAGTATCCACTAATGCCTAACTACTGTCAAGCTATGTCGAAAAATGCTTACTCTAGCTGTTGTGGCATTGTAAGCCAGATGTGAATTATGTATGCACAAATAAAATAAAGAATTAAAAAAAAAAAAAAAAATCACTCTGAGCTAGAGTGTCCATCTAGCTCATACTGATGGGGCAATATCCCTTTCTAAGGCTTTGACAATGTCAACTGGAGCTTCAGAAGTGAAGTCTGTAGTCAGTTTAATATAATTACCAATATGGATGCCACACTCTCCTGAGGTTGGCCAATCCTCGCAATGTGATTTGTAAAAAAATAGTTATGGTCCAGGTACTCAAGTTTAATCCAGTGGGCACATTTATTGGAGCAGAATAAAAAACAATGTTTTGGCCCACAACAGGGCTTTTGTCAAGCTAACCACAAGTGTATTGATATCCTTTATAAAGGGTAATCAATTCAACAATTAACACAATGTATCAAGACATAGATAATCAATCACCCTTAATCAATTACCCTTTATAAAGGATATCAATACACTTGTGGTTAGCTTGACAAAGGTCCTGTTGTGGGCTAAAATGTTGTTTTTGCTTCTGCTCCAATAAATCTGCCCACTGGATTAAACTTGAGTGCCTGGACCATCATTACTATTTTGCAGTCAGTTTAATGTCCTAAGGACTGTCCATAATAAATACTCCAGCATCTTTAAAATATTGTTCAATACCTTCTATGCATAGCTTTAGAGCACAAGACACAAGGGATACAGCTGTAAGGAAACCACTAATTGCTTGGCCATATTAAGATCAAAAGAGTCTCTGAAGGAACCATCATCATCAACCAACAAAGGTATGGGCTTGGCCAATCTGAATATAGCTGCATGCACTTTAGGAACAGAATCTCAAGCAGCATCCAAAACGTAAATGAGATATAGGAGCAAAATCCTTCTTTGAGGACCTTCTTTGAGGAGACCGCTTTTTTTTGCCTGTATCCATTCTTCCAGAATGAGATCCTGGACAGGGAAATAAATTTTGAAAGTAAAGGAAACTCTTCCTTCTTAGGTCAGAAAAGTACTATGGAAAGGTTCATCCTTTACCAACTTTTTCATGTTCAGAGATATCTGTACTCTAGAAATTATGTGGTCCACACTAGCTGCACGGAGAGAAATGTAAGACAGTTGTAGTTCTTCTTCTGAAGAAATGGTTTCTTGATATGATTTAGCTTCTATAGTTGTAACCGATGACTTATCTATGGACCAATCTTGATACTGGTATCTGGGCCTCTTGCGTGTCTTACTGGCCTCTTTTATGCCCTGAGAAACAGTTTGTTTGATGTAATCTATGATGACAGTTGTAGGAGTTAAAAGGCCTGCTGCTGCTCTAAGACAGGCTGTGCAGAGATGTCTTCCTTCCAGGGTTCTCTTGTAGTATCTTCGTGGAAAACTTCCCCTTTGAGGATCTGCATTTTTTTTTCCCAATTGAGCTGCAATAACAGGGAATCATGAATACCATGCTCTCTTTTGTTTATCATAGGTCTCAGACATGAGATAAATTTATATATATATATATATATATATATATATATCCTACAAATTATTCTAACTTGACCTTTCAATCTAACTTGACCTTTTAATCCTGGGAACAAAAGAAATATACATAAATTACCAGTTATAAAATTTTAATAACTGAGTGAAAAAAGAAAATAAGGAAATATACCTTTAAATAACAATAGTTTTGAGAAACTTAACAACTAGAAGAGCAAACTTGTAAAAATATCACAGATTTGCATAGAATCAATTGAAATAAATCAGGATTAGATGAGGAAACCTCCTGGGCCAAAAATAAAATAGTTTTGGCAAATTAAAAGGCTGCCGTGACTTCACTGATGATGATGCAAAGATAGTTATAGGAACCGCACTCAATCCCTTTTTAGCAGCCACCGGTGCTCTGGAGCAGGACCAGCAATCCCAACACGTCAAGTCAAAAAAAGTCAAGAGTGACTGGATATTCCTTTTTTTTTACTTCACTGATGATGACAGCACAATATGGGTGTTCCTATGTATTGCTCATGCACAAATTTAGCCTTCCGTGTATGCACACAATGTCATGCACTGGAAGTCTGGTCAATGTCATGCACTGGAAGTCTGGTCCGAACTTGCACAGTAGCTCAGGACAGGCTCCAAAATTAGGGAGATATGGGTAATTCCAAGAGTAACTAAAGGGTTTTTTTCAGGGGGACCTAAGGGTGAGAGACTGGACTCTCCTAGGACAGGGGGCAACAACCCCCAGGTAAGCCAAAAATAAAACTGGGATTTGTCAAATATTGCTCCAGAAATTAAAATATATATAAGGTATCATGTAAGATAAAAATATGTTTATAGAGAACATATTCGAACTCTTGAAGAAAAATATATGAGGCACAAAGGAAAAAATGTCTATAGCCTAAACCAGACTTCCCCAAACTCCAGCCCTTCAGGTGTTGCTGAACTACAACTCCCATGATTCTCAGCCTATTTCATTCATAGAATCATGTGATTTGTAGTTCAGCAACATTTGGAGGGCCAGAGTTTGGGGAAGCCTAGCCTACACTGTAATATGATGAAATAACACAGTTAGATAGAGATATAAATAATACTGTAATAAGTCACACATCATTAAAGAATTTTAATTTGTAATTACATTTTTTATAAAATATTTATTTGTGTGCTTATGTGTAAAAATATCAGATGCAAATAAAAACTCATGGCTACCTGACATTTAATTTAATTCTTATTAAACACCTGCTTTTATTAGTACTAACTTTATTGCAGTATCAAATATGCTTGTCTAGTTTATATATCTGCCATGTTACTAGAAACAGCACAAGTTAAGGATCCCACTGGGTTTGTCAAGGTTCTAGTAAGTTTAAACTTTATGCAATAAATATTATTGCTGCTCTGTTTGCAATTATAGTATACCAAAAGAGTAAAAGAGAGATAGATGCTTATCCTAAAAATAATATAAAACTTTAAACAAACTTGCAGAGAAAATAACAATGAATGTATGTTATTATTATCAATGGAGGTTTCTTGCATGAAATTAAGAAAAAGCACAATAAAGAATAAACATGAATAATCGAAGGTGGGAAAAGGAGGCAATACAGTAGTGCTTAGAAAAATATGTAAATAAGCAGGTGCACCTGGCTTAGAATAAATTAAAGAATAAATTAAGTAAAAATTAAATAAAGAATACATTAATAAAAAATCTCAAAGTAACAAAAACATTTGGAAGTACAAATACAAATTTAGTTTTAAATTAAAGGGTTACTCCAACTATAAACATTGTTTTAATGAAACACTTTTTGTATGGAGTAATCCTTGTTGGCACAGTCCCCACTTATAAAGAAAAAAAGTAAATAAATAGTGCAAGATACTTAAGTAACAGCAATCCAAGGACAAGGTTTCCATGCAGTTTGATCTTCCTTCTGTGACATCACTCCCTTCACTTCAGGAGGAGGTGTGTCTTTGAGCCCAGGCTGAGGGAGGTCATAGGGTTGAGGCCATGGTTGTCTAACGGTTGAATGTCATGCTTGTTAAAGACAGAAACTATTATCAGAATTGACACTAACAGCCTTGAATTCTCATTCCAGAATGCTAATAATGATGCAAGGGTTTAGGAAAATGCTATGATAGCACACTTTTTGGTCATTAACGAAATACATTCTTTGATACTTGTATATCTTTTTGCTTTACCTTATTATACAAACTATCAGTTTTCTACCAATATTTTTACTTTTTTTTTTTTTGGACCTATTAAGCCTTTCTCCAGAGAACATTGACTTTGACATATACAACTAAAAGTTGTAGAAGAGGAAAAAAATAGCAGAGCTAGTCATGGTTTCTTGTACAGTGAAACCTTGACAGGCTTGGCAGTGAAAAAAACTTAGATTTTCCTATGGTATATTGTAATCGAAACACTTGCCTCCATAAATCCAAGTGCAAAATGTTAAACCTTCCCTATGGGAAACAAAAATAGAAATTGTCAGTTATGAAAGGTAGCCCAAAAATAATGAGACTATGCATATATTTTAGCAGTATTTTTTACTTTGTCTTTCTCTAATAGTTGGATCAAAATGCCTCAAACCATCTAAGTTTTCATTTGTAATATAATAAGTCTGTCAAAAATTTCTTAAAACAAGTAATCCTTAGAGCAGTTGCATTCATTAAAAAGTAGACTAACTTAATTAAAAAAATTAGAAATCATAGTATCATGAAATGTACAGGAATATTTGACTGTGATTACAAAGTTTTGTGTATTATTCTTTCTCAACAGCAGAATGGACAACCTCGGCACATGTATTATTACTTGCAAAACTAAATACGTTAATTAAATTAACACATCTTGCACATGCTAATTTCCCATTTTCAGAGATTTTCTTCTGAACTGACAAGTAATTAGATTAATTTTAACAAATACAGCACATTGCTAGATTCTCTCTATTAAAATTTACAATTTCATATTTCTTATAAAAATATAAGAATATAATGGGTCAAAGTTCAAAATATTTCACAAATCTTCACTGGTATTCCATGACGTTTGCCTTATTTTCCCTGCTTGTCCCAAAATTCCTATTATCTGTGTTATTTATTACAACTGGTATTATGCCCCATCCATTTACTGCCCTTAATTAAAAATAATAATTTCCAATGCTAACCTCAATTTGCACTCTATTACTTCAATTGATGCCATTTGGTTTTTAGTACTTTTCTTTTTCTGCATCCTTTAACCATCGGCATGACATTATGTGTCTACACAATCAAAGGGTCTATCGTATTGTGTTAAAATATGAATTGCTCTCTGTAATAAAGTCCTTATGATCTGGAATGATTTATGCCACCACATGTTAATGGATAAACCATTTTAAGAAGGATTTAAGGAACAGATCAAGTCCATAAGTAAATCCACTTGCTGTGAAGCTAGTGTAGTTTCACCAGACCCCAGTGGACTAATACTTTGCTAGAAGCTATCCACTGTAAATGACATGTGCTGATGGCAACTCATAAAATAGAAAAGTGCAACTGACGTACTGTATTAATGTATTTATTGCTTTCTGCAATGATGTGCTCATGACCTGGAATGATAATCTCAACATATACATGGTTTAACTACTTCAATACAGATTTACAAGAAGAAGTCAAATGCATTAGTGGATCCACTGGAGGTAAAGTTGGTGGGGTCAAACCAACCTGTAGAAAGATGGGTGCCCATCAGATGTCTTATCTTTCACCAACATACTTGATGGTAGTTTAATCAAAGCAATTTCTGCAGTTGATAACACTTTGTTAGAATCTCTTGACTGTAAATGATACATGCTGATGTGAGCACACAAAATAACAAAGAGCACCAGTGCACATAAGAACCTTAGGGTTAAAGCAACCATATTTTGAACAACATAATTTTAACATTTAAGGATTAAAGTTTCATACAGGTAAGGGACAATACCTTCCATCAAAAATGTTGATTTTATTTACCATGTCTTAGGAATGGAGGCTGAGCCGGGTTAGAAATTGAAAACTGAAGGACAGTTAGGAGGTAGAATTAAAGCACTAATGCAGATGGAAGAGAGAGTTGTAGTAGGGATGTTATGGAGACATATAATTGTAGTAGGCATGAGGTGCCAAAGTAGATTTGTCTGCAATGTTTGAGTGGGAAATGTCTAGGTTGTAGTGTAAAATTGTAAGCTGGAGGGTTCAGAAATATATTTTTTTTACTAGAAGTGGGATGAGCAAAGCTCTTGTGATGGAGAGATGGGAAGAAACTATATTTTGGTAAGAGAAGATGAAAAGAGCTCATGACAATTAAGAATTATTTTTAAAGTACAATGGTGAAAAAAAAGGGTTCATGAGTTATCAATCATGATAAAACATTAAAGGGCAAATATACTGACTTTGTAAAAATCTATGCTTCTTTTTCTGAAAGATAAGTCTCAAGCATAAAAGTCTAAAAAAGAAAATTCCAAGATTATGTTTATCAGTGTTCAAAATGGCTTAAAAACTTTAATAGCTATCCTGTTGGAAAAATGTTCACGAGAAAACACATTTTTTCTTGTTGAGTATAGAGATATTCTTTTGTACATGTATATATTAATTTTCTGCTTTGTGTTAATATTCAGAGTTGTCACTGAGTGATTATGCACTTGGGCCATATATTTATTTGCTCAAATACATTCTTTGAATCCACCATCATCTATACCAGCAGTTCCCAAACTGTGATTATAGCACTGGGGAAACATTACTGCTGAAAAGGGGCCCGGTCGGGTGCCGCGGTCCTTTAAGACCGCGGCCAGACCCCTTTAATGTCGGCTGGCTAGGAGGAAGTGACAGCATGTCACTAACTCTCAGCCTTCTGCAGAGAGACAGCGCGGGAGAGAGAGTATGAGTGTGTGTGTATGAGTGTGTGTGTATCTGTATGAGTGTGTGTGTGTCAGGGTGTTTGTGAGTGAGTGTATATTTATATATATATGTCAGTGTGCTTCTGTGTCTACGCACACATCTGTGTATGTGCGTCTGTGTGTCAGGGTGTGTGTTTTTATGTCAGTGTATGTATCGGTGTCATGGTGTGGGCATATGTCAATGTTTGTGTGTGTCAGGGTGCATGTGTGTATATGTCAGTGTGTATCTGTTGGTGTCTATATGAATTTGTGTCACTGGTGTACATACAGCGGTCGCAGGTGCGACAGTGCTGCGACCTAGGTATGTACGCCAGAGTGGCCACGGCCACATTTTGCCAGCCTCTTCTCCTGGGGGGCCCAGGAGCTGGCCACCTCAGGGCCCCCCCAAGGCTGGCAGTGGCATCACTTGGTGGGCGGTCATGCAAGGGAGCATTCTCCCCTGAGCTCTCTCTGCCCACCTCCCTCACATGCACCGCAGTGATGCCGGAGCCGGAATATGACATCACTCCTGTCTGGCATCAGTAAGCGGCACGCGAGGGAGCTGAACAGGGGGATCAGTGCTCCCTCGCGCCTGCAGTGACCGGCCACCCAGCAGCCCCACTGGACCCCAGGGAAAGCTTGGATCCCCTCAGCACTCCCAAAGGTAGGGAGGCTGGGGGATAAAAAAAATTTTTTTTAGTGTGTGTGTGTGTGTATGTGTGTGTGTCAGTGAGTGTGTTACTGTGTGTGTGTTACGGAGTGTGTTAGTTTGTGTGTGTCTGTTATTGAGTGTGTCTGCTAGTGAGTATCAGTGAGTGTGTTAGTTTTTGTGTGTCAGTGAGTGTGAACAATTCTTAATTGTAGGTCTTCTGAGAGCTCTTTTGTGCAAGGCATCATTCACATCAGGCAATGCTTCTTGTGAAAAGCAAACCCAGAACTGGTGTGTGTATTTTATAGGGCAGGGCAGCTGTAACCAACACCTCCAATCTCATCTCATTGATTGGACTCCAATTGGCTGACATCTCACTCCAATTAGATGTCATTAGTCTAGGGATTCACATACTTTTTCCACCTGCACTGTGAATGTTTACATGGTGTGTTAAATAAAAACATGGCAACATTTCATTCTTTGTGTGTTATTAGTTTAAGCAGACTGTGATTGTCTATTGTTGTGACATAGATGATGATCAGATCACATTTTATGACCAATTTGTGCAGAAATCCATATCATTCCAAAGGGTTCACATACTTTTTCTTGCAACTGTAGAGGAGGGAGATACATTGTCTAAGTTTATTCACTAGATCACATTATACATACAATTTTGAAAGTATATGCACCAAATGAGAATCCGATTTAGTTTTTCGAATTACTTATGTCACAAATTGAAAAAATTACTCAGAGTTGTTTAGTCATAGGAGGAAATTATAATTCAATAGGTGATGTATCAATGGATAAATAAAAATCCAAAAAGGGAAAAATTTAAATATAAAACAAAAACTAGGAGCTAAAATATTCAACATTTAAAAAAAAATATGACAATGGATTATCTGGATTTTACTTTTTATTCAATCCCATACCATTCTTACTCAAGAATAGATCTCTTTCTAACAAAAAAGAACAGCTTTTTAATGAACAAATTCCTTGCAACATAAATATTCTCTCATGCTCTGATCATGCACCAGTTTTCTAAAAATAAAAACAAACAAAAATAAGATTTATTGTGAATGTAGACTTAATCAATCCCTATTAAAAGAAGAGAAAAATAAAGATAAAATAGCTAGAGAGATAACAAATTACTTTAAAGAAAATGATAATCTTCAGATTTCAAAAGCAACTCTATGGTGCACTTGTAAGGCAGTAATGAGAGGTCATAATAAAAAGAGGAGCATATGAGAAAAAAAAAAAGGTTTATCATATTGACAATTGCATATCAAATTAGCTCAACTCAAATCGATTAACAAAGAAAAGCCTTCTGAAATAAAGAGTAAACAAATAAAACAAAAAAGTTAATAAAAATAAAAGAGAATCAATCTAAATTTACTTAATTTAAAACAAATGTGGTATGCACAAGGGGATAGAGCTAATAAACTCCTGACTAACAGATTGATACTGCAAACAAAAAAAAATTATAGAGAAAGGTAAAACAATAATGGATCCAAATGAGATTACTAACTCTTTACAGGATTTTTAAAATAAATTATATCACTTATAAGAAGGGTCTAATATTACCCACAATCAAATGAGATTTAAATTAAAGATCATCTAAAAAAAATAATTAAACTGTCTTTTCTTGATGAATCTGAGTTAAATACATTAAATGCCCTATTGACCTCTCAGGAGTTCTCAAATGTCATAAAGGATCTAAAGAAATACAAGGCCCCAGGTCCTGACGGCCTTTCAAATTGTTTTTATAGAGTTTTTGAAAAAGAGGTCTTGGAGCATCTTTTATTAATCTTTAGTGACATGATTAAAAATAATAAAATTCCAAGTATAATGTTGTTGGCAAATATTTTCCCCATTTTAAAAATAGGAAAAGATAAAACCTTAATCAAAAACTATAGACCAATCTCATTTATATTGATACAAAGACCTATTCCACAATTTGGGCCAACCGATTAACAAAAGTAATATCTAAATTAATAAGTGGAGATTAGTGATGTACCGAACGGTTCGCCAGCGAACGGTTCCTGGCGAACATAGCATGTTCGCGTTCGCCACGGCGGGCGAACATATGCGTGGTTCGACCCGCCCCCTATTCGTCATCATTGAGTAAACTTTGACCCTGTACCTCACAGTCAGCAGACACATTCCAGCCAATTAGCAGCACACCCTCCTAGCAGACCCTCCCACCTCCTGGAAGGCATCCATTTTAGATTCATTCTCAAGCTGCATGCTTAGTAAGAGGAGGGAAAGTGTAGCTGCTGTTCATTAGATAGGGAAAAGCATAGCTAGGTTAGGGTTAGGGTATGCTTTTTTTGATTTTTTTTTCTATGTAATGTAATTGCACTTAGTTGTCTGCCACTGCTGCCAGCTTCTGTGTCAGGCTCACAGTGCATACTGTGCCCATTTCCCCAGTCAGTGCCACCACTTACATCTGGTGTCACAATAGCTTGGATTTAAAAACAAAAAACTTTTTTCACTGTTATAGATTGAATAGCAGTCAGTTGTCTGCCACTGCTGCCAGCTTCTGTGTCAGGCTCACAGTGCATACTGTGCCCATTTCCCCAGTCAGTGCCACCACTTACATCTGGTGTCACAATAGCTTGGATTTAAAAACAAAAAACTTTTTTCACTGTTATAGATTGAATAGCAGTCAGTGTCCTTAAAGCGGGTGTGTTACGCTAACAGTGGATACGGTGACCAGTGCCACCAATTAGATCTGGTGTCACAATAGCTTGGATTTAAAAAAAAAACACTTTTTTCACTGTTATAGATTGAATAGCAGTCAGTGTCCTTAAAGCGGGTGTGTTACGCTAACAGTGGATACGGTGACCAGTGCCACCACTTAGATCTGGTGACACAAAGCTTGGATTTAAAAACAAAAAACTTTTTTCACTGTTATAGATTGAATAGCAGTCAGTGTCCTTAAAGCGGGTGTGTTACGCTAACAGTGGATACGGTGACCAGTGCCACCACTTATATCTGGTGTCACAATAGCTTGGATTTAAAAAAAAAACACTTTTTTCACTGTTATAGATTGAATAGCAGTTAGTTATCTTCAAGCAGGTGTGTTACGCTAACAGTGGATACGGTGACCAGTGCCACCACTTAGATCTGGTGTCACAATAGCTTGGATTTAAAAACAAAAAACTTTTTTCACTGTTATAGATTGAATAGCGGTCAGTGTCCTTAAAGCGGGTGTGTTACGCTAACAGTGGATACGCTGACAAGTGCCACTAATTAGATCTGGTGTCACAATAGTTTGGATTTAAAAAAAAAATAATCTTTTTTCACTGTTATAGATTGAATAGCAGTCAGTGTCCTTAAAGAGGGTGTGTTATGCTAACAGTGGATACGGTGACCAGTGCCACCACTTATATCTGGTGTCACAATAGCTTGGATTTAAAAAAAAAACACTTTTTCACTGTTATAGATTGAATAGCAGTCAGTGTCCTTAAAGCGGGTGTGTTACGCTAACAGTGGATACGGTGCCCAGTGCCACCACTTATATCTGGTGTCACAATAGCTTGGATTTAAAAACAAAAAACTTTTTTCACTGTTATAGATTGAATAGCAGTCAGTGTCCTTAAAGCGGGTGTGTTACGCTAACAGTGGATACGGTGACCAGTGAAACCAATTATATCTGGTGTCACAATAGCTTGGATTTAAAAACAAAACACTTTTTTCACTGTTATAGATTGAATAGCAGTCAGTGTCCTTAAAGCGGGTGTTTCAGCCCTACAGCGTGTACTCTGCCAGTTTACAGTGCCACTCATATCATACCACCAGAATGCCGTCATTGCAGAGCTCAGCAGTGTGGCATTTTTTTTGTGTGTCTGCCTCTGACAACAGCGATGCCATTTGCAACCTGTGCCAAAAGAAACTGAGTCGTGGGAAGTCCAACACCCACCCAGGTACAACTGCTTTGCGTAGGCACATGATCTCACATCACAAACGCCTATGGGATCAACACATGAGTACAAGCAGCTCGCCTACTCTAAGCCGCCAGCCTCCTCCTGGTCCAGCATCTTCAGCCATGTCAACCACTGCTGTCCTCCTTGTCCCCTCTCAACCATCCGCCACTCCGCCTCCCGCCTTTAGCAGTTCACGCTCATCTTCCATAACCTCCTCGGCTGAGTCCTCTTCTGCTGCTTCGTCTTGCTCCACATCAACGGATACGGGACGTAATAGTGATTAAACTGATAACAATAGTACTAAACACACCACTCCTATCTGGTGGCACATTAGATTGCACGCTCCACATCAACGGCACCCCCCCAGCTCCCCAGGTACTATTCCACATCCCGGATACGGCAGTGTCACGCCGTCTTGGGTTTGACTTGCTTGAAAGCAGAGAGTCACACCGGACAAGCACTCCTGTCCGCCCTGAACGCACAGGTGGAAAAGTGGCTGACTCCGCAGCGACTGGATATCGGCAAAGTGGTTTGTGACAACGGAACAAATTTGTTAGCGGCATTGAAGTTGGGCAAGTTGTCACATGTGCCGTGCATGGCACATGTGTGTAATCTGATCGTACAACGCTTTGTGCATAAGTACATAGGCTTACAGGACGTCCTGAAGCAGGCCAGGAAGGTGTGTGGCCATTTCAGGCGTTCCTACACGGCCATGGCTCACTTTGCCTATATCCAGCGGCGAAACAACATGCCAGTGAGGCGCTTGATTTGCGACAGCCCGACACGTTGGAATTCAACACTCCTAATGTTCGACCGCCTGCTCCAACAAGAAAAAGCCGTTAATGAATATTTGTATGACCGGGGTGCTAGGACAGCCTCTGGGGAGCTGGGAATTTTTTTGCCACGTTACTGGACGCTCATGCGCAATGCCTGTAGGCTCATGCGTCCTTTTGAGGAGGTGACAAATTTAGTCAGTCGCACCGAAGGCACCATCAGCGACATCATACCATTTGTTTTCTTCCTGGAGCGTGCCCTGCGAAGAGTGCTGGATCAGGCCGTAGATGAGCAGGAAGAGGAAGAGTTGTGGTCACCATCACCTCCAGAAACAGCCTTATCAGCATCGCTTGCTGGACCTGCGGCAACGCTGGAAGAGGATTGTGAGGAAGAGGAGTCAGAGGAGGAATGTGGCTTTGAGGAGGAGGAAGAGGAGGAGCAAGACCAACCACAACAGGCATCCCAGGGTGCTCGTTGTCACCTATCTGGTACCCGTGGTGTTGTACGTGGCTGGGGGGAAGAAAATACCTTCATTGACATCAGTGAGGAGGAGGAACGGGAAATGAGTAGCTCGGCATCCAACCTTGTGCAAATGGGGTCTTTCATGCTGTCGTGCCTGTTGAGGGACCCTCGTATAAAAAGGCTGAAGGAGAACGACCTGTACTGGGTGTCCACGCTACTAGACCCCCGGTATAAGCAGAAAGTGGCGGAAATGTTACCGAATTACAACAAGTATGAAAGGATGCAGCATTTGCAAAATAAATTGAAAAGTATGCTTTACACAGCGTATAAGGGTGATGTCACAGCACAACGGGAATCTAACAGGGGGAGAGGTGGAAGTCATCCTCCTCCTCCCATGACCACGCCGGCAAGGACAGGACGCTTTAGAGACGTGTTGTTGATGGAGGACATGTGGACCTTTTTAAGTCCTACGCATCGCCACAGCCCTTCGGGATCCACCCTCAGAGAGCGACTCGACCGACAGGTAGCAGACTACCTCGCCTTAACTGCAGATATCGACACTCTGAGGAGCGATGAACCCCTTGACTACTGGGTGTGCAGGCTTGACCTGTGGCCTGAGCTATCCCAATTTGCGATAGAACTTCTGGCCTGCCCCGCTTCAAGTGTCCTGTCAGAAAGGACCTTCAGTGCAGCAGGAGGTATTGTCACTGAGAAGAGAAGTCGCCTAGGTCAAAAAAGTCTAGATTACCTCACCTTTATTAAGATGAATGAGGGATGGATCCCGAAGGGACTGACACTGGGCGATACATTAGATTAAAAAAGGCCTGATAAGATGAGCTGCCTTGGGCTAAAAATGGTCCAGACGCTGCTGTATTTTAGCTCTGAATGCCGGTTGACTTGCGTGACTTTTCCGCCACCAACTAGGGTTCAAGCCGCCATGTTTTAGGGCACTTTCTGCCTGTGAAACAAACATCAATTATAGATTGAATAGCAGTTAGTTATCTTCAAGCAGGTGTGTCAGCCCTACAGCGTGTACTCTGCCAGTACGCTGCCACCTCCTCTACTCCTCCTACTCCATCCTCTTCCATAACCTCCTCGGCTGAGTCCTCTTCTGCTGCTGCGTCTTGCTCCACATCAACGGATAGGGGACGTAACAGTGATTAAACTGATAATAATAGTACTAAACACACCACTCCTATCTGGTGGCACATT
Source organism: Pelobates cultripes (assembly GCA_933207985.1). Lineage (NCBI taxonomy): Eukaryota > Metazoa > Chordata > Amphibia > Anura > Pelobatidae > Pelobates > Pelobates cultripes. Next base: position 167,451,593 of record OW240917.1, read on the forward strand.
AGATTGCACGCGCAGTGCCCCAAATTTGTTGTGATCTGTGAGTAAGGTAAACGGTTGTCCATACAAGTAGGTTGCAGCTTTTTGAGGGCCCACACCACCGCTATGCACTCCTTTTCAATGGCAGTGAATATACTTCGCTGTGCAAAAGTTTACGGCTTAGATAAGCCCCGGGTTGCTAGCCACCATCTGCTCCGACTTGGCTCAATACTGCTCCCAATCCAAGCATAGAAGCGTCTGTATGGACGAGAAAGTGTTTAGTTGGATCAGGAGAAGAAAGTACAGGTGATTTAATGAGCGCCGTCTTGAGCTGTTGGAAGGCCTGTTCACATTCTGGGGCCCATACTACTATCTTGGGGAGGTTTTTACACGTTCCTATATGGCACTTACTGGGCTTTAGGGTCAGTCCGGACTCCCTAATCCGGTCTATTACGGCTCCTATGTGGGTCAGGTGTTCGGGCCAGGAGCTGCTAAAAATGTCTATAGCATCCAAGTAGGTGTGTATCAGTGTGTATCAGGGATCCTTAGGACAGGTGTCAATCCATATCTGCCAAGTGACCCTATGTAAAAAAGGCCTGATGAGATGAGCTGCCTTGGGCTAAAAATGGTCCACACGCTGCTGTATTATAACTCTGAATGCCGCTTGACTTGCGTGACTTATCCGCCACCAACTAGGGTTCAAGCCGCCAGTGTGTACTTTATAAATGGCTTTATAAAGCAGTGTGTACTTTATAAATGGCTCCACCTGCCACCCGTACAGCAACACAGTCTCCAGTTAGGAGGACAAACCAAGCATCTTCTTCCATCTGCCTGTTACAGAAATTACTGCTGTGTACACGACCACTGATAGGAGACGCGGAAGGTATTAAACTGATAAAAATAGTACTAAACACACCACTCCTATCTGGTGTCACATTAGCTTGACCGCGCAGTGCCCCAAATTTGCAGTAAGAGGACCGACCAAGCCTCTTCTTCCATCTCCCTGTTACAAAAATCAATGCCGTGTACACGTCCACTGATAGGAGACGCTGAAGGTATTAAACTGATAAAAATAGTACTAAACACACCACTCCTTTTTTTTGGTGAGGCTTTACAGGACAGAGTGCTTCTCCACGGGACATGTTAACTCACGGGCAGCTGGCTCATCAAGGAACCACAGCAGCTTTCCATGTACAGGTAAGACACGTGCAGCCGGTAAGGGTTCAGGCTCTTCTTCCTGGAGGATACGCTGCAAGCCTGTTGAACGAGGTGACCTTGCTCGGGTCCCAGGTGCACGGTTCCTAAAATGGCTGCCATATACACGTCCACTGATAGGAGACGCGGAAGGTATTAAACTGATCAGAACAATACTAAACACACCACAAATAAGGTTTCTCTCCTGTATGGCTCCTCAAATGATGCTTAAGATTAGAAGCGGCTGAAAAGCATTTCTCACACTCCGAACAAAAATATATTTTTTTAACATTCTCCACTTTGAACGAAATGACGTTTGGGAAGAGATTAACATAATTAAACACAGGCAGTAAAAATACAGCTTTTAGCCATACCCTGTAACTTTAAAACTACACATCCCATCTTCATAATTACATATTTGGAATCAGCACACTTAAAACATAAACATAACCAAAAATCAGCCAAATACATCCAGGGGTTAAAAAGTTAGCTGGAGGTCCCTTTATGACCGACCGCAAGCACATTTTCCTGCCCAAAACAGTTCCATAGATTTGGGCTGTGCGGTCGGTCTATTTCAGGCTGAAAAAACGACTAAGTCCCATCGCCGAATGGGACTTAGTCTCTGCAGCTGTAAAACCAGTAGGGGAGAAGGTAGAGCTCAGCGGTGTTCGCGGAAATGTGTAGCCGATTTTAGTTCCATGAATTTGGCTACACATACCGCTGACCTCGTCGAATGATCAAAGATGGCCGCCGCCACGTGTTCGGCAAACGAACAAAGACCTCCCAGCATTGTCAATTAAGCTGCGGTTAACCGTAGCTTCTGGGAGGTCTGCCTGTGTGTTACTTGGTTCAGTAAGCCCCATTTACTGAACCAAGTGGGAATTAGCCAGGCAGGCACAAAGGGTTTGCATCAGGTCTGGGGACACAGGGGACACCGTCTTAAAGGGGCAGTGTCCCCAACAAGTCTGGGGACACGGCCTTAAAGGGGCAGTGTCCCAATCTTCCTGATGTCCCAAAAAGGTGTTTAAAGGGCCAGCACCAGTCACATAAAGAGTCCATAAGCCCCAATATGCCCACCGACAGTCTTAAAGGGCCATACACACCAAATAAAAGTGCATACATTTTCACAATCTCCCAGGGGCCATAGTCATGCGGGAGGAGGCTGGCAAATAGGCTTCTCCACAACCCAGGGAAGCAGGGCAATTTGCCATTTAAAGGGCCCGTTACAAATAGCAGTTTGTAACAAGGTGTCAATCCATATCTGCCAAGTGACCCGATGTAGGGGAACAGTCCCTATTCTGCTCTGTGTCAGTGTGTATCATGGTCTCTGAGGACAGGTGTCAATCCATATCTGCCAAGTGACCCGATGTAGGGGTAACAGTCTCTATTCTGCTCTGTGTCAGTGTGTATCATGGTCTCTGAGGACAGGTGTCAATCCATATCTGCCAAGTGACCCTATGTAGGGGAACAGTCTCTATTCTGCTCTGTGTCAGTGTGTATCATGGGTTCTTAGGACAGGTGTCAATCCATATCTGCCAAGTGACCCTATGTTGGGGTAACATTCCCTATTCTGATCTGTGTCAGTGTGTATCATGGATCCTTAGGACAGGTGTCAATCCATATCTGCCAAGTGACCCTATGTTGGGGTAACATTCCCTATTCTGCTCTGTGTCAGTGTGTATCAGGGATCCCCTATCCTGCTCTGTGTCAGTGTGTACAGGGATCCTTAGGACAGGTCAATCCATATCTGCCAAGTGACCCGATGTTGGGGTAACATTCCCTATTCTGATCTGTGTCAGTGTGTATCAGGGGCTCTGAGGACAGGTGTCAATCCATATGTCAAGGTGTCAATATGTCATATGTCAGGTGTCAATCCATATTGATTGTGATTTAGGAATGTTAGGTGATTTCTGCCCCTTTATGGATTAAAACCAGACTCTGTATCAACTGTGTAATTTTCCATGGGAGTTTTGCCATGGATCCCCCTCCGGCATGCCACAGTCCAGGTGTTAGTCCCCTTGAAACAACTTTTCCATCCCTATTGTGGCCAGAAAGAGTCCCTGTGTGTTTTAAAATTCGCATGCCCATTGAAGTCAATGGTGGTTCGCGCGGTTCGCCAGTTCGCGAACATTTGCGGAAGTTCGTGTTCGACGTTCGCGAACCGAAAATTTCGGGTTCGCGACATCACTAGTGGAGATCAAATAGCATTTATTCCAGGAAGATCAGCAGGGGATAATTTAAGGAAAAATATTAATTTAATCTTGTTGGCTTAAAATAGGGGTGAATCCATGCGGACCCTGTCATTGGATGCAGAAAAGGCTTTGGACAGGGACGGCTGGATATTTTTGGAAGAAACTTTAAAAAGATTTGGGATTAAAGATTTCCTTTTGGATGCAATATGGGCACTTTATAAAGATCCAACTGCACGTATTATGGTATTAGATGATCAGGATTTAGGATTTTCAGTGGTACCCATCAGGGATGTCCTTTGGCTCCCATGTTATATGCCTTATCATTGGAACCTTTGGCCCAGTAAATCAGAGATAATGAAGATATTAAGGAATGCTAAATTGGGAATGAGCGCTATAAAATATCACTGTTTGCCAATGTCATTCTTCTTACCTTAAAGGATCCAGAGAGGTCAATGGAGGCATTGATGCTAGAGATTCAAAACTATTTGGATGTATCTTAATATGAATAAATCCCAGGCCTTAGCGTTGGATTTGAGGACTGAAGAAATAACTAACTTGAAAGAGAAATATAAACTGCACTGGCTAGATAATACACTGGATTATTTAGGTGTAAAAATTTTGTATCTGAAAAAAAACTATTTTGGATTCAAATTATTTACCACTACTAAAGGAACTAAAAAATAAACTTAATGGGTGGAAAAAATAATTCTATCTTGGATAGGTAAAATAAATGTTATTAAATATTATGTTCTTCCAAAGTTAAAATTTTTATTCAGATCTATTTGTTTAAAAGTATTAAAAAAAAAGTTTTGATGGATTTTCAAGAAAATGTTTAACAACTTTATATGGAACCATAATAAAGCGAGAATAGAATTAAGAATTATATCCAGAGGGAAAAAAAATGGAGGTCTTGGTGTAAGTAAAATCTATGACTATCTCATTTACTTATATTTTAAAATGGTTTCAAATAGATGGACAACATCAATGGATAAGTATAGAAAATGAAGCGTTAGTGGAAAATGATGTCAGAAATATTATATGGAAAAATAAAAAAAATTAATATGATAAATCTAATAGTTAAAGCTCTAAGCTTGTCATGGAAAAACCTATGTTATAAATATTTAAAATCGGGGAAATTTAACATATTTATTCTGATGGCAGAATTAGAAAATATGGTGGGTAATATCACCTTAAAGTTCTGGAAGGAAAAAAGAATTATATATGTTCATCAGTTGATTGAGAATAATAAAGTAAAATCTTTCAAAACAATACAAATTATGTATGATATACCATCAAGTGAAGTATATAGTTATATGAGGATAAAAAAAAAAGCAAACTTATAACTATAGAAAGAAATATCCCAAAATATAAAGAAAATAAAAATTAAAGATATCTCACTGGAAAAAAACAAACAAACAACTGGTAGATTGATCATGGAAATAGCTGACAAAATAGTAGAATTGAAGTCATACTTGACCATAAAATAATGGATTAAAGATTTAAACTTAAAGGTGGAGGAGGATACATGGATCAGAGCAATTAATTTTACAAAAACAGCTATTCGTAATATACATTTATTACAAACTTATTTTAAAATAAACAGGAAATTCTGAAGCTGCTAAAGGAAAGCGACAGATTTTGTGAGAGGGAATAAAAACAGTATAGTGAATATGCTCTAACCAGAAAAATAGGATTTCACCAAGTCCTAAAAGAGTTAAAATAAACTAAGAACACCCTAGAGTGTGAATTCCCAGGAACAATCCCATTGTGAAACACATGTGTTTTTACACAAACTTTACTTTTAACTAGTTTGTATTACAATTTATGATTCTGTTTTTCAGATTATATTATTGTGATTATTTTTTGTGTATTTCTTTCATATCAGTTTTGGATTTAATATCTTGCTCCTGTGAATTCACACTCTAGGGTGTTCTTAGTGCATTTTAAAATAACATTTAGATGGTATTTAACTCCAGAAAGATTATGCAATTTTTTTCCCAATGAAAATGGGTTATGCTGGAGATGTTTGGAAGAAAAAGAATCTTTAGTCCATATTTGGTGGAAGTGCAGTAAGATCATAACTCAATGGACTAAAATTTTTAACATAATAATCTTTTCTAATAAACAAAAAATGGGAACTAGATCCAGCTCGAGCCCTATTTCATAATGATATATGTACCCTCCTGATAGAATCAAGATTTATTGTAGTCCATCTTTTGACAGCTTTTAAACTTTTGATAGCTAGAAAATGGAAAATGAAGTGGAATTTAAAGATCTATTTGTCGAATTAGAGTACTAATATCTAATGGAAAAGGGTTTCTATCAGAATAGCCTAAACCTAGAAAAATTTAAAGAAAGATGGATAGAAAAAAGAATCTAATTCTAGATATATTGTTGACTTTGACACAGTGATGTGATAAGTATAATGGATACTTGTTGAACTAGCAGTTGGTGGATCACATATGCAATCATCAAGTACCGTGGGAAAGTGTACACTCCTCGATGTGGCCATTCCTTTTGAAATGCATCCACCACTGCAGCAGAAGTTAATTGGTGTCTGATGGTTGTACTATGATGCAAATAGATCCATCTTGAATGCTCCCTGAATGAGAGAAAGTTCTGAAAAAAACTCTGCTATCCAATCACTAATCTCTTGTATATCCAGAGTCTGCAGAACCAGTCTGCCAGGAAACTCATCTTGTCCTACAAGTGATTTGGCTTCTAGATATATGTTACAGTGAAGAGAAAAGTGATTAATGTCCCACATTATATTGAACAGTAAGCGAGACTGAGCACATCCTTTGAGTTTTGTGTATCTGAGAGCTGAAACATTGTCTATCCACAACAGAATACAGAAAGTGGAGAGGCCTTTTGCAAAACTGCATTGTGAAATATGCTATGAGCTCCAGCCAGTTCATATGGAATGTTGCTTCCTCCACTTACCAAAATTCCTCAGTGGAATAATCTGCGATGGTGGATCCTCAACTCCAGAGGCTGAAGCAGGACAAAATTCAGTTGTTGACCAATGATGGCCTGACCATTCCAAGTTTCTGTATGTAGCAGCCAACCATGACATTATTTCACTTTGTCCAATTATGGCACCGATTAGTTGAAAGATGGGGTGTGATGAAATCCGGCCTGCAGATGTTGCATCACCTGATAATGAAGTAGCTCTGGAGAAAATTGCCTAAATTGAAGATGATAGAAGACCAAGCAAGGAATCATATCAGAATGAAGGACATGTTCAAATTTCTTTGCGAATAGATGTGATATTTGGTTGTAGAAGCCAAAACACCCAAGATGTTGCAATGATTTCAATTCCTTGGAACTGGATGTACTGGGAAGGAACAATGGCAGAATTTGGATGATTCACAAGGAAGCTCAAAGATTCCAACAACTGCAGTATGAATCACCTCTGATAGATATGCATCCTTTAGGTTTAGACAATTGAATCAATCTCCCTATTTCAAGAGATCTTGTAGCATGTGGATCCCTTACATTTTGAAATGATGGTAGATGGCATAAGCATTAAGGAACCTTAAATTTATTTTTCTTGACCAGAAAAATATTGCCGAAGTAACCGTCCATGTCTGTGACTCATTGCATCGCTCCTTTGTGAAAGAGTGTATCCCAGGAAATCTCTGCCCACTTCTAGGAAAAAAGTGAAACTCAACCATCAATTGAGATATGATTTAGAAATTGAGAGGAACTTATCGAAAGTAAACTTGGATATGCCTCGTCTGCTGGCACCTCAAGTCCTATCCATGCCTTACTGTGTTTCAAACCATAGTCTGGTGGATCAGGGTATAGGGAAGTGCGAGTGCCTGAGGGCCAGAAATGGCTGGTGGCACAACCCCTCAGCTGACCAGTCCTCCTAAAACCACCTCTAGCAGGAGATTTAAATACTTTCCTGAACATGATTTGTTCTTTATTCGGGAATGGTTCACTAAATAGCATGCCATAAGCCCAAAGGGCTTAACTTCATGGATGCCGATTACACTAGTTTGGGAAACATTCATAATAAAGAAAATAAAAAAAAATAAAAAATTATAGGACATGCATTTAAAATTGACAGTTTTATTAAAGGTCTATTCCAATCACCATGACCACTTCTGCTTTTTAAAGTGGTCATGGTGGTAAGAGTCTGGTTGTGTAGTGTTTCTGTTTAAAACATTACACATCAACAGTAATTTGCTCATGTGTTCCAGGGGCACAGGTGACATAGGAAGCCCAATAATCTGTTCCAGTCTACCTAATGTCAATTATGTGACAGAGAACTGCTTCTCCCTTTGCAGTCTCTGTCTCCCCTCCCTCCTTCCTTTCCTCTCACAATGAAGGAAGCCTCTCTATGCCCTATGGCAATTTTTTTTAAATTCCCACCCTTCCTCCCTTTGCCAGCTTAGAGTGTGAGTCTATACCCTGAGCCAGTAAAATTATCTAATCAAAGGCTTCTCTACGTGAGCCTTTGATTGGACCCAGTGTTGCTCACATAAGGTCAGATGGAGATCCGCAGAACAAAGATGGGAGCTTCTCAACACGCTGGTTTAAGGTAAGTTAAACTTATTCTAAAAACGCTCTTTGAGCATTTTTGTATGGGGAAACCAATGGAATAAATGCCAGTTGGACATTATTCTATCATACACACAAAAAAAAAAAGAGTTGGAAACATCTTTTAACTATGGCACAGAAGAGGTGATATATGAACAAACATAATTAAATTGTAACCCACATACTGACATTTCATAAACTGTGGGAAAAGAAGAGTAGGTACAATCTGTTTTCAGAGCATTGAAAATAGTAATACTGTAGGGGAAAAAAATAATTTTAAAAAAAGAGGCTTTCTATATGTTTATCTGAGAACTTGATCTTAAGAAGGTATCACTTTTGCTGTACACAGGTCACAATTTTGAAAGCAGTTTTCAAGTACCACTTCTTGAATTTTTCATATACCTTTATTAATGACTTAACCAATGAGTCAGTGAGCTTGTTATAAAGCATGTGCAAGATGGAACAATAATGAATTGATTTCAGGTGTATGTAAAACTTGCCAGGTGCATTTACAGTTGGTGCATCCCAGTGAAACTATTCAATGTCTGCCAGAGCCCAAGGAAACATAAGAAAACAATTATTACTATTATATGCAGACATTCTTTTTAAGGTTATTGAGTTAGGACTGTTTGAAATCTTGACATTTGCAGCATAAAGTTAGAGCAAGGTAAGCTATTCACTTTGTCTCCACACTTATAGTAACTTATAATAAGTTGCTAACTACAAAAACTACTGGAATTTACATATTTTTGACAGCCTTAGAGCAACGTGTCATGGATTCACTGTTGCTGGCCCATGAAAACAAAACCTTCTGTAGTCGATTTTTCATGTCATACAAACCTACATTGAAGATAAAAAAAAAATGATATCTTTTGGCCAGACCCCAGTGATTATGAAGACCTCATAGAAATTGTAGCCAGGTGGTGTACTGGTGTACAGTTATAACTAAGAGAAGAAAAAAAAGAAAAAGGATACTTGAAGGAAGAATGCATTTTGTTCTGACTATTGATCTGAAATGTATGAAGACATTTAATGTCTTGCCAATGTGTTCTGTCAGACAAGCTAGTCCACAATAGCACTTTTTTGTGGTTTGTCCCATATGTTCTGTCATAGATTAAACAAACCACTGTATTAAGAAAACACTGGTTTTGGTCAGAGTAACACTTTCTATAATGTTCCCCCAAATGAAACATGGATGCTGTCCAGGAGGTGGGAGGGTCTGGGAGGGAGGGTCTGCTTGAGATTGGCCAGGATGTGTCAGCTGACCGGAGCTCGCCACGAACGGTTCGAGGCGAACCGTGGCGAGCCGTTCGCGGGAAGTTCGCAAACGGTTCGCGACATCTCTACTACAGAGGAGGCAGTGGACATTTAAACAGGGAAGTGGAAACTATTTATCTACTTGGATTATTTTTACCTATTTGGATTGTTTTAAATTTTGACTCCTACAGTTTTGTATTTTTTTGTCAAGTTTTTATTTTTGTTTTTATTAATGCATATGCACCTATTTTTAAGATCACCTCAAAGTTGTTTTAAGATGCATTATCAATAAATTGTAACACATTTTATAAGTTGTATTGCCTGGTCACTTGTTCATTATCCCACAAAATTAGTGGTATGGACAAAATTTATATTGCTGGCCATGTGTTTGTGTTAAGAGCTATTTCTAGAGGGGTGGTGCAGTCCTTATGTTTTATATGTTTTCCATTTGATGTGTTTGGGTTAGTGGTATTTTCCTATACAGGACTTGCAAAGTCCTGTATTTTCTTTCTTTTTTCAAAAAGAAGATTCAAGTAGTTTGAATATAAGTTTTTTTGTTTTTTTTTTATCTTTATCTCCACCCCTTAACATTAATGTAATAGAACAGCAGAAAATGCAGGCAGAATGCTTGTTTGTATAGGAAGAAGTATTAGCAGTAGAAAGAGGGAAGTGCCATTGTACAAAGCACTTGTGAGACCTCACTTGGAGTATTGTACGCAGTACTGGAGACCATATCTCCAGAAGCATATTGATACTTTGGAGAGAGTGCAAAGAAGGGCTACTAAATTGTTTAACCCCTTCAGGACGGAGTAAATAGTGCATGTTCTGATCAAAACAAAACGTAAACAAAAACTGGAATTTGCGCTATATGTCTGTTAACCCATAGTTGCCCTCTTTCATATTATATGCACCCACAATTATTATATATCATTTTGTTCAGGAGAAACAAGGCTTTAATTTATCATTAACTATTAATATATGGAACATAATTTATTATGAAATTTTTTTTTTTTTAAAGTGAGAAAATAAGTTTTTTTTTACATTTGTATTTCCATCTGACATTTTAGCTCTGAATGTCATAATACTGTTAGCTTTTACTGCAAAAAAATGCACATATTTGTAGTCAGCAATGTCTAACGAGTACAACAGTACCCCCCATTAACAGGTTTTATGGTGTTTTGGAAAGTTACAGGGTCAAATATAGAACGTTCCATTTTCAAATTGAAATTTGCCAGATTAGTAATGTTACCTTTGAGACGGTGTGGTAGCCCAGGAATGAGAATTACCCCCATAATGGCATACCTAGACAACCCAAGGTATTGAAAGTAGGGTATGTTTAGTATTTTAGTAGCCACAAACACTGGCCAAAATTAGCGTTCATATTTGTTTGTGTGAAAAAAAGCAAAAAACTAATATTTGGCCAGTGTATGTGACTAAGTGGCTACTAAGAAAGACTGGACATACCCCATTTGCAATACCTAGGGTTGTCTACTTTTGCAAATGGTATGCCATCATGGGGGTAATTCTTATTCCTGGGCTATCAAAGGCCACATAACCAATCTGGCAAATTTCAATGTCAACAAAATGAAATGCAAGCCTTAAATGTGACTCTAACTTTCCAAAACACCATAAAACTTATACATGGGGGGTCCTGTTATTCTTGGGAGACTTCACTAAACACAAATATAAGTGTTTTAAAACAGTAAAACATATTACAACAATAATATAGTCCATAAAAGTGCTGTTCGTTTGTAAAACATGTAAAAAACGTAAATTTTACTTAAAATATCATCGTTGTTGTACAATTTACCAGTTTGAAACACTAATATTTGAGTTCAGCGAAGTCTCCGAGGAAAACAGTACCCCTCATGTACAAGTTTTATGGTGTCTCGGAGAGTTACAGGGTCAAATATAGTGCTTGTGAATTAAATTCTCTGCACTTTCTCCGTGTTGTCAGGCATGTCAATCAAATTTTAAATAATCAAATCACACAGTTATGTTAAAAGATTACTTAAATCTACATGTAGAATTTTAATATATGCATTTATAGTTATTTAAATTCTATGTGTAAACTAATGTAATCTTTTATGTAATTATATGTATTTATATCTAATATATATATATAAATATACACACACATACATATACATATAGTTACGCAGTTATTTGCATTTTATATATAGATATAGAATGTCATTCTAAGTGTATTTTGTTACATATATATATATATATATATATATTAATAACAAAATACAGTTAGAATGAAATTACATATGAATATATAATTTATATTAAATTTGTTTCAATATTTTATTTATTACATTTTATTTATTGTAAATATATATATATATATATATATTATAATATATTATATATGTAACGTCATTCTTATATGTACTTATATTAATATTAAAATACACTTTGTATGACGTTACATATATATATATATATATATATATATATACACACACACACACACACACACATTTCTATTTTATTTAAAACATGTTTAATTTTTTTTTTTTTTTAATAATACCCACCAGCAGAGGGACTGTCTGACATTTCAGACAGCCCCCCTGCTGGCAGATCCACAGCCAGCTATAGGGGGCCATGTGATCGCTCTTTGAGAGTGATCACATGGCCTCCGGGGGCTTATTTTGCCGGGTGAGGGTTGCCTGGGCTGTGAGGCAGTCCTCCCAAAGCGGAGTGCTGGGAAGGTAAGTATCCCGTGCGCTCTAGGGGCTGCAGCCATTACAGCGTTCTATGCCGCCGCAACGGCTTAAATGGGGATGGCATAGAACGCCGTAATGGCGTTGATGGATTGGGGTGGGGTTCAACTTAGTAGGATATGTTAAAGGATCTTAACATGTATAGCTTGGAGGAAAGAGCAGACAGGGTGAATATGATAGAAACATTTAAATACATAAAGGGAATCAACCCAGTAAAGGAGGAAAGTATATTTAAAAGACGAAAAACTGACAACAAAAGGACATAGTCTTAAATTAGAGAGGCAAAGATTTAAGAATACTATCAGGAAGTATGACTTCACTGAGAGGGTAGTGGATACATGGAATAGCCTTCCAGCTGAAGGGGAGGAGGTTAACGCAGTAAAGGAGTTTAAGCATGCACAAGATAAGGCTATCCTAGAAATAAGATAAGGCCAAGGACTAATGGAAGTATTTAGAAAATTGGGCAGACTAGATGCGCAGAATGTGTTTTATCTGCCGTTACTTTCTTTGTTTCTATGGTTCTATTTTATAAGTATTGAACAATATTTGAAATACTTTGTATTTGCAGAGTTTATAACAATAAATACTTTTTCAACAAAATATGTAGCCAATAAAATAAATTTTTATTTCAAATAGAGAATTCATTAGGTTTATTAAAAATAACAATGTAAACAACCACATTACTATAAAGACTCAAAGATGTTGATGGAGACTGCACCAAAGGGTAAGCCTCAATAGATTTGTGGAAAACCTTGTGGGCATACCTGGCTGAGAGCAGGTAAAATGGAAGTCTGCAATTTCAGAGCTGTTTCAAAATGCCACTATGTTTAATGAAGTTGTCATAGTGTCTGCAGTCCTGCCCCCTCACCTATCCCCAAAACATAGAAACATAGAATGTGATGGCAAATAAGAACCATTCGGCCCATCTAGGCTGCCCAATTTTGTAAATACTTTCATTATTCCCTAGCCTTATCTTATAGTTAGGATAGCCTTATGCCTATCCCACGCATGCTTAAGGACCAAACTTCTGGAATAAAAGGTAATCATGACATGTCACACATGTCATGTGTCCTTAAGGGGTTAAACTCCTTTACTGTGTTAACCTCTACCACTTCAGCTGGAAGGCTATTCCATGCATCCACTACCCTATCAATAAAGTAATACTTCCTAATATTATTTTTAAACCTTTGCCCCTCTAATTTAAGACTATGTCCTCTTGTTGTGGTAGTTTCTTATTTTAAATATGGTCTTCTCAATTACTGTGTTTATTTCCTTTATGTATTGAAATGTTTCTATCATATCCCCCTGTCTCGTCTTTCCTCCAAGCTATACATGTTAAGATCCTTTAACCTTTCCTGGTAAGTTTTATCCTGCAATCCATGAACCAGTTTAGTAGCCCTTCTCTGAACTCTCTCTAAAGTATCAATATCCTTCAGAAGATACAGTTTACAGTACTGCATACAATAATCCAAGTGAGGTCTCACCAGTGTTCTGTACAATGGCATGAGCACTTCCCTCTTTCTACTGCCAATACCTCTCCCTATACAACCAAGCATTCTGCTAGCATTTCCTGCTGCTCTATTGCATTGTCTGCCTACCTTTAAGTCATCAGAAATAATCACCCCTAAATCCCTTTCCTCAGATGTTGAGGTTAGGACTTTATCAAATATTCTGTACTCTGCCCTTGGGTTTTTACGTCCAAGATGCATTATCTTGCATTTATCCACATTAAATGTCAGTTGCCACAACTCTGACCATTTTTCTAGTTTACCTAAAGCATTTGCCATTTGGCTTATCCCTCCTGGAACATCAACCCTGTTACATACCTTAGTATCATCAGCAAAAAGACATACCTTACCATCAAGACCTTCTGCAATATTACTAATATTAATTTTATAGAGAATGGGTTCAAGTACAGATCCGTGAGTTACCCCACTGGTGACAAACCCAAGCTTCAAATATACTCCATTGACTACAACCCTCTGTTGCCTGTCACTCAGCCACTGCCTTACCCATTCAACAATATTGGAATCCATACTTAGAGATTGCAGTTTATTAATAAGCCTTCTATGTGCAACAGTGTCAAAAGCCTTACTGAAATCTAGGTAAGCAATGCACCACCCTGATCTATTATTTTAGTTACCCAATCAAAAAAAATCAATAAAATTAGTTAGGCATGATCTCCCTGAAGTAAACCCATGTTGTCTCTGATCTTGAAATCCATGTGTTTAGATGTTCAACAATCCAATCCTTTAACATGGTTTCCATTACTTTCCCCACTACTGAAGTAAGGCTTACTGGCCTATAGTTTCCTGACTTCTCCCTACTACCTTTCTTGTGAATGGGCACAACATTCGCTAACTTTCAATCTTCTGGGACTACTCCTGTTAACAATGATTGGTTAAATTAATCTGTTAATGGTTTTGCTAGTACACCACTAAGCTCTTTTAATAACTTTGGGTGTATACCAACAGGTCCCATTGACTTATTCGTCTTTACATTTGTCCTTTTTCCTAACTGAGGTCCCTTCCCTTCATTTTTATCTGTAAATACTTAACAAAAATATTAATTGAGGCAGTCAGCTAGACCTTTATCCTCTTCTACATACCTTCCTTCTTTTGTCTTTAATCTAACTAATCTTTGTTTTACTTTCCTTTTCTCATTTATGTATCTAAAAAATGTTTTGTCCTTTTTTTACTGACTGTGCTATTTTCTCTTCTGTGTGTGATTTGGAAGCTCTTACTTGTTTAGCCTCTTTGTGCCTAATCTTATAGATCATTCTTGTAGCGGAGATGCAATATTCCCCAGGTTATCTCCGCTTATAATCCAAGTGAGGCTCAGGAACAAGTAAATAGTAAATCCACAGGCAAGGCTTCCAGCAGGTAAAATACAGCAATATCCCAACAGCAATCCCAATAACTGGACGACACACAGTTTCAGGAGCAGAACTGAAAGCTTTAATCCACAGTCTCCTTTTAAAGCATGCTCCCATGCAAGGGAGGGATTTACAATAATTATTACAGTAGCCAATCCTGTCCTGGTAACCTCCCACACATCTCCTCCCCTCAGCCAGCATCATAATCCCCTTATCCAGTACAGTAATTCCCCCCGTTTCTGGATGTACCCCTAAACATAGGGGTACCTCTTTAAATCCTACATCCCCGGATACCCCTGATCTGGGTGAACAACATATCCAAGAATCACCCAGATCCGACCAGGGGTTCGGGAAATGTATGGAGGGAATAAAATGACCGACCGCACTAACTGAGATAGCCGAATAAGGTTCCATGCGAATGGGCCCTGCGGTCGGTCCTGGCATAAGGGAATAAAATACACGAAAGCCTCTAGCTATAGAGGCTAGGGAGGGTTCGCCTGAATCCCCTCGTTCGGTATTTTCTATCTACTGAACGAGGGGCCGTTCGGTAGTTTGGAACCGAACGGACCAGGCTTGTGGAGGTCTCAGCGGTATTCGCCTTCTCGAGTGTCAGATTTTAGTTCCAGACACTCGACGGCAAAACACCGCTGTTCGGGAGTTTTAAAATGGCCGCTGCCACGTGTTCGTTTGTCGAATGGCGGCCACCCCCGAGAACAAAGGACGGCTACTTACTAGTCAATTACCCGTTCGCAACAATGTTGCAATGGGTAATTGAGGACACACTTCACACAGGGGAGGTCTGGTTGTTCGGTATTTTCATTCAAATAAACTAGGGGAATGAAACTACCGAACAATCAGAGTAATACAGTTCTTTTAAAACACATACAACACAGCAGATCACACGAATACAGTTCTGTACAATATATTTGCAGGATAGCCTGGTGCCATCCGCTACAATTCTGTCTTCCTCTTTTTTTTTTATATTTACTAAATGCTAACTTTGTTTTTTACCATTATGGCCCACATCTGCAGAGTACCACATTGGTTTCTTGAATTTTTTGCTTTTACTGACAAGTCTAATGCAATTTTCTGTTGCCTTCAGCAGTGCAACTTTTAAATAATCCCATTTCTCTTGGACTCCATTTAAATTTATACATATTCTAATTTTAGAAAAAGTCTGTTTTACTAAAGTCTAAAACTTTTGTTTTTGTGTGGTGTGACTCAGTCACCGTTCTTATATTAAACCACACTGACTGATGATCACTGGATCCTAAACTTTCACCTACAGTAATATCTGATACCGAATCTCCATTTGTTAACACTAAATCTAGTATGGCCTCTTTAAGAGTTGGCTTCTCAACGACTTGTTTTAGAGACAATCCAAGTAGGGAGTTTAGAATATGTGTGCTCCTAGCACAAGCAGTTATTTTTGTTTTCCAATTCACATAAGGAAGATTGAAGTCACCCATGATGATAACTTCCCCCTTTATTGTCATTTTAACTATTTCTTTAACTAGTAGATTATCTAACTCTTCAATTTGTCCTGGGGGCCTATAAATCACACCTACGCGATTTACTGTGTGATTACCAAATTCTCAAGTAACCCAAACAGACTATGTTCACCCCACTAACTTTTATTAGACTAGATTTTATGCTATCTTACACATACAGGGCCACCCCTCCCCCTTTGCCTTCCCTGTCTTTTCTATATAAAGAGTACCCTGTAGTAAACTAGCAAAAGAGCTTGTGAGCATGGCTTCAAGCCACACCTCCAAGCCTTATAGATATGAGAGGTGGGAATCTTACTTTTCGAAACACATAATGCAACATACAGTATTGCTACATGCACATTCACAGTGCCATCATGGTTGACCATAAATAATCCTTGTATTCAATTACTCTCTGTAGGAGAAAACTAGTTGCATTACGGCGAGTGCCATACATGAGCCTAAGGTCTCCAATACTCCTCTATGAGAGCATTGGATTGGACCATCATCCTGGATGCACATCTCCAAGGGGACATCACTCGAGAAGGTCGCTGCAATGCCAAGGGAGACTCAGAAAAAAAAAGGGGAATTTTCATTTTAATCATTTTATTTTTTCGTTTTCATATGGCAGGGAGGGACTGTAGTATTAGGAATGCAGATATCCAATAAATACAAATATGTGAGTTTCTAGAAGAAAACCATTGATTACACTCTTTCATGGTGTAAATGCTATTTTGGCTGGAGTATTTTAGGGGAAAAAAACCCTGTAAAAAATATACATATATCTAGTTTAGTCCATAGTTTTTGTGTACCAAAAAGAGTGTATATAGGTGTCCAATTCCTCCAAATAAGAATCATATAATCAATAAAATGAAAGCATCATAGAGCTTTTTTTAAAAATCTTTATTTTTGAAAAGACAACAAGACTTTACATGCAAGGCACCACAATGTACATAACGGTAAGTAGTCAGGTAAACAGTATACACTTTTGACGACAATGCAATATATCACTTACATATGATTGGTTTCACAGAGATGACTGTTAAACATTTTTATATATGCAGAAACCAGAAATAAAAGAGAAAGAAGATACGAAAGTAAACAGTACACTCTACCACTGATGAAAGGTGTTTTTTTTCATTTTCAACACTATGCATTGTGGGACGCTCCTGGAAATAGTACACCCAATAGCTCCCCTGGGCATAGTATCTATTTTCTTAGATACATGTGGTATGCGTTATGTGACAGAGAGAAATAGAAAAGTTGGAAAAAGAAAGCAAGTGGTATTTATGATTAGTCTCAATATGGGTGGGAGACCAGATCAGGGGGTCAGTTACGTAAGCTTCTTGGGAGAGTATTGGGCTTGATCCCATCTAGTTCCCCAGTCATCTTGGGCTCTGGTCTAAAGAGACTGTGTGCCCTGTCTAGTTAGGACACTGAAGGTTATTGCGGGGCCCTACATCATAGTACTTTAAACATTTACAATGGTAATAGCTAATACAAGGGATGGCTCTAAGTTGCCTGTCCAGTACCAGGATATAAACAACTTCACTTCTCTCTTTTTAATGACACTTCAAGAAAGACCAACATTCACATCTGCATTGATAGAAAACAACTTTACATGCCAGTATCGTTACTCGAATGTTCTTAAGTTGATATTTGTCATTAAAAAGCCCATTAAACATTGTTAAGATCAACATACAGCAGATCTTTGTGGCTAATAAATATCAACAGCTTTTTTTTGCTTGTTTATCTGCATGCTATACAACTCCACCTCAGTGATAAAGGAGGGAAATGAAAACTTCTAAAATGAACATATTGTGTTTTAAAATCTGATTGAAAGTGAACCAATGTTTTTATGTAGCTCTGTGAGTCACAGCCAGGGGTGTGGGGGTGGGAGGGGGAATGCCCAGGGTTCCAATAACAGAAACAATATTGATTTAATTCCTAAATGACAGAATATTACAGAGTGAAATTGCAGGAGCAAGATCAATACATCAAAACTGCTTCATGAAGCTAAAGTTATCCCATTTACATCTGTGAGCTACACAAGTCCACCTCCAGTGACACTAACCACAATTTAGCATTTACCGTTTTCCACATACATTAAGAGAAGGCTAATTTCCATGCATGCAGGTTTCCTATTTAGGCCCTGATTTAATATTTTTGGGTACGATTTAAAAATTATTTTTTTTCAAAATATCGATCATCTATGAATAAATATATCAATATATAAATCTGACAAATCTATTAAAATACAAAATATTTTTCAGTTAATAAATATTAAAAGAGTTATCAAAAATATTTAATAATTTGAAAAACCTATCCCAAAATATTAAATCAGGACCTTAATTTTCATTGCTGAAACACTGTATTGGTACCGCTTCTCAACTGTACCATGTATAGTTATTTTAAGGTAAAAGGACTGGAAAACTTTGTATCATTACTTACCTAAAAAACACTAATCTATGTTTTTCTTTCTACTTTTTTAAAACAGCATTAAACATAGATTTTTTTGTTTATTTGAAAAAAACTCATGAATATTCACACACCTTCAATTGTGTTGACATTACTGCGAGCAAAAATAAATACACACATTTTATGATACTTCATAAATATCTAGAGAAAGACTATCAAAAACATTTGTGTGGAAACAGAAAATTGAAAGCATTAAATATACCTGAACAATCCATTTAAATGCATATTTTATTTGATATATTTTGCAAAGTTCATGAATATTGATATTTGTACTTTTATTGAAAGCATTCATCAATGCAATAATGAATTTGTGTTTGGTCTACCGGAAGAAAGTTTGTGAATGTGAGAACCCTGTGGGAGTTTTAAAAAAGTCCCGTATTTCATCTATGATCGACATTATGGTAATCCTTTGAAAAGATAACAACAATATTTGCTAATGAAGACGCTTGACCTTACAACATATTTTTTGAAGCAAACAAAGCTAGTTTTCTCATAAATAAATGTATTTTATATGAAGCAGAGTAATCATTAAAGCATCAGTTTCAGGACCAATCTAATCTCTGCAATTTGCAAACATAATTGTGCATAGATTACCCAGCACTCTGTCTCCCTTTCTCAGGGTGGTTTATGACGGCTTTGATTAATCAAAATCAAATGCACCCTAGATGAGTTATGTCAAAGGGAAATTTACTTCTCCCCTTGCTATATAAGATTATTTCAACCTGTGCATGTGGAGTGCAAATATTCCAGGAAGGTACCAAGATATCAAGTCTGCAGTATGCATACTAAATCATCTGAAAATTGAGGTACATGAATTAAACACTCACAAACAAATGATCATTTCACATTTGATGGAGAAGTCAATGATTTTTCTAGCAAACTAGCTAACCTAGAAATATGCAAACTTTTTAACAATTTGCTGCATAGAACTCCAGACAATATTACAGACTCCAGGTGTATGCATACAATAATCTCATTTGTCTAAGCAAGATTTTCTTGCGGATTAAATACATAGACTTCAAAGCCAGAAGCAACTCCCTGATAAAACAAAAAATATAAATATTCAATGGCACAGGTGTGTGTAGGTGTATGATTACTCAATTTCCGTCATCTCCTCCTATGTTTTTTTTTTTTTTTTTAAATGTTTTCTCAGTGACGTGGTATCTATGTTACAAATCCTGAATTTGATGGTGACCTTCTCTTTTGTTTTGCCACACTTTGTATTTCTGATTTTCTTTGTTTGTTAGTCTTCATAAAAGTCTAATGTTATCTTGATTTGGATGTCAATAAGAAGAAATGTATTTACAAAAAGAGTATTGTCAACGAGATTGTTAGAGAGAGATTGCTATTTGCAATATTGTTTCCAATATTCGTATTGCAGCTATGACTAAAACATCATCCTGAATAAATGCACTATACATGCTGACATATTGACGGTTCATCTATAAATATATTTCCTGGCTAATTATGGCAGCAGTGATGTTGCAGCTCTGAAATATGGCCATGGGTAACAACCCTTACAGCCGATAGGACAGGAATTCAACAGATTTGAAAAGGAGGATCCAGAGATGAGTCCCTCAGTCTTTTCTCCTGTCCTTACAGCCCTTAGGAAGGAAGCTGCTTAGCTCCCTTTACTTTACTCTACTACGGTCGGGGTGGCGGTCCATAGGCCGGGACCCAAGTGCTATATGTAGATGATGAGGAGTCTTCAGCGTGGAAGTGGATAAGTAGGGCCTGGTGCAGGGTAACCACACACCCCTAGGTGTTGAGTACCAGTGTTTGTGTGGCCACTTACCAAGACCCTGATGCTGCAAAGCGGAAACCAGAGCAGATGAATTGCTGATATGTATCCAGTACTAGTAACAATGTAAGACTAGAATAGGCACCAAACAAGAAAACAAAACAACCCCAGATCTGGAGCAGGATAGAAAGCAGAACATGTACGCAATACATAAGGGAAACACTAAACAGAACTGGGGCAGGACAGGACAGGACTGTACATGGACTGGGAATACAAAATAAAACAAGACAAGAGATATAAGGCAAAACAAGAGGAGACATAGACCAAGTACTATATATGAAAAACATTGGAGATTTAGACATACATTATTGGCCCAGATGTATGCAGCCCACCAGTGCGCCAAAGTACCTCAAGTACAGTGGGTCCTAACTGCCTAGATATGCATGACTAAATAAAGAATAAAACATATACAGTACTTACCTGCAAAGAGAGGGGCAGAGGACATGAAACAACTACCTGCAGGAACCAACTGAAACAAAAGAATTAATGGAAAAGGAAAGGGTGTGGAAACATAAAACTAACATATAAAGGAATCCAGGGGACTGGGGATTCCAGGAATGGAATAAAGGAATGAACCCAGAAAACCCAGCATGGAGAAAACCAGACACAGAATAGAAAACCAGAAAAACCAAGAAAAACTAAATAAGAATTGTAAAAATAGTACTGGATACCAGAAGCCATGGTCAGACTTTAGAACAGAGGAGTTCCTGACAACTACTTATTTTAGTACCTCTTTTTTCTCCCTCGGTTCCAGGACCTGTTCTGAAGTGCCTGAGGGCTTCTGGAAGATTTTCCTGGCTTCTGTTATGTTCTCCATTTTTTCTTCCATCCTCCCAGCTCAGACTGCACGGATCACGGGTAGGACGCCTGCGCATGTACAATTCGCTCATCTCTCTTTGGCGCGGCGGCCATCTTTGTTGAGGGTAAAGTCCAAAATTGCATGGAAATTTCCGAAAGTTGCCAGAAATAAGGTCAGTGTTCAGCTGGGATTATACCTGTACTTTGTGCAGTTTCAGTTTGCATTGAGGTAGGAAAGACAAGATAAGAAAGTTTAGTTTACCTGGATTTCTTGTGCCAGGGTCTACTATTCTTTGCCACAGGTTGGTTTGTTTTCATATTTCATTTTTTTTGGCATTCAAGTTTTGTTCAGTTTGAGATATTTATTTAACTCATTCTTTATTATAGGAGCCAAATATGAGCTCTCCTGCTAGGAACCCCTTACCCTGTTCTCAGTTATCCAGGTGAGTAAGGGTTCATTTATATATATATACAGGGAGTGCAGAATTATTAGGCAAATGAGTATTTTGACCACATCATCCTCTTTATGCATGTTGGAATAAAAAGAAAAAGGTGTGTGTGTGTGTATATATATATATATATATATATATATATATATACACACACACACCTTTTTCTTTTTATTCTCCCTCTGCTAAAATGTCCTTTTATTGCTTTTTAGTAATGGAGAACAGTCTGTCATCTCCCCCATGGAAGAGAAGGGAGAAGGCAATTCTCTGTGCTTAAACGGTTTGCAGAAAGTAGCTGCTTCTTCATCCTTGACACCCACTCAGTCACCGGATATTCTGGCTTGGATCAGAAAGGAGGTAGCCCAGGGCATCTCAGAGGCCATGGAAGGAAGGAAGCGGTCAGAGAAAAGACCTAGACAGAGGCAAGTTTCCTCAGAGTCATCAGCATCAGAATGCCAAGATCCATCTGAGGAATTTCAGGTAATCGATCAGGTTGGTTCTAATGAAAGCAAGGAAGAGATCCTTTTAGAATCACTAGATGCTAAGACAGTGGATAAGCTTATCCTCATGGCAAGAAAGACCCTAGAAATACCAGAAGAGCTTCCTAAGAGTGACAGTTCCGATAGACACTTTGCGGACCTCAGGAAGCAAAAACTTTACTTTACTCTTCACAGGGCGATTTGTTTACCTCAGAATGGGAAAAAATAGATAGAAGTTACTTTTCAGGGTAAGCTATCCAGGTTTTACCCTTGTAGCGGTACTTACCTTACCCAGGGGCCGGCTGAGGTCCTCACTTCCCGCCGCACGCAGCTCCCAAATGAAGGCGGGCTCTTGGGCACGCTCTTAAAGGGGCAGTGGGAGCCTAAAAATGAAATGTGCTCCCATTGGCCCCTGTCATCCCATATTCACCAGACACTCATATTTTGGGGGCGTAGATATGACAGGGGCCAATCAAAGTAAAGTTTAGGGTATTTATACTTACCTCACCCTTAACTCCCTGCCCTATCGTGGTTTCTGTTTCAGTTCCCTTTAGCACTTGTTGTGTTCAGTTGTGATTTTCGTGCTTGACCTTGGCTTTGTATCTGACTCTGTTTATATCTCTATCCCTGTTTTGTCTTGTTTGCCGGCTTACAGACTACTGTGTACCAGACCTTGGCTAGTTTTTATTCTCGCTGTCTCTTTGTTCCCTTGACCTCGGCTTGTTCTTGACTCTGTCTATTCTCTGCTATATGGCGAGTCCGGCCATTCTAAGGTCGGTAAGTTGTATCTGCTCTGTCGATTGTTGAACTAAATCCTGCGTGTAGGGGTAAACTACCATGACAACCCTTTGGAGGAAGAAACCTCCAAGAGATGGACGACACCACCAAATGTTGATGCTCCCATATCCAGGATAGCCAGGAAAACTAGTTTGCCGCTGGATAGTTCCTCTTCCTTGCGTGACCCGATGGATAGGAAATTGTATTCTGATCTATCCAAGATATATTCGGCAGCTGGAGCAGGATGCCATCCAGCTGTGTCTTTCACGGAAGTGTCCAGGGCCATGAAAAGTTGAGTGAAGGACCTAGATACAGATGTGGAGAGAGGAGTGAAGAAAACAGACCTCAGGAGATGCTATTTGGGATCTTCGAGTAGCAACTGAGTTTGTCACGCAAGCATCCCTTGATATCACCAGGATCTTCTCCCGGACCATGGCTCTTTCAGTGGCTGCAAGGAGAGCTTTATGGTTGTGTTATTGGAGTGCGGACTCCTCCTCCAAGGCCAATTTATGATCTATACCTTTTGAAGGTGAACTTCTCTTTGGGAAAACCCTAGAGGATTCCATTTAAAAAGCAGCAGAAGGTTGTAAAGTCTTTTTACCCCAGGACAAAAGAACAAATAGACTGCGCTCTTCTTGTTCGGAGAATCGACCTCATGGAGATCAGTACTTTCAGGATACTCGTAACTACCGACTGGGTAGATAGTACAAACGTAGTTATAATTGGCGTGGGGGCCAATCATCTTTTTCATGCTCTCCCTGAGGTAGGAATCCATCCTTTCGTTCTGGAGGCAAGAACTTCTGACTATCCTTTGAATGTGGGAGCCCAGCTTTCTCTCTTCAAGAAAGTTTGGGCACAAGACATACAAGATTCCTGGGTCAGATCTATAATCCAGAGGGGGCAATTTCTTTATACCCATACGTCCGCCCAAGGACAAAGGCAGAATCAGAGCTCTGGAAAAATATGTAAAGAATCTTATGTCCCAGAATGTTATCATTCCAGTGCCAAAAGGAGAACGATTTCAGGGACAATACTCACCTCTGTTCTTGGTTCAGATAGACAAGAAAAAATGGAGACCTATTCTAGACTTGTGAAGAATCAACAGGAGATTACTGGTCAGATCCTTCAAGATGGAGTCCATAAGGTCCATCTCCCCAGCAATCCAAATGGACAATTTTCTCATATCAATCAACTTAAGGGACACCTATTATCATGTCCCAATAGCCAAGGAACATCATCATTTTCTCTGATTCGCAACAGGGGAAGATCATTTTCAATTCCAAGCACTTCCATTTGGCCTGAGCACAGCACCCAGGACCTTTTCGAAGATACTGGTCATTCTTATAGAAAGAATCCAAGGTATCTCTTTATTTCATTACCTGGACGATCTACTGTTAGTAGTCCCAAATGTCCAAAGTGCTATACTACAGAGATATAGTACTATCAGAGCTCCAACGATTCGGCTGGTTGGTGAATTTACAGAAAATCAGCCTCATTCCATCCCAAAGTACTATCAGAGCTCCAACGATTCGGCTGGTTGGTGAATTTACAGAAAATCAGCCTCATTCCATCCCAAAGTGAATACGTTTCTGGGTGCAGACTTCAACACTCTCCAAAACACTATCTCCCAATCACTAAAGATGATACAGAGGATTTCAAGCTTCATATCCAAGGTTTTACGACTACGTATAACAGCAAGGAGATTTACGCAGCTTCTGGGCAATCTGACATCTTCTATAGGACTGGTCAGATGGGCCCTCAGGGAATCAACTCTTGAAGAGATCCTTTGGTATAGATTCACCTGATGGCTATGAAAGGTGAATATGGAGAAGGGATTCCCATTGGTAGAACCCAATTGGGTACTATTAATGACAGATCCCAGTGCTCATGATTGGGGAGCCGTCTGTCAAGACCTGGTAACAAGCAACGGTCAGTACTTCCAGGCAATGTTCTGGAACTTCGTGCCATCCCCAGAGCACCCATACATTTCAGGGAGGACTCACAGCCAACTATTGATGAGGGAACTACAGCCCATCATGAGTTGGTGTCAAAAGAATATCCAGGGTATATCTGCGGTGCACCTCCCAGGGGTTCAGAACACCATGGCAGACTACCTGTGCAGTGTGACAATAGACAAGGGCGAGTGGCCACTTAAGCCCCAAGGTATTCCAGGAGCTGTCTAATCTGGGGAACTCCACAGATATACCTCATGGCAACGGCTCAGAACACCCAGGTCAAAGACTTCTTCTCAAGACTTGTCGATCACAGAGCCAGGGGTCAGGATGCTCTGTCCCAACCTTGGAGGCTCACGCTGGCTTATGTGTTCCCTCCTATACCCCTCATTTACCCAACTCTGAAGAATATTCAGAGGGAGAAGATAGAGGTCATCGCTATCCTCCCATTTTGGCCCCGTCGGCCCTTGTTTCCTATGGCAAGACGAATGAGTCGGGAACCTCCGAGGAAACTTCCAGTCTGTGCAGATTTACTATACCTGGGGCCGCTTCTGCATCCAAGTCCTCTACCCCTCAGATTGATGGCTTGGAGATTGAGCAGGAAACTTTGATGAGTGCTGGCATGCCAGACCCAGTCATCAGAGCATTCCTGAAATCCTGTCTCTGCTTCCTCCTCATATTATAAAATGTGGCACGCATTTGTCTGCTGGACACAGGAACAGCATGTGGTTATCCTTGTCTTCTGTGCTCTGTTTCCTTCAAGCAGACATTGATAGGGGCCTTAGCTATAAAACTCTGAAGGTTCATGTATCGGCTTCATCTGCTTTGACAGGCACCCGAAGGGCTCTGAAACCATGTGTCATCCGTTTCCTAAAAGCAGTTATGAAGATCCCGCCTCCTCTTAAGGTATTTCTGCCGGCATGAAACCTATCTCTGGTCTTGAAGGCCATGACTAGGTCACCCTTTGAGCCACTTGATCTGGCTCCATTGATGGTATAAACCCAAAAAGTGGTCCTATTAGTGTCCGTTTCATCTTCATGGAGGACAATGCTCCAGGCATTGTTCTGTGAACCACCTTTTACGAGGATACTACAGGACAGGGTAGTCCTCCGACCGGTTCTGGAATTTCTACCTAAGGTGGTGTCCAAGTTCCACTTGAATCAGGATATTGTTCTACCATCCTTCTGTCCTAATCCCACTTCTCCTGAAGAGGAAAATTGGCACACTCTGGATGTAGCTCGAGCTTTGTCTCTCTATCTGGAGAAAACCATCTTTTTCCGCAAATCATCCAGACTGTTTGTATGACCTATTAGCCACAGACGTGGTGAAACTGCCTCTACATTGAGACAGTTCGTGGTATCGGCCATCTCAAAATCTTATAGGTGCCTACAGTCAGGTCCATAAATATTGGGACATCGACACAATTCTAATCTTTTTGGCTCTATACACCACCACAATGGATTTGAAATGAAATGAACAAGATGTGCTTTAACTGCAGACTTTCAGCTTTAATTTGAGGGAATTTACATCCAAATCAGGTGAACGCTGTAGGAATTACAGTTTGTATATGTGCCTCCCACTTTTCAAGGGACCTTTTTTACATTTTTCGTCAGATTTTATAATTTTTTTTATTATAGTAAATTATACGATATGATGAAAATAATGGTAACTTTTGAAAGACCATTTAATGGAGAGAAAAACAGTATAATATATGTGTGGGTACAGTAAATGAGTAAGAGGAAAATTACAGCTAAACACAAACACTGCAGAAATGTAAAAAGAGCCCTGGCCCTTTACAGTAAGAACATTTAAAAACGTATACTGGACACACACACACGCTGAGTCTTCAGACCAATTCATACATAGAGCATGTAGTGGAAACATACTGATGCTGTACCACAAACCAGTTCATGTACAGATACTGAGGCCCAGTGGCCTCATATGCGGTATATTTTCTTCCACTCTCTGAAAAAGCATGATATAATGCACAGATAACAGCAATGAATGCCTTGATAGAAACAAGTGTCTGTGTGGACTTATAGTTAGGTTTTAACCTGTCATATACATGTGTCTACTTCAGTCACCCAGGAAAGTTTTCACTTACCTTGGATATTTCTCTGTCTTCAGAACTGTGGAATTCCAGCAGACTTTATACAGCCGGGATATCCATTATCAGCACTCTTTTGCACAATGCATCCTTTCATGTATAAACGTACCTAAATGCTCACCACACAAACCTCCTAAATATGACCTATTTGTTTGAAGGAAGCCTTATGTAAGCAGCTAGGAGGGGCTGAAAGAACAGAGACTCATGTGCTTATACTAGTTTTAATCTAAATTACTAATGCAGTTACCTGAACAGCTGCAGGCCTGTGTTTCAGTGGCAAAATGGGGATTTGAACAACTGACAGCCTAAACCGTTTAAACTACAGGTTTCTATCTGTACCCTATATGCCGTTCATCATCACCAGTGGGAGAAGGTTTAAACCAAACTTCAGACAAGGTGAAATATATAGAAGAGGCATACCCAGGTACTCACCTTATGGAAGTACTGTTTACTGGGTCTTCAGGGATAAAGGTTTAGACTCCGCTGGGCCTCATGTATGCCGTGGACCGCTGTCATCCCCTCAGGGAGAGAGATAGGTCAGACTTCTGGTTGCTGAAGGAGGTACCCAGGCTGGCATCTCTTACAGATGTGATGTTTGTTGGATCTTCAGGGACAAGAGGCTGAACCCTGGCATGCAGTGTACCATTTTCATCCCCTGAGGGAGAGATTGGGTCCAACCCTCGATCACTAAAGGGGGTATATAGGCTGGTCACTCTTACAATAGTGCTGTTTGCTGGGTCTTCAAGGATTAAAGGCAGAACCCTGACAAAACAATTGCCCGGTGTTCATTAAACAAAAATATAGGCCCACATAAGCAGACTCCTTCCAAACTGCTGTGAAGGACAGGAAAAAAGACTGCCTGATGGGAAGGGGGAGGACCCCGTAGTTGTGGCAATCTTCTAATACACTGGGTGCCATAGAAACCACTACAGGGAGTGCAGAATTATTAGGCAAATGAGTATTTTGACCACATCATCCTCTTTATGCATGTAGTCTTACTCCAAGCTGTATAGGCTCGAAAGCCTACTACCAATTAAGCATATTAGGTGATGTGCATCTCTGTAATGAGAAGGGGTGTGGTCTAATGACATCAACACCCTATATCAGGTGTGCATAATTATTAGGCAACTTCCTTTCCTTTGGCAAAATGGGTCAAAAGAAGGACTTGACAGGCTCAGAAAAGTCAAAAATAGTGAGATATCTTGCAGAGGGATGCAGCACTCTTAAAATTGCAAAGCTTCTGAAGCGTGATCATCGAACAATCAAGCGTTTCATTCAAAATAGTCAACAGGGTCGCAAGAAGCGTGTGGAAAAACCAAGGCGCAAAATAACTGCCCATGAACTGAGAAAAGTCAAGCGTGCAGCTGCCACGATGCCACTTGCCACCAGTTTGGCCATATTTCAGAGCAACATCACTGGAGTGCCCAAAAGCACAAGATGTGCAATACTCAGAGACATGGCCAAGGTAAGAAAGGCTGAAAGACGACCACCACTGAACAAGACACACAAGCTGAAACGTCAAGACTGGGCCAAGAAATATCTCAAGACTGATTTTTCTAAGGTTTTATGGACTGATGAAATGAGAGTGAGTCTTGATGGGCCAGATGGATGGGCCCGTGGCTGGATTGGTAAAGGGCAGAGAGCTCCAGTCCGACTCAGACGCCAGCAAGGTGGAGGTGGAGTACTGGTTTGGGCTGGTATCATCAAAGATGAGCTTGTGGGGCCTTTTCGGGTTGAGGATGGAGTCAAGCTCAACTCCCAGTCCTACTGCCAGTTCCTGGAAGACACCTTCTTCAAGCAGTGGTACAGGAAGAAGTCTGCATCCTTCAAGAAAAACATGATTTTCATGCAGGACAATGCTCCATCACACGCGTCCAAGTACTCCACAGCGTGGCTGGCAAGAAAGGGTATAAAAGAAGAAAATCTAATGACATGGCCTCCTTGTTCACCTGATCTGAACCCCATTGAGAACCTGTGGTCCATCATCAAATGTGAGATTTACAAGGAGGGAAAACAGTACACCTCTCTGAACAGTGTCTGGGAGGCTGTGGTTGCTGCTGCACGCAATGTTGATGGTGAACAGATCAAAACACTGACAGAATCCATGGATGGCAGGCTTTTGAGTGTCCTTGCAAAGAAAGGTGGCTATATTGGTCACTGATTTGTTTTTGTTTTGTTTTTGAATGTCAGAAATGTATATTTGTGAATGTTGAGATGTTATATTGGTTTCACTGGTAATAATAAATAATTGAAATGGGTATATATTTGTTTTTGTTAAGTTGCCTAATAATTATGCACAGTAATAGTCACCTGCACACACAGATATCCCCCTAACATAGCTATAACTAAAAACAAACTAAAAACTACTTCCACAAATATTCAGCTTTGATATTAATGAGTTTTTTGGGTTCATTGAGAACATGGTTGTTGTTCAATAATAAAATTAATCCTCAAAAATACAACTTGCCTAATAATTCTGCACTCCCTGTATAAATGAACCAGATACACAGAAATGCAGTGCATAGAATAGGACATCAAAGGGATAAATTGTGTCAGGGAAATATATAAAGTAGCAGCAATATGTATTATATCCCATAAACAAGGATGTGAACAGTAAATAATGGAAAAGTCTGCATTATCAGTCTTAATTATAAAACTGAGTGACGGTCCATTAAATATACATATATGTGAAAAGAACAACATGACACAATGAAACTATAGAGTGAAAATAAATTTGTTGTATTTTCTGTTCATCATCTAGGTAACACAAAAAAATCTTAAACAGGTAAAATCTCTTTAACTCTATTCTCTATAACCACTAATACAAGCTGGTTTAACTGGTTTTATAAATTATACATTGATTTGTCTTGTTAATCTTTATATATTGAGAGCAATTGTTTTTCATTTATTGTAAAACACATATAGGAATAAAGAAACAAAGGTGGAATATAAAAAAGCAAAAAATAATATTGCACATTGTGAATCTCTGTGGAGTATTTAATACTAGGACATGAGTTAGCTTGAATAAGGTTAATTACAAAGAGAGTACTATCATAGAAAGTGGGTAGCTATAGACTTGTTTAATAATATTTATTAACAGATTAGGTGGAGGTGTTAATTAAATATCTTGTAGCCACTAAGTCATGCAGTGTTATTGCTAATAAAAGGAATATCACGCTGGAAGAGTGCAAAATAAATAAAGAAAACTAAGTCTTGGTTAGTAATCAGAAATAGACAACTAGAAACATTACTATTGTATTGCAATATAGTCATTCAATAACGTGAGAAATGCTGGGTAATTCAAACTTAATTTCAAATGTAAGGACAAAGCAAAATTGAAGACACAAATGGTTTGAAGGATTTTTCCAGTTTAGCAATTTTGGCCTTAAATAACCAATTCACTTCAAAACAGATTTATTATAGAGAATAATCCTGCAAATTTACTAAAGGTTATTAACTTGAGATAAATTATTATCCATTAAAGGGACACTATAGTCACCAAAATAACTTTAGGAAAATGAAGCAGTTTTGGTGTATATATCAAGCCCCTGCAGTCTAAGGGCACAATTCTTTGCCATTTGAGAGTTGTCACTTTGATTGTGCAGCATATGACTTACACAGCCTTCCTAAATACTTCCTGTATAGAGAGATCTAATGATTAAAATTCCTTTATTAAACATTTTCTTTAATGTAGAACATTCCATCTCCTGCCATGTAAATGGCTTTCTAAACCCTGTAGGTGCCTCCTTTGTGTGATTAAAGTTCAATTTACAGAGCAGGAGATAAATATTTCTACAGCAAGTTAACACAATATTAGGTAGGCTGCTTTAATATTATGGCTGATCTGTGTACAATTAACTTTTAGACGTTTTACTAACTTAATGAATCCACTCTTGAACATAACATGAGGACTAAGCCTACATCTTTACTATGCCCTAGCATAGCTCATGGTATCCATATGATAGTACCTATGAAACAAAATATTAGAATTATTACTGTGCTGAAGATTGATATTGGTATCTTCAGTATATTGATACATAATATCCATAAAATGTACTTGAACAGACAGTTCTACCCATTCCACTCCCAAACCGTCTCAATTTTTGATGCACAAATAACTTACTCACTCTTCAAACCATATTGTTAACTTTTGTGAGTCTTCACTGTTACTAAGCCAAACTGTGTTGTAGTTCTGTAGTGGCAGGATTCATTAAAGATAATATATTATATTATACTACTGTCGGCATAAAAGCACTTTATAGACATCTGCTTTAATTGAAACACATTTGTTTGTATATTTGTAATGCTCATTGAAGTATTGTATGTATTTTTGATAATGATAAAAAAAAATGTTTTTGAAAAATAAAAATATATATAAAAATATATATATATTATATCTGGCGCTGAGTATGATGTTAATGTAGACTTGGTATAGTGTTTTTAGTTGTTCCCTAAGCTTAAAAGCAAGCACCATGACTACCATGTCTACCTGTGCTCTAACATGAAGTATTTCTGAACAAGATCCAGATGACTGATATCAGTGGGTATCCTGGGAACATAGCTCTAAAAAGGAATTTTGGAGGCATATCCAGAACATATGTTTGTAAATTGTGGTGCTATTAAACCTACCACTGCTCAAAACATCCTAGATTACACTGATTTCCATTTAAAGCTGCCCTATCAGCCTGATTGAAGACATTCACCCTAAGGCCAGAAAAATCTAGGGTGTAAGACCGTCCATTGGTGAGATAAACATATTTGTTTATTAGCTTAAGTATAACGGACTACTTGGTAGGAAGCTATACTTTTAACTCTGCCAGCATAAATATTTGTATACAGTTTAAATGCTCAATGTGCACATGCTACACAAAGCCCACCTTCACCTCATGAGCTCTGTGACATTCATCATCCACAGTCTTCTGCATGCTTATTTGTTTGGCGCTTGAATGTATTGCATTGTCAAGTACATTCATATGAATAGCCTGTACGCTGTAAAACTGCAAAGGTAGGCATATTGGCAAGAGCAACAGGCCCATGAGGCTTTGCACATGTTCAATAGAATATTTGGTTTACAAAATAAGCCTGTGAGTGTACCTGATTGTATTTTATAAGACAGTGAATTAATATTGCCTTTTGAGATTTATTTTTACACTTTGCAGAGAGATGTGAATACAGTCTATCAATTGGGATGTCAGCAAAGAATTGATCATGATCTCTCTTGTGATAAAATGAGTTCAGTGTACTCCAATGTTTACTGCCTAATTACATTTTACTGTGCCCCACTAGATAATTTAGTGGGGCACAGTAAAAAATAATAATTTAAAATGAATGAATCTATATATATTCACATATATATACACATTTATATATATATATATATATATATATATATATAAGGATTTTCTTCAGGAGAAACATTGTCATCACTCCAACTGCTCCAAAAAAGACAGAGACATCATCAAATCTCTCTCAACAGACAATAAAATTGTTATAAGACCGGCAGACAAAGGGGGAGGAATAGTCCTGCAGAACTATTCAGACTATCAGTCAGAAATCCTCCAGCAGTTGTCGGATACCAATACCTATCTGCCACTACCTGGTGATCCCACTGGGAACGTTCACCAGCAAATCATGGATGCCTTACAGAGGGGCCTCAGAAGTAATTATATTGATATGCAACTATATCAATATTTACTCCAAGATAAACCAAAGACACCTATCATCTACACTCTCCCTAAAATTCACAAGGATAGCACCAGACCACCAGGCCGCCCAATTGTTTCAGCCATTGGGGGGATTCTTGAGCCTGTGGCAAAATGGCTGGATTTCCTATTCAAAGACACTATTGAGAACCTAGATACAGTCCTGAAAGACACTCCTACCTTCCTCAGTCTTCTAGCCACTTTAACACTTCCGACAGTACCTGTAGTGTTGGTAACATGTGATGTAAGGAGCTTATATACCGTAATTCCACACCAAGACGGTATACAAGCTATGAGAGCACTTCTATCTCAGTCTCCCTACTATACCGGACCACCCGTGGAGTTTGCACTGGAACTCTTGGAGAGCGTCCTGTCTCAGAACTACTTTAGGTTTGAAACTAAATGGTAGATTGCAGGTACTTCCATGGGTGCAGCGATGGCACCCATGTATGCAAATGGATACATGCATCAGTTTGAGAGCTTACATATTCTACAGCCCTTTAAAGAACAGATTGTAGCATACACACGCTACATCGATGACATCTTTATGATTGTTAAGGGCACTACTACAGATGTAGAACAAATGATTCAGTCCATCAATAGAGCGTCTTCTAACATTGAGCTGACTTCAGCAATCAGTACGGATCAGGTCGA
The DNA here is from genome assembly GCA_933207985.1 of Pelobates cultripes. Lineage (NCBI taxonomy): Eukaryota > Metazoa > Chordata > Amphibia > Anura > Pelobatidae > Pelobates > Pelobates cultripes. Next base: position 167,485,048 of record OW240917.1, read on the forward strand.
TTTTCTGGATGTCAGAGTTTACCGTGAAGGGGACAAATTGGCACATACATTATTTACAAAAACAACAGACCGCAACACATTGCTGCATGCAACCAGTTTTCACCCGTCTGCCTTAAAGGAATCCCTACCATACTCCCAATTTTTGAGAGTTTTTCAAAACAATTCTGACCTTAAGAAGGCACAGATTCAAATTTCAGCTATGTGGCACAAGTTTAAGATGAGAGGGTATAAGGATAGCACGCTTCAACGTGCGTTATTGAAATGCCAAAGTGAAGATTTGGCTGTTAAAGAAATAACACATGCCCCTCGTATAGTATTCCCGGCATCGATGGAGTTTAATAACATTATTAAGAAGAATTGGATTGTTTTAACCAATGACCCGTCATTACCAGCTGAGTTCAAAAATCCCCCCCTGATATGCTACAAAAGAAATCAAAATCTAAGGGAAAACTTCCGGTTATGCACTGACCCCATTCATTGCTATCAACCTCCATCTAGCAAGATTAATTACGGATGCTACCGTTGCTTAGGTTGTGTGACCTGTGGACATATGCTGTCAGGCAAAACATTCACACACCCTCACTCTGGGAAACCCTACACCATTCGACACCGCTTAACATGTACATCGGATTTTGTAATATACAAACTTACTTGCCCATGTGGACTGGCCTATGTGGGCAAAACAGATTTACCCTTACGTGAACGAATCCGTAACCACAGATCCAGTATATGGACTGCTTATAGGGACAACAAATCTGAGCAACCCGTGGCAAAACATTTTCTTGAGAAGGGACACTCGTTGCCCACCCTGAAACTGATAGCCATAGACCATGTTCCACCTTTGCGCAGAGGTGGAGACCGCAGTAAGCTGTTATTGCAGCGTGAACTTTACTGGATTAGGACTCTACACACCGTTCAGCCATTTGGTTTGAATGAAAAATACTCATTGGCAGTATTTTTGTAAATATTGGTATCGTGGTTTTGGTTCATAGGGGAACGAGAATGCCCACCCAGGGGGATAGGCATCTCTAATATCCTTCCCATTATACCGCTTTGCTATTCACTTATTTAGCAAGTTGTTGGCACTTATTGGCGACTATTAAGGGCTTGGAGGTAGCCCACCCTGGGGGATAGGCATCTCAGCCATTCTTAATTTCAGCCTAAGGCTCTAATGCATTTTGTGCTTCTTACTAAAAAAATCTTTAGGATGATTCATGTTATCTGTCTGATGGCAGACGGGTTTAGGGTTAAGAGACAGCCCACCCTGGGGGATAGGTGTCTCTATTACCCATTCCACCCAGTACTAATAGGATTATTACTATATATCTATAACAATGTGATTTTGTTAAGGACCTTTGCTTTATGTCCTTCGCTTGTATTATTTTGTATTCTGTATGCATTATGTGATTTATGCCAGTCTATATAGATTCAGGGATACATTGGTTCTTTGCTCTGCTGCTTGAGTGTTTGAGTTATTTTTGTATTTATTTATGTGTTCATGTTGGACTAGACTGGGAGTACACCAGTCATTCTTGGTACCCTCTTCTCTTTAGATCACTGCAGCTCTACTTAGTGGCTATACTTGTATCTTCTTGTTATTGTGCATTACGTTCTTTTCCCCATAGGTTTAGTTGGTGGATATTTAATCACATTTATCTGGTATCGTCTTTTCATGTTTTCTCCCTTTTCTGACTAAGAATTTCTGACATTTATCCTTTACTACTCTTTTTACCTGTATAATGATATCTAAGGATTCGGAGTGATACATTACTCTTGGTACAATTATGCTTTCAATTGCTGTTTGTTGGTACTTTGCTCCCTGTAGTTAGATTGGAATCGCTGCAGGTTTGATTGCTCATGCCTGCATTTTATTTTTGTATTTGTAGTATAAGTTACATGTCTTCTTTATGCATTATCTATTCATTAGGTAGTACAGTTTGTATATTTATATCTTGTTAATAGGTTGCTACAGGCTAATTGCAGTTTGATCGCTTTTCAATTAGTTCTGCCTGCTGTCTATCTCTAACGTGTTCTCTATGGATTTTCTCTGTATCTAAATGGCCCCTGATGGGGTGTATAGGTCTTTCTTCAACATTTATAATTTATTCCTGTATGCAGGCTGTGTTTTTAGTTATATGTATATGTATTATTTTGTTGGTTATACTGGGTTGCTATGGGAACGACCCCGGGAGGCGCACGTCTATGACATCATCAGTGTCAATTATTTGACCTGAGCAGGCTGCTGGTCAGGTGCCCCTGGGATCACTCCTATCCTCAACCTGGGTAAGTTAAGGGAATATTGAGGGTATATATTCTTATGGATTTGATTTGCAAGCTCATCCTGATGAAAGTCTGTGATACAGACTGAAACGTTGATTTTTATTTTGAGCTAATAAAAGCTAAGTTTTATTCATTCAACTTGGAAGTCCCTGGAGTGCTATCTTGTACTTTTGGCTGTATCTGTTTGCTGATAAGCACCGGGCAAGTACATCAAGGAAGGTGGAGTGCATTACTATTTTTGTTTTATATATATATATTCACCTATATTTTGATTGGTTTCTAGAAAGAAAAGTGGTAGGTTCATACAATTAAATTATTATTTTTTATATATTTTTCTAGTTATTTATATTATTTATTTATAAAATATTTTACCAGGAAGGAAACATTGAGATTTATCTTGTTTTCAAGTATGTCCTGGACCTACAAAACACTGCATTGTTACAATAGGGTACAATAAAATACAAAAACAATAATAATACACAATATATACAGAATTTAACATAGAACAGGTAAGAAATATAGAATCAACCATGACAGGTGCATTCTCTTTTGAGATAGGGATCTCTTAAAAGATTTTAGGCTTGGAGAAGATTTAAAAGTGTGCGGGAGGTCATTCCATTATTGCAGTGCTCTGTAGGAAAAGGAGGATCGAGACACTTTCTTTTTGTAGTGAGGTAGACTAAATAAAGTGCTGGTACTAGAGGTTATAGGAGGTGAGGACAGCCGTGGAGAGCATTCTGCTCAGGTAGGGTGGGAGCTTTCCAGAAAAGCTCTTAAACACAAGGCTGGAAACATGAAGGGTACGTCTGGATTCTAGCAACAGCCAGTTTAGTTCTTTTAGAATGTCACAATGGTGGGTCATGTAATTACATTGTAGCACAAAGCAGCAGTATATTTAGTGATATAGTAGATATATGGGGTTTCTGCTTGTAAGATGACATGGGTGTAAATCTGAGGTTGCCTACAGCAATTTATAGCCATATTTATTTTGGGTTTTGTCACTTTTTGGGGGGATATATTTAGCAATTGCAAAACTATGCACAGTTGAGCTCAAAAGTTTGCATTCCCTTGGATAATTGGTAATATTTGTACCATTGTTAAAGAAAACATGAGGGAGCAGGCAAAACACATTTATTTTATTTCTTATGGGATTCATATTAAACTGTAGGTTATAACAGAAAGGCACAATCCTAAAACAAAACATGGCAACAGAGAAAAAAAAAATGACTTATTAATACTGTGTTTGCCCCTTTAGCATCAATAACAGCGTCCATTTTTTTGTAATAGTTGTCTGAGACCCTAATTCTAGCAGGTGGTATAGCTTCCAATTCATCTTTGCAAAATGCTTCCAGGTCATGCAAAGTATTTGATCATCATGAACCGCACGTTTGAGTTCTTCACTGAGTAGCTTGATGATATTAATGTCAGGAGACTGTGATGGCCACTCCAGAACCTTCACCTTTTTCCACTGTAACCACTGGAGAGTCAACTTGGCCTTGTGCTTACGGGCATTGTCATGCTGGAAAGTCCAAGAGTGTCCCATGCACAAACTTCATGCTGAAGAATGCAAATTGAATGCAAATTTTCTGAAAACATACTGCATTCATCTTGTCATCAATTTTCACAAGATTCCTGCTGCCTTTAGAGCTTACACCCCCCAAAACATCAGTGAGCCACCACCATGCTTCACAGTGGGGATGGTATTCTTTTCACTATAGGCCTTGATGACCCCTGTCCAAACATAGTGCTTATGGTTGTGACCATAAAGCTCTATTTTGGTCTCTTCACTCCAAATTACAAAGTGCCAGAAACTGTGAGGCATGTCAAAGTGTTGTTGGGCATATTGTAACCGGACTTTTCTGTGGCATTGGTGCAGTAAAGAATTCTATCTGGAGCTCATTTTTGATCAAGTATTGCCTTATTGTGTTCCTTGAAACAACCACACCATCTTTTCCCAGAGTAGCATATATTTCTCTTGAGGTTACATGTGGGCCTTTCTTTGTATCTGAACAATTCTTCTGGTAGTTGTGGCTGAAATCCTTCTTGGTCTACTAGAGAATGGTTTGGTATCAAGAGATCCCTGAAATTTCCACTTCTTAATAAGTGATTGAACAGTACTGACTGGAATTTTCAAGTCTTTTGGATCTATTTTTATATCCTTTCCATCTTTATAAAGTGCCATTACCTTGTTACACAGGTCTTTTGACAGTTCTTTTCTGCTCCCCATAGCTCTGTATCTAGGCTGCTCAGTCCATCCACATAAGAGCTAACAAGCTCACTGACTATTTAAACACACACACTGATTACAATTTAAAAAGCCACAGGTGTGGGAAATTAACATTTAATTGCCATTTTAGCCTGTTTGTGTCACCTTGTGTGTCTGTAACAAGGCCAAACATTCAAGGGTTTGTAAAACTTTTGACCAGGGCCATTTGGGTTATTTCTGTTATAATCGTGATTGAAAATGTGATACAGTCATATTTTCAAAAGAAATGCCAAAATTTCAAATTTATGCAAACTTTTGAGCACAACTGTATTACATGCATTTGTAATTTTTATGGATTGAAAGTATGATAGGGATATATATATATATATATTTTTTATTTTTATTTTTTAATTTTTTTTAATTTTAATTGGCATTATGAGGAAAAGTGATAAACTGATGGAAATGCACAGCATCAGTGAATAGCTAACAGAACATTAAATATGTATTATGTATTTGACAAATATTGTTGCAATGTAATAACTTTTCACATCTTTTAAAGCATAATGAAATATTAGATAAGATCAATATTTGACAAGTAAACAGAGCACCGTATTTCTGCTACTGACAGTGAAGAAATTTCAAATGAAACTAAAGCTGCATCAACAGAATCCCTGAAGTAAAATGTGGAAGTGGGCATTTTCTATAAACTAACCAGAGAACAAGTACTAGACTTGGGGATTTGTGTTTTTATGAACTTCAATTAGTCAGAATTTGGGCTGATTGGATGACTGTATGAAATATGATATTCTTAAGACTTTTGGCAGACAAAAAATTGACAAGCCAAATGACCAAATGCATGAACTTCTGCAGTGTCATTTTTTTTTTTAGAAGAAGAAGTGGTTCGTCTGAAACAATTTTTTCTACCATACCAAGTCTAATTGATTTTATTTCATAAGAATCCACTCATGGCAGAATCCACTCATGAACCTGGAACTAAGCTTTTTTGATATAGCACTTGTGTTTTACAAGAGCTCCTGGAGCAAATATAGTTATAACCTATTCGTGAAATTGTTCATTATTATCTGAGATAGCTGCCATATTTTCCAAAGAATTATGGCTTATTACCATTATGCTCTTTGTTTCTAATCTACATATAAGCTCATAAAGCATGACAGTCACATGTTTACTTAATGGCGGTACTCTAAAGCAGTTTTTTTTTTAAAATTCTTTATTTTTGTGGTGCATTCAATGGGTACATACTCTTGTAATGCCACAACAGCAGTAACAAGAAAGGTGGAAAACATAGTTTTACATACATATGGCATAGATGATTACTGCACACATTTTTATAGGAATTAGCATAGTCACAGGCTTATCTACCGTGTCTAGAGTATATGCAAAAGTGTGTCACTGTTGGCGAACTAGACATAATGGTAATCATACTTAAGTGCGTCACATAAAAGGTATTTAACTAGCACACTTTTGTACTTAGGAGAGGTTTATAAACCCTAGAGAGTAAAACATATATACAGTGCCCCTTAGACGAGACAGCGGGTCCCGGGGGAAGCCGACCAAGTGCGTTGTGATAAAGCAATTAGGTGAGCATTTAAAGC
>OW240917.1:167491246-167574144 GCA_933207985.1 Pelobates cultripes
CGAACAAAAATATTTTTTTTTAACATTCTCTCCACTTTGAACGAAATGACGTTTGGGAAGAGATTAACATAATTAAACACAGGCAGTAAAAATACAGTTTTTAGCCATACCCTGTAACTTTTAAACTACACATCCCATCTTCATAATTACATATTTGGAATCAGCACACTTAAAACATAAACATAAGCAAAAATCAGCCAAATCCATCCAGGGGTTAAAAAGTTAGCTGGAGGTCCCTTTATGACCGTCCCTTTAGCACGGTCTTTCTGCTGACCCAAAACCTGAAAACAGTTCCATAGATTTGGGCTGTGAGGTCGGTCTATTTCAGGCTGAAAAAACGACTAAGTCCCATCGGAATGGGACTTAGTCTCTGCAGCTGAAATAAGGCTGAAAAAAACGGCTGAAAAAAAGACTAAGTCCCATCGCCGAATGGGACTTAGTCTCTGCAGCTGAAATAATTTCCCATTTACTGAACCAAGTGGGAAATAGCAAGGCAGGCACAAAGGGTTTGCACCAGGTCTGGGGACACAGGGGACACCGTCTTAAAGGGGCCGTGTCCCCAACAAGTCTGGGGACACGGCCTTAAAGGGGCAGTGTCCCAATCTTCCTGATGTCCCAAAAAAGGTGTTTAAAGGGCCAGCACCAGTCACATAAAGAGTCCATAAGCCCCAATATGCCCACCGACAGTCTTAAAGGGCCATACACACCAAATAAAAGTGCATACATTTTCACAATCTCCCAGGGGCCATAGTCATGCGGGAGGAGGCTGGCAAAGAGGCTTCTCCACAACCCAGGGAAACAGGGCAATTTGCCATTTAAAGGGCCCGTTACAAATAGCAGTTTGTAACAAGGTGTCAATCCATATCTGCCAAGTGACCCGATGTAGGGGGAACAGTCCCTATTCTGCTCTGTGTCAGTGTGTATCAGGGATCCTTAGGACAGGTGTCAATCCATATCTGCCAAGTGACCCTATGTAGGGGGACCAGTCTCTATTCTGCTCTGTGTCCGTGTGCATCAGGGGCTCTGAGGACAGGTGTCAATCCATATGTCAAGGTGTCAATATGTCATATGTCAGGTGTCAATCCATATTGATTGTGATTTAGGAATGTTAGGTGATTTCTGCCCTTTATGGATTAAAACCAGACTCTGTATCAACTGTGTAATTTTCCATGGGAGTTTTGCCATGGATCCCCCTCCGGCATGCCACAGTCCAGGTGTTAGTCCCCTTGAAACAACTTTTCCATCCCTATTGTGGCCAGAAAGAGTCCCTGTGTGTTTTAAAATTCGCCTCCCCATTGAAGTCAATGGCGTTTCGGGCGGTTCGCCGGTTCGCGAACATTTGCGGAAGTTCGCGTTCGCCGTTCGCGAACCGAAAATTTCGGGTTCGCGACATCACTATACACAACGTCATATGAGGCTCGCACGCACTGCAAACGTAATGGGGTAGCGATTCTCATACGTAATAGCTGCCCACTTAGGGTGACCTCCACGGATTCAGATCCGGACGGACGTATCATTGTGGTTTCGGGCACATTACTATCACATATGATACATTTTGTTAATATATACGCACCAAACCAACCACGGGCAGACTATTGGGATATGGTTCAGGCAAAGATACAGACCCTACCACATGGCATGATTGTGGTGGAGGGGGACATCAATGCTATGCCGTGTCCGGCTGTTGACAGGAGCTCACCCAGTGGGGGCCAAAGATCACAGGGAATGGGAGGACAGGACAAATTGCTTCATGGGTTCATATCTGCAACGGGGTTGGTGGACGTTTGGCGAGCACATCATCCTAGCGTGAGAGATTATACCTATTACTCAGCCCCGCACAGGACGTATTCTAGAATAGACCTTTTTCTGGTGAATGTTAAGAGTTTAGCCAGGGTGGTGGGGTCAGAGATTGGGTCTAGAACTTGGTCAGACCATGCGGAGGTGGCCTTGAAGTTAGGAAACCTAAATGCGGCTGCCCCGTGGACATGGAAAATTAACTCTTCTATGTTAAGGGACCGGAGTATAGCGGAGCAGGTGCGACGGAAATCCTGGCCTTTTTCATGAAAAAACGCCAATCCAGACCTAAAGCTAGCGACGATTTGGGCAGCACATAAGGTAGTGATACGGGGCACACTTATTAAAATCGCGACAGCCAAAAAGAAGTTAAAATTTCTGAGATTACAGGGCCTTTTGTTAGACTTAAATAAAAGGGAACAACCTCACCAAACCAACCCGGACGGCCGAACATTAAGACGGCTACAAGAGGTACGTGGCGCAATTCACTCTTTGCTTCTTGATGACACGGCCAAATCCATAGTATGGTCCAAAAGAACCTTCTATGAACACGCAAATAAGATGGATACAATGCTGGCCAGAGTTCTGAAGCCCAGACAGAGAGGGGGACATATTACGGCCATTAGACACAAAGACGGGTCCACAAAGACCACCCGCGGGATATAGCAGACTTTACAGACTTCTACGATTGTATAAATCGTTATACAATCAATTCCCAGACACAGTGACACACAGGGCACAGGAAGAGGCCAGGATACGCCAATTTTTGGCAGACCTGGGTTGCCCAAATTACCGCAGGAAGAGATAAACTTACTAGCAGCCAAAATCACCCCAGAGGAGGTGGCGCAAGCGATCTCTGCGCTGAAGGGAAACAAGATCCCAGGCCCAGACGGGTACGATGGGAGCTATTATAAGGAGTTCAGTGAAGAACTCACCACTCACCTGACAGCCCTGTTTAATGAGTTCAGGTCGGGGAGTTACCTCGGACAGAGATATGTCGTTAGCGACAATAATACTACTGCCGAAACCGGATAAAGACCTTACCATGCCAGAGAGCTATCGCCCTATTTCTCTAATCAATCATGATATGAAAATATTGGCAAAAATCCAGGTGTTGTATAATCCTTCTCTCACCACCAATACTTCCAATTGGTATCCTTTTGAGAGAAATCCACTCTGCGTTGTGTTTTAATAGTGAATGTAATATCCCTGTGTCACCTCTTCCAAGAACTAACATATATCTTTATCCCCTTATCCAGATAAATATATGACTAGCACTACTAAGGTATTCTACCCAATATTACAAATAAACAGCCAACACCATAGTTCTTACCAGAGAGAAATCTTTACTTAGAATCTGCCCAATTCAATATTACAGAAGAAGAATGTTACAGAGTTATAGTATTACAGTTACAATACATTCACAACACGCATACATTCCATCTATCTAATACTATCTGCTACATTGTGTATAATAATATTGGCTACATTGTGTATGTGCTGTGCATGTTATGTGCAACTTGTGTGTCTTACCAAACCTAATCTAATGTGATGTCAGTATCTTCTATTTTTAAAGGAATTGGTTCCCATGTTGTAAATAGCCAATTCCTCAGCTCAATTGATATGTAAATGTGATTTACTTTCCCAAGGCCCAAAGTGTTGTCTATCCTGTTATTTTATTTAAGTGTTAACATTCCCAGCCATCCCTTGTCTCTAACCCAATGTGTGTTTTCCTAGATAGGGACTCCTTTGAAGACCAGTTGATATTTAAATGTGATTGGTGCCTTTCAGGTGTTGTATCTTTCCAGCTATCTAAACAGAAACTCCCTTTGAAGATAATTCCTGACCTCCCATACACACAGACTTAATCATGCACATATTAAACAGATATATACATAATATTTTCCCCAACACCAGGCAGCAAGGTTGAACCCGTTTTTAGCAACCCTGATTGACGCTGATCAAATGGGCTTCATCCAAGGGAGACAATTATTTGAAAACACCAGTAGGAATATAGATATGATATGTAGATGAAAAGTCACCTAGTACCCAACTATGCCAGTCTCATAGGATGCTGAAAAAGCTTTCGACAGGGTAAAATGGCCTTATTTATTTACTCTCTTGTCCCATCTCGGTTTTCTAGAACAGTCTATCACCCTAATAAAGGCTATGTATAGCGACGCGCGGGCGCAGGTGAGGATACTGGGAGCTCCATTCCACCCACTTAGGCTCCACAATGAAACTAGACAAGGGTGCCCCCTCTCCCCACTTCTGTTTGTACTCTCTCTCTAGAGCCACTTCTTCAAGCCTTATGGAGACACCCGGATATAAAGGGGGTCTGCGTGAGGGGAAGGGAGTATTTAGGTTCAGCTTATGCGGATAGAAAACATAGAATGTGATGGCAGATAAGAACTATTTGGCCATCTAGTCTGCCCAATTTTCTAAATACTTTCATTAGTCCCTGGCCTTATCTTATAGTTAAGATAGCCTTATGCCTATCCCACGCATACTTAAACTTCTTTACTGTGTTTACCTCTACCACTTCAGCTGGAAGGCTATTTCATGCATCCACTACCCTCTCAGTAAAGTAATACTTCCTGATATTATTTTTAAACCTTTGTCCCTCTAATTTAAGACTATGTCCTCTTGTTGTGGTAGTTTTTCTTATAAATATAGTCTCCTCCTTTACTGTGTTGATTCCCTTTATGTATTTAAATGTTTCTATCATATCCCCCCTGTCTCGTCTTTCCTCCAAGCTATACATGTTAAGATCCTTTAACCTTTCCTGGTAAGTATTATCCTGTAATCCATAAACCAGTTTAGTAGCCCTTCTCTGAACTCTCTCTAAGGTATCAATATCCTTCTGAAGATACGGTCTCCAGTACTGCGTACAATACTCCAAGTGAGGTCTCACCAGTGTTCTGTACAATGGTTCTATACAATGGCATGAGCACTTCCCTCTTTCTACTGCTAATACCTCTTCCTATACAACCAAGCATTCTGCTAGCATTTCCTGCTGCTCTATTACATTGTCTGCCTACCTTTAAGTCATCAGAAATAATCACCCCTAAATCCCTTTAATCAGATGTTGAGGTTAGGACTCTATCAAATATTCTGTACTCTGCCCTTGGGTTTTTACATCCAAGAGGAATTATCTTGCACTTATCTACATTAAATGTCAGTTGCCACAACTCTGACCATTTTTCTAGTTTACCTAAATCATTTGCCATTTGGCTTATCCCTCCTGGAACATCAACCCTGTTACATATCTTAGTATCATCAGAAAAAAGACATACCTTACCATCAAGACCTTCTGCAATATCACTAAAAAAATATTAAAGAGAATGGGTCCAAGTACAGATGCCTGAGGTACCCCACTGGTGACAAGCCCAAGCTTCAAATATGCTCCATTGACTACAACCCTCTGTTGCCTGTCACTCAGCCACTGCCTTACCCATTCAACAATATTGGAATCCAAACTTAAAGATTGCAGTTTATTGATAAGCCTTCTATGTGCAACAGTGTCAAAAGCCTTACTGAAATCTAGGTAAGCAATGTCTACTACACCAACCTGATCTATAATTTTAGTTACCCAATCAAAAAAATCAATAAGATTAGTTTGGCATGATCTCCCTGAAGTAAACCCATGTTGTCTCTGATCTTGAAATCCATGTGTTTTTAAATGTTCAACAATCCTATCCTTTAAGATGGTTTCCATCACTTTCCCCACTACTGAAGACTTACTGGCCTATAGTTGCCCATATCCTCCCTATTACCTTTATTGTGAATGGGCACAACATTTGCTAACTTCCAATCTTCTGGGACTACTCCTGTTAACAATGATTGGTTAAATAAATCTGTTAATGGCTTTGCTAGTACACCACTAAGGTCTTTTAACAGCTTTGGGTGTATTCAATCAGGTCCCATTGACTTATTTGTCTTTACTTTTGACAGTTGAAATAGAACCTCTTCCTCTGTAAACTGACGTGTAATAAATGACTCATTTATCCTTTTTCTTAACTGAGGTCCCTTTCCTTCATTTTCATCTGTAAATACTGAACAAAAATATTAATTGAGGCAGTCAACTAGACCTTTATACTCTTCTACATATCTTCCTTCTTTTGTTTTTAATCTAACTAATCCTTGTTTTACTTTTCTTTTCTCATTTATGTATCTAAAAAAAGGTTTGTCCCCCTTTTTTACTGACTGTGCTATTTTCTCTTCTGTGTGTGATTTGGAAGCTCTTATAACTTGCTTAGCCTCTTTCTGCCTAATCTTATAGATCATTCTATCTTCCTCTTTTTTTTTTATAATTACTAAATGCTAACGTTTTGTTTTTAACTATTTTGGCCACATCTGCGGAGTACCACAGTGGTTTCTTGAATTTTTTGCTTTTACTGACAAGCCTAATGCAATTTTCTGTTGCCTTCAGTAGTGCAACTTTTAAATTCTCCCATTTCTCTTGGACTCCATTTAAATTGCTCCAGTCTGATAATGACTCCTTTAAACATATTCTAATTTTAGAAAAGTCTGTTTTTCTAAAGTCTAAGACTTTTGGTTTTGTGTGGTGTGACTCAGTCACTGTTCTTATATTAAACCACACTAACTGATGATCACTGGATTCTAAACTTTCACCTACAGTAATATCTGATACAGAATCTCCATTTGTTAACACTAAATCCAGTATGGCCTCTAGTTGGTTCTAGTTAGCTCCTCAATGACTTGTTTTAGAGACAATCCCATTAGGGAGTTTAGAATATGTGTGCTCCTGGCACAAGCAGCTATTTTTGTTTTCCAATTCACATCAGGAAGATTAAAGTCACCCATGATGATAACTTCCCCCTTCATTGTCATTTTAGCTATTTCCTCAACTAGTAGATTATCTAACTCTTCAATTTGTCCTGGGGGCCTATAAATCACACCTACACAAGTTACTGTGTGATTACCAAATTCTAATGTAACCCAAACTGACTCTATGCTCGCCTCACTAACTTTTATTATGCTAGACTCCCTTCTGATGAGCTGTGGGCGAAACGCGCGCGTCAGGGGAAAGGGCTCTTTCTAAACACATCGACCATAGTATCGCCGTCTGTTCAGACGGACATTAGACTTTATATTCTTCATACTTCGACACTTAGCCCTTAACCAGCCATACATGAGGGAGGTTTTTAGAGCACACGCTCTTGTTATATTTTCGTATTAATCCCTACCCCCTCTGCATGAGCTGGCTACTTAGTGAGGAATTAATTTTTTCTTACACTAAATTTTATTCAGTGCCGGTTTTGGATCCAACTGGCACTATGTATGTATCAATTTCTATTTAATATTGTATGGACTGTGTATTTCCACTGTGTCAACGTATTTGAGACACATATTTCTATGCATTTGAAAACCTATATGGTTTTCTGCATATTATTTGGAGATTTGTCCTGAAAACTTTTGAACAGGACCTCCTTGGTTTACTATCGCTAATCACGCTCTAAATAATTGATCCTACAGTACTTTATTTTATTATATATATTTATTTTGATCTTTATACCATACAATTTGTCTTAATCTATCTCTATATTAAAAGTTACATTTTAATTTGAGGGCACTCACTTGTTCTCCTTGTCTACTTTCACTACTGTTGTAGTCTATATAGGGTTAATCCCTTTTATGAGTGTATCCTTTCTGCTTCCTATTTTCTTCAATTTCTATACCAAATTCTAATGTAACCCAAACTGACTCTATGCTCGCCTCACTAACTTTTATTATGCTAGATTTTATGCTATCCTTCACATACAGGGCCACCCCTCCCCCTTTCTTGCCTTCCCTGTCTTTTCTATATAAAGAGTACCCTGGTATTGCTATGTCCCAGTCTTTTTTCTCATTATACCATGTCTTAGTAACAGTGACTAAATCTACACTATCAGTTGCCATTATTGCCACAAGTTCATGGATCTTATTCCCTAAACTGCGAGCATTTGTAGACATGACTCTAAGCTTATCATTTTTTAACACACTTGCTACAGGCACCTTCTGTCCTTGTTTTGGGGGACAATTGCATTGATGTTTTATCTCCCTTTGGCCCCCCCTCCTAGTTTAAATACATCCTAGCAAAACCTCTGAACCACTCACTGAGAACATTTGTTTCCTTTTGAGAAAGATGCAAACCATCTTTTTTGTACAGTTTATTTCCATTCGAAACAGAGCTACCATGAGAAATAAAGCCAAATCCTTGCTCCCGACTCCATTCACCAAGCCACAAGTGCTCCTGACGCTCTCTGACCCTGTGAACTCGATGGAGGCCTTACAAGGGGTTCTTAGAGATTACGGGGCACTCGCTGGTTATAAGGTAAACATGACGAAGTCCAGTGCCCTCCCGATACACATACCAGAGTCAGACATCACTACAATCCATGACGCGTATAAAATACACATAGAACGACAGGCCATTAAATATTTAGGTATTCGACTGACGGCGGACCAGAGTCAACTATATCACCAAAATTATGCACCACTTATAAAACAATTGATTAAGGAAATGGATACATGGAACAATAGGCCTATATCATGGATAGGGAGGATCCATGCTGTTAAAATGAACGTGTTGCCGAGAATAGTATTTTTATTTCAAACCTTACCTATTCACATCTCACATCCTTGCAACAATCTATAGGGAATTTTATTTGGCAGATCAAAAACGCCATAGAATTTCCAGACATGTCCTGTATAGACCTAAAACAAGGGGGGGGGGCTTGGGGTGCCAAACTTACACTATTACTACGTAGCAGCGCAACTAGCGCAGGTAGCTATGTGGCACTCACCACGGGGAGCACGGAAGTGGGTAGATATGGAGTCACTAATGGTGGGTGCAGACCTTCCACACCTTCTCATCTGGGTGCCTAAGGACTCTAGACCTATGAAAAGGGTCACATGCCCGCAATACTTAATTCCATTAACATCTGGGATTCCACTAAGCAAAAGTTTGGGTTAGCATCCACTCCATCACCCATGATGCCTTATCTCCGCAATCGGGCCTTCCCTCCGGGGATGTCGGCCCGCGACTTTCGAAATCTAGAAACTATAGGCTTGCAACGGGTATGTCAACTGTTTCAGGGCACAGAGGTGATCTCATTTGATACCTTACGTCAAAGGGGCCACTTAACCCCATCCGACAAGTAAAAAGATTTTGTGAAGTCACAACATGTGAGGTCTACAGCCCAAAAGAAACAGACGTTTTACGAACATCTTTGTTTACAGGAAAATATGCCCTCTGGTCTAATAATGTTGCTGTATGCCCACCTCTGCTCTGAGTCAAGGGAATTGGGTGGCCTAGCATACACGGAACAGTGGGAGGGTACAGAGTGGCAGGAGATCTGGGAAGCCAATCATACTTCCTCTATCTGTGTGTCCCTTCAGGAGCAATGCTCCACTGGTACACTACTCCAGCTAAGCTATATCAGATGAAAAACACTTGCTGGAGGGGGTGCGGACTCAAAGGAACATACATCCATATGTGGTGGGATAGCCCACAGATAGCGAGCTTCTGGGCTCAGATCAGAGACCTGCTGAATCAGGTGTTCTCTAGGGCCCCAGCACTAGACCCATGGTTATACCTACTCAGCAGATCAATCGAGGGCTGGTCTGGGCACGAACAAATGCTCATACATAAAATCACTCTTGCAGCCAGGAGAGCGGTGGCAACAGATTGGCTGAAGCAGAACACTCCTTCCATGGCAGGGGTTATCACCAGGATCAAAGAGGTATATCTAATGGATGCCCTGACAGCCAGGATAAGGAGAACCAGAATAAATTTCCAGAAAATATGGGAACCGTGGGAAAGTAGCCCTGTGGGCAATTAGCGAATCTGGTCTGTTGCTCCCCCCTCCTTCATCCCCCCCCTTCCTCCAGAGACCCCTTCATCCCCCCCTTCTCTTCTCTTCTTGCTCTCTCTATCCTTTCCTATTTCTCTAGATCTTAACGAACCCCACACTAAAGAGGGGGTGTGTAAGTAGGAATCTGGCATGGGCATATAAGTAATTGTCTGCAGACAAACAGACGCCCTTCTTAATGGGCCCTAGGTTATGGAGGGGACACATATTGCCCACAATTTGACTATAGGCAGTCACATGATGCATCTGGTAGAACATTTCAGCGAGGGGACGGGAGGATCTACTGCCCCCCGATATGGCCTAAGCGTCAGCGGGCCAAAACAATAAACTAAATATAGACATACTGAGAACATGGGAACAACTTCCACTTGTGGGCCACAGGGCAATATGCCCATTTGCCAGAGCTGTTTAGCATCTGTTAAAAGTTCAAACTCAGCCAGGTCTCTTAAAGGGGCGGCCATACCTTGCTGTCTGCAGGGCTTGGACTGTGCCGCGACAGCAATATGACATAAAAAAAATAGTATGCTTAATAAATTATGCTGCTTTTACCTGAGGTTTGAACTGACAAATGATTCTGTTCTCCACAATATTTTTTTGGGGAAAAAACCTAATAAACACCCACAAGGTCAAAAATAAGACCAATAAAACCTAAAACAAAGACTTTCAAATTGCAAAATGTAGCTGAGATCACACCACAATTGAATACAATATTACCATCAATACAAATTATATTATGACCTGATATAAACGTAAAAACAGAATATTATTATATTGGTTATCTAACTCACATGTTACTGAGCCACATATAGTTGGCTAAGACTTTTAAGACTCCAGGCAGATAACTGTTTTGAAATTCTCTGAATTCTACCCCGACAGATTTATATCTTGGATCTTCTTCATGCTTTATTTGAATGCAATGCATTGCATCAGGAACCTTGCGTCTGTCTGAGTAAATCCCTAATATTCATGCCTGGTCTGGGCATGTTGAATGCTTTTTGGTCTTTTGACCAATGATGACCATAACTGTAGTGTGAACGATACACTAGCAAGCAGCGGACCCGTTTGTATAATAATATTTCACAAAGCTCTCAACTTGTGTGTCCATCCACTTTTGGTGCTTACCGTTGTCCCCCTTTTCTGAAACTTGTTTTATCGTAATAATAACTAAACATCCTTTGCCACTATTATTTCCATGGTCTTGCTTATTATAATGCTTGGTCTAAGGAAGTATGTGTGCACTCTTGTAAAACACTAGTAATAGGCAGGCATTCACTGCATTTTCTTTGCACTGTTTAGAAAACAGGAATTTGTGGTTTTATGTTTATCTCTGGGAGTCCTATTAACACAGAGAGTTTTTGAGGCATGTTTCTCTGTTGAGATACATCAGCTATATTATTTTGCATATGTGTGCCAATATACAAGTATTAAGTCTTTTGAAGTTAAAATGATGGGCTCATTTGCTAATTAGCTAACAGCTGCTGGGAACTGTCCCTGTGTGAAAATAGTTCATGGTCATTTTTTAATAGATTTGTAGCCCCATCGCCTCAAATTATGTCAGAAGCAGGGGAGATAATGAGGGTTTGTTATAAAAAAGTTAACAGCTTAAACAGCAGAAAATAAGTTTCAGTGCAAAAAAAATACACATATATTCTGGTACTTTAGAGATTTGTGCTAAAATTAATACATTCTATAGAGAAACAAAGCATAATTCAACCCAAGTTATGATTACCAGTCTGTAGAGGAACACATTTTTGTAAAAAGAGCAATCGACTTTTGATATAATGAATGTAAAGCTGACAAACGTACAAGCTTATCTCCTGCTTTCAAACAGTACAGGAAGTTTCACTGGGTGATACCATTCTTACAGTCAGGGATGGAGAGGAGTGAATAGACTTTACCATTTCATTGTGAGCATTACATTGGCAGTTTAGAGACAGATAAAGATTGCTATAGCAGTTTTACGTACATTTATTTTAGCAATGCATGATTTAATTGTATTTACTGCATGTGGGTATTATGCTTAAAAGCAAGCAGACATTTGATTCACATTCTGTTGCCATTTTCAGTACTGCACGGCTAGTAAAGCCTTCAGGGTCATTATAAATACCTATAAGTAAGGCTTTTAACCATTTTTATTTGTTTATTTTTGTTACACCTAAAGTATGTGAAATAAATAGAATTTGGCTTCTATACTAATGTTTCAGACATTTCTAGTGTGAAATATTACAAAATAATGGACACTGTATACTGTCTAAAGCTGTCTTTTATTTTCCAAATATTTTTATAAAGATTGAATGAATAATTTAAAAATAAAAATTGTGTACATTTACAAAAATCAAAGCAAGGTATACACAAAATTGTTAGGTTACTATATGCTAGCTATGTATCCTTTGCTTCAAATAAATGTTATTCTAATAGTTTTTCAATCAAAAAGTGCCCAGTAGTGAAGGGAGTAACAAAGTACAGTGATGTTCACAAACTTTGGACTGTGATCCATTTAATATGAATTAGTTAAATGTAATGCCCATAACCTGTAATTTAATCAATGACATTTTATGTTATTTATATCCTCCTGCTAGTCGTATAATTAAATAATTGAAATGTATATGAAATATATTCCCATTCACATTTTATCTCTTATTAAAATAAAATAAACATATATCTATTAAATTGATTATTAGAAAAATACTAATCCTTAATTTTATGTTTACACTGCAAACTACCTTGCCGTATAACACAAGATAAACATCACCCGTACTTTAATCTTGCTAGGTTTGTTTCTGTTCACTGTTTACTTTTCTCTATTTTAATTAACTACAGAAAAATTATTACTGCCAGCACTGCTTTTAAATCCTATTAGATGATTAATGAAGAAAAATTTACTTTGAAAAAAAAATGAAAAAAATAACTTAACATACTTACTAAAGTCAATTCATATTGTTGATAGGACTCAAAAATAAATGTAATTTAAATATCACCAGAAAATGTCCAATTTAAAAATTAATTAAAAAAATAATTTTTCACACCATACTTAAGCAGATCATGTAACATTGTTTTTTTGTATTACTTTTGCAATTATCATTGCTTCATTATTCAGATCAAACATTATTATAAGAATACCAGAACATATGATATGCCAGGATTAAAAAAAACCTTGTGAACATGTTCAATCTGACATTTAGCATGCCCTATAAATAAAAAAATAAAAAATAAATAAAAAATAGCTTAACATGATATTGCTGGCAAATTGACATTATAGAGCAGGCTGGTAAATATGTTGGGTGGAGGGGTTGTGAGCTGCACGCATATAGTTATTTTACGTATTTACCTATAGTAGTAAGAGTCAAGGGCCAAGAGATGTGTGAATGCCAGGGGTTAAAGCGAATGCCCTAAAAAACTTAAATACTCTTTATATCAAGCATAAAATTCTATATATATATTGTGCTAGCACTTTTGCTATCAAAAGTATTAACTAATTAAGAAAGATAGGCTTTTCTCCCAACTCAAACACATCTTGATTTTCCTTATAAACTTCAGGTGTCATGATCTCCGCTGTGACATGTGGAAAGCCAGGTGTGGTTATCTTCCTGGTGGCTTCGAACTCTGGACTCTTGCTGCTTTGGGATTATTTCTCATTTGGGATTTTCTTTTGCCTTAAGCTGAAACAACCAAGGTGAATTGTTAGTGTAGGATCCACCTAAGAAGTTTGCCTTGACGTTGCAGGTCGGCATACATCTAATGGCCATTGGAGTAGAACTAAAAACCTCCATTTATTTAAACATGCACAAAATAGTGCGCAGGCAACCTTTTTTTCTTTGGTTTTTATTGTATGTATTGGGGCTGATGTGTACAATGGTCATTGCTGCCACCCAGGAGTAGTGGGAGTTTGAGCACTTAAGTTTGTCTATTTGTCTGTAATTCTTGTACAGCTTGGTTAACATGGATACTAGTCTGGTCAAAGCGTTTAGCATTTTTGATAGGCTCAGTTAGGAGAAGCCGAGGTCTGGGACAGGCTGCGTAGGTTCAGGAATGGTATAACAGGCAGGTAGTTCATGGATCAAATGATAACAGGATTCACAGAGGTGTACACACCAAAGAGTAAATGAGAACTGAGGTAATGGTAGGCTGAGATTATGAAAGTGAGAGGTATCCACCTCTGGCATACTATTGGCTGAAATTAATAAATCCCTTTAAAAGATTTCAGGTATTCTGTCCCTCTGAGAGGCCGTCTTTTGGGCAGTTACAGTTTGTAAAGTTCACACATGGGTTTTGCTGGAGTTTCCTGTGGACCGCAACATGGTGGAGAGAGCTGCTGCACCGCGTCCATGTGCTGCAGGGATCTTTGCTGCTTGTCCCTGCGGCTTAGCACACCGGAGTCCTCGGCACGTACTGAGGGAGAACCGCAAGAGCCGCAGGCATGGCAAAGGAGCTTCAAGAACTGCCTAATATATCTACATGTCACGTATTCATCCGCTTATAGAAATGTGGTTAATGACATTTACTGTCCACACAGGAAAAGTTGTGCCGAGCAGCAACCTAATCCACAGAAGGTTTAATGCTGAGCAGTAATTGTGCAAATGAAACCTGGTGCATGTATTCATCTGCTTATAGAAAAGTGGTTAATGACATTTACTGTCCACACAGGAAAAGTTGTGCAGAGCAGCAACCTAATCCACAGAAGGGTTAATGCTGAGCAGCAATTATGCAAATGAAACCTGGTAACTGACTTTGGGGTCAAAGGCCGGTTACAGCCTATCAGAACTAAAGGAGGGGTATTTAGGCCCAGTTCTCAGCCTGCTCAGTGCCCTGTCGTGGTTTCCCTTGTGGTTGTCTGAGAGCGCGTTCCTGTTTATAGTTTTCTACCTGGTTTTTGACTTTGGCTTTGTTTATTGACTTCTCTATATTCTGGTATCCTGACTCCTGGCTTTCCTCATCGCTGTGTCCCTTTCTGTGTTCCCTGACCTCGGCTAGTATTTTTGACTATTCTTTGTACGTTAAATCCGGCCATTCTAAGGACCGGTAATACGTTACTTATTTGTCATCCGTGCTGTACAGTTCTACGTGCTGGATCAAACAGTAATCCTGACACTACACTGCTCAAAAAAATAAAGGGAACACAAAAATAACACATCCTAGATCTGAATGAATCAAATATTCTTCTGAAATACTTTGTTCTTTACATAGTTGCATTTGCTGACAACAAAATCACACAAAAATAAAAAAATAGAAATCAATTTTTTCAACCCACGGAGGTCTGGATTTAGAGTCACACTCAAAATTAAAGTGGAAAAACACACCAAAGGCTGATCCAACTTTGATGTAATGTCCTTAAAACAAGTCAAAATGAGGCTCAGTAGTGTGTGTGGCCTCCACGTGCCTGTATGACCTCCCTACAATGCCTGTTCATGCTCTTGATGAGGTGGCGGATGGTCTCCTGAGGGATCTCCTCCCAGACCTGGACTAAAGCATCTACCAACTCCTGGACAGTCTGTGATGCAACGTGACATTGGTGGATGGAGCGAGACATGATGTCCCAGATGTGCTCAATTGGATTCAGGTCTGGGGAACGGGCGGACCAGTCCATAGCATCAATGCCTTCATCTTGCAGGAACTGCTGACACACTCCAGTCACATGAGGTCTAGCATTGTCTTGCATTAGGAGGAACCCAGGGCCAACTGCACCAGCATATGGTCTCACAAGGGGTCTGAGGAACTCATCTCGGTACCTAATGGCAGTCAGGCTACCTCTGGCATGCACCTGGAGGGCTGTGCGGCCCCCCAAAGAAATGCCACCCCACACCACTGACCCACTGCCAAACCGGTCATGCTAGAGGATGTTGCAGGCAGCAGAATGTTCTCCATGGCATCTCCAGACTCTGTCACATCTGTCACATGTGCTCAGTGTGAACCTTCTTTCATCTGTGAAGAGCACAGGATGCCAGTGGCGAATTTGCCAATCTTGGTGTTCTCTGGTAAATGCCAAACATCCTGCACAGTGTTGGGCTGTAAGCACAACCCCCACCTGTGGATGCCGGGCCATAATACCACCCTCATGGAGTCTGTTTCTGACAGTTTGAGCTGACACATGCACATTTGTGGCCTGCTGGAGGTCATTTGCAGGGCTCTGGCAGTGCTCCTCCTGTTCCTCCTTGCACAAAGGCAGAGGTAGCGGTCCTGCTGCAGGGTTGTGGACCCCCCCCCCCAAGGCCTCCTCCACATCTCTTGATGTACTGGCCTGTCTCCTGGTAGCACCTCCATGCTCTGGACACTACGCTGACAGACACAGCAAACCTTCTTGCCACAGCTCGCATTGATGTGCCGTCCTGGATGAGCTGCACTACCTGAGCCACTTGTGTGGGTTGTAGACTCCGTCTCATGCTACCACTAGAGTGAAAGCACCACCAGTATTCAAAAGTGACCAAAACATCAACCAAGAAGCATAGGAACTGAGAAGTGGTGTGTGGTCACCACCTGCAGAACCACTCCTTTATTGGGGGTGTCTTGCTAATTGCCTATAATTTCCACCTGTTGTCTATCCCATTTGCACAGCATGTGAAATTGATTGTCACTCAGTGTTGCTTCCTAAGTGGACAGTTTGTACTGTTTAAGTGTTCCCTTTATTTTTTTGAGCAGTGTATATCCTACCCATTGACCGGTGCTTTTGTAATGATAGAATCAATGTTATTCATTGCACCTGTCATTGGTTTTAATGTTTTTAATACACACATAAGATAGATAGTTAGATAGACAGACACTGATTTTCTCGTTTTTGCATACTTTTAGTTTAGCTGATTCAGTTCCTGCACAGGATTTTCAATAATGGAACCGAATGGACATTAAGCCAAAATACATGCAGCCAAATTTCCTTAAAAAAATGTTTGGAAAAATGTTTCGACCAAGACACATTTTGCCCATGTCACGGTTTTGTAAATAGAGCCTAATATCTCTACCTCACATACCTGTCTCTTGCTCTCTCATAAAGGGCAGCACTTTACTATCTCCTCTAGCTCTGCTTCACCCCTACCTTATTTGATTGCTATTTCCTGTCCTAATGTGTTTTATACTCCACCTCCTATAGGTTGTAAGGTCGTTTGAGCAGGGTCCTCTTCAACCTATCATTCCTGCAATTTTTCTTGTAATTGTCCTATTTATAGTTAAAATCTGTCAGGATTACAAGTTGATCCAGCACGCAGTACTGTGTCACACCTAGGACTAAGGATAACGTATAACTGGACGGCCAGACTTAACATCTCCAAGAATAGTCAAAATACTTGCCGAGGTAAGGGACACAGAATCAGACACAAAGATGAGGGAAAGCCAAAAGTCAAGGATACAAGATATCAGGGAAGTCAAAACAAAGCCAAAGTCACATACCAGAAAATTAAGATCAGGAACTCACTCTGAGATAACCATAGGCATGAATCCACGACAGGGCAATGAACAAGAGGTGAATTGGGTTTAAATACCCCTCCTGTGGATCTGATTGGCTGTAACTGGCCTTTATCCCCAAAGGCAATTACCAGGTTTCTATGTGCATGATTGATGCTCAGCACAAACCCTCCCATGGATTTGATTGGCCATGACTGGCCTTTGACCCCAAAAGTAATTACAAGATTTCCAAGTGCATGATTGATGCTCGGGACAACTTTTCCTGTCAGGACAGTAAATGCCATTAACCCCATTTTTATGTGTGGATGAATATGTGACATTGCCCCCGACCTGAAGACCACCTACCAGGTGGGCAGGACCAGGTTTAAGAGGAAACTTGGCATGAAAAGAACACATTTTAAGGCCAGCATGGATATCAGAAGCAGAAACCCAAATACGGTCAGCAAGCCCATACCCCTTCCAATCAACCAAATACTGTAAGGAACCACAAGAAAACCTGGAATCAATGATGGAGGAGACTTCGTACTCCTCCTGTCCAGAAACAACCAAAGAAAGAGGGGGAACAATCGGACTTGTGTACCGATTGCAAACAAGCGGTTTGAGCAACGACACATGAAAAGTATTAGGTATACATAAGGATGCTGGAAGGGCCAGAGAATAAAAAACAGGGTTGAGTCTCCTAACCACACAAAAAGGACCAAGGAACCTCGGAGCAAACTTCATGCTGGGAACCTTCAACCTGATGTTGTGTAAGGATAACCCGATCACCCACCTGGTAGACTGGATTGGCACTCCGCCGTTTATCCGCATGAAACAAAGCGAGCAGCCGCAGTTTCAAGAGCGGAGTGAACCTTAGTCCAGGTATTACAAATAGAGGTAAGGTGATCATCCAGAGTAGGGATAGCTGTATCAGAAAACACAGCAGGGAGAACAGCAGGATGATGACCTGTATTGACAAAAAACGGACTATGCCCAGATTAGTCAGGGGTAGCGTTATTCCTTGCAAATTTGGCACAAGGCAATAATTCAGTCCAGTTAGACTGTGTACTATTCACTAGGCAACGTAAATACAGATCAAGTGATTGGTTTGCTCTTTCAGCTATACCATTAGTTTGGGGATGGTAAGCAGAGGAAAATGACAATTCAATTGTTTATTGAATGCCCTCCAAAACCGTGACCCAAATTGGGAACCCCTGTCAGACACAATATTTTTAGTAATTCCATGTAGCCTGACAATATGGCGTATACATATGTGCACAAGGTCCTGAGACGATGGCAATTTTTTAAGTGGAGTAAAGTGTGCCATTTTGGAAAAATGGTCAACTACTATGAGGATGCTAGTATACCCATTGGAACTAGGCAGTTCAACAATTAAATACATCGATAAATGAGACCATGGGATACTGGGTATAGGAAGTAGCTGTAACAATCCACACAGAAGTTTATGAGGAAACTGCACAGACAGAGCAGGCTTCTACATAATCTTTAATATCCCTCCTGAGTGACTCCCACCAAAATGACTTGGAAATAGCAGATACATTTTATTAATACCCGGATGCCCAGTGGTCACACTGTCATGGAATACCTTCAGCACCTCTTTCCTGTCAGGCAATGGAATAAACAATTTATCTCGAGGTTTGTTGCACGGTGCTGAGCCGCTATGATAGCACGAAGCAAAGGGGACAATAAAGACAGTGGATGCAATAATACACTCAGGAGAAATAATAGGGGATGTCTTTTGTTCTAGATCTGATTCAATGTCAATTTGCCTAGACACGGCGTCAGCTTTAACGTTCTTAGAATCGGGTCTGTAGGTGATAATGAAGTTAAAGCGAGACAAAAATAATGACCATCTAGCGCATCTAGAAGACAGTCATTTGGCATCCCCAATATATGCCAGGTTCTTGTGATCAGTAATAATCAGAATGGGATCCTTGGAACCCTCCAAAAGATGTCGCCATTCCTTAAACGCCATTCCTTAAACTATGACCAATGTCATAGTTACGCTCGGCAGAAGACAACTATCTGGAGAAGTAACCACAAGGATGCAATGGGGCATCCTGACTCCTGAACAGCCCGACCACTGTCTCAAAGGCGTCAACCTCAAGTAGGAAAGATTTACTAGTGTCAGGAGGTCTACAAATGTCAGCAGATGTGAACAGTTGTTTAACCCCTTAAGGACACATGACGTGTGACATGTCATGATTCCCTTTTATTCCAGAAGTTTGGTCCTTAAGGGGTGAAGAAGCTCAAAAGCCTCTTTAACTTCTTTAGGCCATATAGTACAATTAGCCCCCTTGCATGTCATATTGGTGATGGGGGCTATTACCAAAGAGAAACCTTTGATGAATCTCTTGTAATAGTTAGAGAAACCAATAAACCTATATTACCAGAAAAATCCAAGGGGGAGATAAGGAGATCGTAGGTGCCTTATATAGTATAGATGGAGGTACATTAGGCAGTGGTGACATAATTGGAGAAGCCTCAGGTTGTAAGTTAACCTTCCTAGAAAGGAGCGTAAGTTGATTCAGCACGCACCTAGGACTAAGAATAACGTATAACCGGACCTTAGAATGACCGACTTAACATCTCAAAAAACTTGCCGAGGTCAGGGACACAAAGATCAGACACAAAGATGAGGGAAAGCCAAAAGTTAAGGATACCAGATATCAGGGAAGTCAAAACAAAGCCAAAGTCAAATACCAGAAAATCAAGATCAGAAAACTCACTCTTGGATAACCATAGGCATGAAACTACGACAGGACAATGAACAAGAGGAGAATTGGGTTTAAATACCCCTTCTGTGGATTTGATTGGCCATGACCGGCCTGTGACCCCAAAAGTAATTACCAGGTTTCCATGTGCATGATTGCTGCATGGCACAACTTTTCCTGTCAGGATGGTAAATGCCATAAACCACATTTTTATGTGCAGATGAATACGTGACAAAACCCCCCCTCATAATATTTTAAAGCGCTACAGAATCTGTTGGTGCTATATAAATGGCAATAATAATAATAAACTTATATGCAGAAAAACAAAACTAAAAAATGTCCAGAGCGAGGTACAGACAAGGATAAGGCAAAGACAAGGTTATGCAGGCAAAAGGTTGGTTCAGGCAGTTCAGGATCATAAGTGAAGGACAAGCCTAAGGTAGGATATCAAATAGCAGACAAGAACAGGAAATAACTTGACAGGAGCAAGGAACACAGTATACTGAGATCAGGTATGAGCAGGTTTAAATAGGAGAAAATGGACACACCTTCTTAGGTGTCATACCTGCCTACTGGGTACGTCCCCTTTAAGAATCCACATGATCGGCAGGCACATATCTAGTCTGATGATTGTGCAGGATCGTTAGGTTAAGGACACTTACCTCCACCACATTGGACGATCCGGGGGGGGGCAACGGGGCAATTGCCCCCCCGAGTTTCTCCCCTGCCGGCTAATGCAGAGCTGGCATTGTCCAAGTGCCAGCCCTGCTATGTGCCTGCGGACCGGGGAGGGAGATCAGATACCAGATATCAGGGAAGCCGACAGCCGGCAGGGGAGGGAGTGAGAGAGGACCCGGGAGCTCTGCCTGCAGCTCCTCCGGGTCCTCCTCTCGCGAGATTTGGAGTGTTGCCGCTGTTACCACGGCAATGCTCCAAATCTCGTGAGAGCTGCGGGCTAGAGTACACCTCACCACCACTGGGACCACCAGGGAATCCCACCGGACCACCAGGGAATCCCACTGGACCACCAGGGAACAAAATATTCCCCCTCCTCCCAGTAAAGGTAAGAAGGGAGGGGGGACATAAATATATATATATATATATATTGTGACAAAAGTACTCCTTTCCCTTGGTACCTTGTCCTGGGATTGGGGTGTTACACACAGTCTTTTCAGGCTTTAGAGACACTTCACACGCTGGATGAGGTAAACTGACTTGCTCTTTTATTGAGGTTCCAAAATAAATGCACAGTAAGGTATAAAGGTAACAAAAAAATAAAAAGCCTTGCTCTTCTGAGCACTAACTAAACAAAATAATCAGCTAACTGGGTTGGATGGCTTGTCCATTTCCCAACATAAACATAAACATAAACAGCCTTACTGCTTCAGGGTTTTCAGCTCTCTGTTTCCACTCACAGAAACCAAACACAATCTCCCTTCTTCCTTGGCAGGGGAGTACTTATAGCACTGGTAATTGAGCAATCCTTTTCAGGTGAGTTAGATTAGATTCAAACTCCAGAACTGGACTTCTCACCAAGCAACTTCCAAAATGTGGAGTGGAGCACTGGCCCACCCTACTCTCCAGGTGCTCCACCCAGGGCCCAAATATACACATATTTAAAGTGCAACATTCATTAGAACATAACACATTTCCCTGGGGCTAATTACACAAAGTAAGAACCTTGCAAAATCTGGGGAGGTATATAGGTTCCTTCCAGCACAATTCCTTGCTTTCTGTCACAATATATATATATATATATATATATATATATATATATATATTTTATTAAATACATTTTAATTATTAAAAAGCCTCCCTACCCTCCTCCCCCCCATACACACACTGCTCCCCATACACAGGCTACAAACACTGTCCCCATACACACACTGCCCCCATACACACACTGCCCCACAAACACTGCCCCCATACACACACTGCCCCCATACACACACTGTCTCCATACACACACTGCACACCCATACACACACTGCCCCCCATACACACACTGCACACCCATACACACACCCGACAAACACTGCCCCCCATACACACACTGCACACACAGACACATACAGTGCCCTACACACACTGCTACCCCCAATACACACACTGCCCCACACACACGACCCCCCATACACAGAGTGCACCCCATACACACACTGCCCCACACATACAGTGCCCCCCATACACACACTGCCCAAAAAACACATACAGTGCCCCCACATATACACTGCCCCTAACACACACACTGCAACCCTGACATACACTGCTGCACTCACACACACACTGCACCGCTCACACACTTCACCCCTAACACACACCACTGCTCCTATGCCCTATATCCCAGCAGACCCCAGGTAAGTTGTCAAACTATTCTTAAATGGTATGACTACTTACACTGGGGTGGGATCCTGAGCTGTAGTGGTTATTGTGCCTGGATTATTTATTTAAATAATCTACAAGTGCCCCTCCCGAGATCAGGCTCTGGATCTGCCACTGCTCCATCACCCATAGTTTGGCATGCTTGAGTGGTGGAGGTAAGTGTCCTTAGCCCAATACTAGATATGGCACCTGTTTACTTTGGTGCAGCATAGTTTGGCATGCTTGAGTGGTGGAGGTAAGTGTTTAAACTAAGTATTGGGCTAAGGACACTTACCATTCAAGCATGCCAAACTATGCTGCACCAAAGTAAACAGGTGCCGCATTTAGAATTGGGCTAAGGACACTTACCTCCACCACTCAAGCATGCCAAACTATAGGTGGTGGAGGTAAGTTGCTGGAGTAATCCTTTTTCAGTGTCTAGAGAAGAAGCTTCACAGAATCTAACAATTAATTGTGTAGATAAGAGCAAAATGTAAATACAACCAGTATTTAAAAAGACAATACAATCTGCTGAGAAATGTCATCCAGGTATCCAACTTAAACGGATGTTCAAGAATTCATGCACTGAAAAAACAGCCTGTTGTATGCAAACACCTATGTTGGCCCATAAGCCCAATAAGTTATCACATTTTTACACAGTAAACCTTCTTCACTGTGACAAACTCTCTATTTCCCTAACCTAGTTAATTTTTTCCTGCATTCAGTAGTTGGATCTACCGAACACCGACCACCTCCCTGGCTCATTAAACTTCAAAGTAACCACAAGCTTAAGTGCTCTCACTGGGCGTATAACCGAACAACACATGCGCTGGAAAATGGCAGCCATCTTGTCTCCCAAAAGCACGTAGCAGAACTTGGTCTTTGAGTGTCTGTAACTATAAGTTGGACACTCGACCCCGCGAAAACAGGTGATTTTATATGAACACCTGCTTCAATTCTTGACAAGCCAGGAGAGTGATATTTAGTGAAAAGGTCTGCACGAACATGAGGAACAATCACTAGCTATGAGCCAGGACAACCATTCGGTATTTTGTTTGATTTGTTCTCCTAAAAGTGGCCAACCGCTACAACTTTTCTCATGGAACTATTTTGGACAGACTCCACATGTGCAGTTGGTCAAAACTTTACTCCAGTGGCGATTTGCCTGTATTCATGGGATCTCAGCGCTATTTGGACGTGTGGATGCTTAGATCCAGGTTATTCGGGGATATAGGATTTATGCGGTCCCTATTAATATTATGTATGTTTTAGGGTGTTTTATGTTTTATATTTTGTACCTCTAGTGCCTGAGAGATAATTAGTTTAATCAAAGTACACTCAATTATCTCTCAGACACAGAGACACCTGGGCATGTTTTACCATGTTTTTTGTTGGAGACCCCATGTTGGGGGTCTGTGTATAATAGTGGGCCATCTTGCCATAATAAAACCATTCCTGTTGTACCCTTCATCAAGTTTTGACTGATGTTTGGGTGTGTGAACGAAGAAGAGTTTGTTTTTAACCGTGATCTACTGGGATTTCTGGAGAGTCCGAACTAGCGTACTATGCGAACGGGTTATAATTAGAGATGTCGTGAACCGTCCGCGAACTTCTCGCGAACGGTTCGCCACGGTTCGCCACGAGCTGTTCATGGCTAACTCCGGTCAGCTGACACGTCCCGGCCAATCTCCAGCAGACCCTCCCTCCCAGACCCTCCTACTTCCTGGACAGTATCGGTTAAAACATGGATGCTGTCCAGGAAGTAGGAGGGTCTGGGAGGGAGGGTCTGCTGGAGATTGGCCGGGACGTGTCAGCTGACCGGAGTTAGCCGCGAACAGCTCGTGGCGATCCGCGGCGAACCGTTCGCGAGAAGTTCGCGGACGGTTCATGACATCTCTAGTTATAATCACTCAAGCCTCTGGAATTTCGGGAGTGTGCGAACCAATGGATTATGCAAAATACAATGGGTTTGTTACATTCACCATCTATTTAGCCGATCAATCCTTATTCTATATTAACAAATGAGAATCAATGTTTTTCATGCCTATGGTATACATTTTTCAGGTCAAAAATAAATATATTAATTCCTTTGTTTTCAAAACGTGTTTTTTTTACTTCTGGTGTTTTTCTTATTTCCTTTTTTTTCTAAATATGTTTTAATCAGCCTCAGAGATTTTGTTAATCACTATCATTGTAGCTCCACTGATGAATGTATTTTGTTTTTAATCATTGATTGTTTTTTAACTATAGATATCAGAACATCTATTAGCAAGGAGATTGCTTTCTTCCTTGCAAAAGCAGTATTTCAGCTTGTAATGGTTTTATTATTATTATTTAATTATTTATATAGCTCCAGCAGATTCCGTAGCGCTGTACAATAAGAACTACAGCGCTCCCTTGCCATTTTATTTGACATTTCTTTTATGGATATTTTTGAACTTCCATGTTGAGTATATAAAATGCGAATATCTTACAAAGATGAGTAATGTGCTTTTTTTTCTTATATATATTTTTACACCGACAATACTGAATAGGGCATATATTTATTAAAAAGTATTTAGGTAATTATTTGTTTTTAATTGTTTCTCAAAAAAGAGCTATAGTTGCTGCCAATATTTTATGTTTTAATATAATTGTCATTATTGTTATGCTTGAATTTTGTTTATAAAGCAAAGTTTCATATATTAATGTTTAGTGTGTAGTGATGTCCCGAACGGTTCACTGAACGGTTCGTGAACGGTTCGCCACGGACTCCAGTCAGCTGACACATTCCAGCCAATCAGCAGCAGACCCTCCCTCCCAGACCCTCCCACCTCCTGGACAGCATCCATTTTGAAGCTGCATTCTTAGTGAGCTGTCCAGCAGGTGGGAAGGTTTGGGAGGGAGGGTCTGCTGCTGATTGGCTGGAATGTGTCTGCTGACTGGAGTCCGTGGCGAACTGTGGCGAACCGTTCGGCGAGCCATTCGGCGAACCGTTCGGGACATCACTATTAGTGTGTTAAATCATATCACAATAAATACATTGGATTTATACTATACATTAGACAAGAGTTATGGTGAATTAATTGACCTCTTGTATGATAAAGACCAAAAATAACTAAATTGGAAGAAATTCTGTATAGAAACACTCCAAGCACCATAACCACTATACCATGCCCCTATATGCTGGAAACTTTCTTGATTGAGCTAAGTTCAGTGGTGCAGTGCTTAGCTCAGTGGATGAGAGTAAACAGGAGAGCTAACAGAAGCTCCTAAGCAGTTCTTTTTCCAGCAAAGAAAAGGTGTGGCATTATAAATTACCTTAGTAGTATATATGAATGAAAATCAAATGCAATTGCTACTATAACAGTTTTTATTTTATTCACCTTAAATTATTGGTTTACTGCAAACAAAGTTTTCCAATGAAATATATATTTTAGTATGAGCAGATGGATCCTGTCTTGATAAAGTTGCTGCATTTCCTACAAATGACAATGGACTCATGCAACCCATATGTTTTGTTTTTCCCGTAGGAAAAAATATAACACTTCTACAGCTGCTGTTCTTGTCATTTATGCTTTCCCATCAATACTATGAAAATAAAAAAAAATAAAAAATTATTTTAATTTAGTAAAGTGTTGGAAGAAAAATAACTAAATTGTGTAGTTTATTTTAAGTAAATATTGTCTTAAATGCTGATGGTTTGTAAAACAATATGTATGCAATCAAAATAAATAAACAAAAGGAAATTTTCTAAATTCTCATAAAACAAGATGATAATTGTTTAATGATTTGTAGATAATTTCCAAATAGATGTGCACCTGTTGTTTGTCATTTTTAAAGTAACGGCCAAAAACAGATTTACATTTTTTACAGGTAGTCGTGTGGCTCATCAAAATGATGAGTTGGTGGGAATTCCTTAAAGATATAATTGCAATTTTTTTTTTTTAATAAAATGTATATATGATCAATTCTGCAGTGCTGTTTCTTCCCTTCTACTTGAGCACTTTTGAAACCAATTTTATCTACACTTAGTATGCTTAAGGAATGCCATAATGCTACTTGAATTCCAATTTCTTAACTGTAAACAAAATTGTCGTTTTGGGCAGATACTGATTCAGAGGCATAGTCAGTGATGAGACTTAAATGTGATATTCTGGTTAGTGCACTTTGATATTTATTACAACATTAGCATGAGGAAGCCAAAATTGCATAGAACACATAGCTATTTAAATACACTTTGAGTGACAAACAAACACTAAATTGATCCTAAAATTTACCCAATAGGAGGCAGATTAAAATCTTTACATTTATCTGTAAAAACAGAGCAAACAGGCAGACCCTTAAAAATTCACGCACACTATTGAGTATTTTGTGAGTTGTTTGAAGGAACACTAGAGGGTCATGAACACAAAAATTTATTCCTGACCCTCTAGTGTTAAAACCACCATCTAGCCCCACCACACACCCCTTTGCCTCCCTAAATATAGTAAAATTTGACTTGAATACAAGTCTGCATCTGCTGCCTCTGCCCCTGATCTGCTGGCTTGGCTTACATCATCAGAAGTTATTCTCTGAACCAATCACAATGTTTTCCAATAGGATTGGCTGAGACTGTCAAGGAGGCAGATCAGGAGCAGAGCCAGTACAAGTTCAAACACAGCCCTGGCCAATCAGCATCTCCTCGTAGAGATTAATTGAATCAATGCCTCTCTATGAGGACAGTTCAGTGTCTTCATTCTGAGGGTGGAGATACTGTGCTGCACATTGTACAGCACTGACACAGGAAGCACCTCTGGCAGCCATATGAGGAGTGGCCAGTGGAAATATCCCTAGGCTGTAATGTAAACACTGCCTCTCTCTGTCTCTGTGCATAAATCCTGAAGGTAATGATTCTACTCACCAGAACAAATACAATAAGCTGTAGTTGTTCTGGTGACTATAGTGTCCCTTTAATAAAAACACATCTAGCAGGTTGGGTTAGCTTTTTTCTGTGTTTGGGGGCATTTGAGTCTGATTCAGACTTGTAAAGAAAGACTTTACCAATATAATGAGCATTGTATGCAATGTGCTTGCTTCAAAAACACTCCACATAAGGGTTAAAAAGTGTGAGAGAAATTTTGAAATGGATAATGTGTCAATGTGTATGGTGTTTGTGTTCACAAAATAAATAATATCATACAAATAACCATCTTAACTTCAAGCTGCTAGTGTTAGCAAAAAGCAGAAACAGAGAAGCAACAAGCTGAATTCTGCCAGATCCAAAGTTAGGTTATATGTAAATAAATTGTGATCTGCACTTAGTTGCAGCACACTGGTAGATGCACCCCAATGTGGCCAGCCTATTAGCAACCCAATAAA
Source organism: Pelobates cultripes (assembly GCA_933207985.1). Classification (NCBI taxonomy): domain Eukaryota; kingdom Metazoa; phylum Chordata; class Amphibia; order Anura; family Pelobatidae; genus Pelobates; species Pelobates cultripes. Next base: position 167,518,722 of record OW240917.1, read on the forward strand.
CAGAAAACATGCATCTGGGCACTCCTGAAGGATTGTTTTTAAAGAAATTATGACTCACTCACCCATTCCACCCTTTAATTTTTTTAAATATCCACTTGTTGTTACTTAGATGACTCATGCTGCCATTTAAATGAAAAAAACAAACAACAAAAAAACTGAAGGATGTCATTGACTCTACAGACTAGATGTGTCAGAAAACTTTGTTCTTCTCAAGAGTGAAACGGGTGAGTGGGTAGTCAATATCCTACTCACTTTTTCTTTCTGCTACATTTCCTCTTTTGAACCTGCAATGACTCCTGCTCCCTAATTGTGTTTTAAATATATTTGTATTTTAAATATGAGTTTATTGTCATGGTATAACAGAGATCAATGAACTGCAGTGATTGTTATGCATACCTTATGAAAAGAGCTAACAGTACAGCATGAAACATATGTTTACTGATTTTCCCTGTTACAAAGGATTAGGGCTTGCGTGTACCTCTAATTATCATGCAGAACATAAGAAAATTGATAATACAGAATGCAAGATATTGATATGATTGGAAATAATTAAAAAAGAAACAAAAAATGAATACAGTTGTAATACAATGCAAGCATTAAATAGTAAATTTATTAGAGACCAAAATTATAGGAGTGTAGAAAACATGTCTTCTTGTAGCCCGTCTGAGTATTTATCATATTAAACTTAGAAAAGAAAGAAAGAAAATCTAGTTAGCGTTAGACATAGCATTACATGTATGAGGAAGTAGATCAGCCTATAAAGGCAAGGAATGATGCATACACTCTAAAGCAATTCTGGGTAGTGAATTACACAGTTCAGATAGTGAGGTAAACATAAAAATTTCAATGAATCATGTTGCACAAATTCTATGATAGTGGAATAGGCTGTCAATATGTAATGGAAGAACATGGCTTATCAAAACCAGGCATGTAAATCCCACTATGCATGCAAGGGAGAGGTCCCCAATTAAAATAAGCACATGTAGAGCAGAGGGTTCAATAGGGCCCTACCTGAGAACATGCAAACTGAAAAGGAAGAAATTAGGAAACAAATGAAGTAGGTATGATTAACAGGTAAATGCAGTGTAGATAATGAGAGCAAATTGTCTAAACAAGGCACTGAGTCTACCATCTAGTGGGCCACCACAACAGGCCTCACACCTGTCTCCTACCCCACGATTAAAGCTTAATTGTCATGCTGAATCTCTTCTAGGCCCCTAGATGGCCTAATGACATAGTTGGTTTCCAAAGCCGGAACTGTCCATGAGCTCCCATCCTCCTAGGAATCCACAGGTCCTAGCCTCAATACTCCAACCATACTCCAAGCACCCATTCAGTGCCTCTTCACCAATACAGGCCCCACAACCACCGTTTCATTGAGGGCTCCAACTTCCCTCACACAGGAGGTTTCACAGCATAGCGGGCAGACAGCTTCAGGCCCTCACACCAAGCCCATGTGCAAAGACGACTAATATGAGTGCAAGCTGTGGGTGGGGAGATCCATGGTGGCACAGTGCAGAGTCCCCATTCCAGGGCCTATCACACATAATGCCATGTCGAGGCTTAATTACAGAGAATATTGAGACCAGATAGTGGCAGAGGAAACTTTGATGCCAGCTCCTTTAGATCGGGTTATCAATCATGAAAACCTCCAGTTGCAGCCAAGGCAGATATCAGGTAAGCAGACAGGTAAACTGAGTTGGGGTTATGTACATGGACCAGGAAGATATCCCCAGCCAGAGGGGAATGAGGCACAGGGACTGCTATCAGGCTCAAGCAAAGTAGAAAGAGCCATTACTGCAGGCGCCGTGTCCAAGTTCCAGGGACCTCAACGACTCTCCAACTTGTCTTTGGAGTTCTAGCTCATAAATGTTTCTCATTTAAATTGCAAAATCTTGCAGCTTTTGTATATATGCGTTTGGCTACTCATGCCATGGTGTGGTAGGTTATCCAATATCTCATAGTTTTTAATACTTATCCCCCAAATAAAAGAATTGTCGTGGGCTACAAGACGTGCTACAGAAAACACCATCCAGCATCAATCTGTGCCAGATTTTCAGATTGGGCAGATTGTAAAAGCTCAGGCTGGAGCTGCTGCAAATGGCATCAATGCAATTCAACAGCCAGGCCTTGTCCTTACTTCCCATTTTTTTATTAATATGACATTAAGAAAAGGCATATAAGTAAAAACCAAAGAAAAAGTTACCTGTGCTCTCTCCTAAATCCCTATGTATATTTGAACAAATTGAGGTCATTTAGTTTTTACTGTATGTATTGGGGCTGATGTGTACTGTGGTCATTGCTGCCACCCAGGAGTGATGGGAGTGAGCGCAGGACTTGTTTTTTTTGTATTAATAATATACATTTGTCAACTCAGAATTGACATTGCAAAAATGACTGATATTGCACAGTCATTAGGCCAGGCAATCTTTTAGCTGTTTTTGCATGAGTCATAGTCCCCTTTTTCCCCCCACTGTTCTTGCTACCCAAATATTATTCCAGAATATTTGTCCAAAACAAACAGCTACATTAACTAAATTGTGTATATCCAATTTCTTTTTTTTTTTTGCCAAAGTGGGTCACAAGGATTAACATTTTTTTTGTCCTGCATCTTTTTGTCCTGCACAAATGACAAACTACTGTCTTCTCCAATCCCTTGGGGAAAATATTAGGTAGGCAAACAAGAATTAATATTCTCCATAATGCCTTAATTTTACTTTGTTTTGCTCTAATCTTTTCTTTGTGCTTTTATTTTGGAAATATTCTTGGACCACCTATTATTTTGATGAGATAAAATTAATTAGTTTGGCGTTCCTAACAGCATATTAAAAGACACCTCATATTTTGTACTATGTTTTGAATACAGTAACAATAAATAATAATATGTAACAATAATATTTTTTTTTTTTTGTAAAACTGCATAATAAATGGCCATGTTCCACTAAATTAATAATTGTTATTTTGTATTTTTGTTTGTTTTTATTTATTAAACATATACTACATCCATTAGCTTGTGATAACCAGTTTGCCTTTTTATATCAGGGACCACAAAGCTTAATTTGTTTGAAATCATCCTTTTGTTCTAACTTGGATTTTTTTTTCTAAATATTTGTTTAATTTTATTTTAAAACATTTTATTGTTAAATACAGTATGTTTACAAATCAGAAATGCTGCACACTGATTGTAAATCGAACATATTTTCCAATGTATCATTTATATGGTAATAAGTAATAGCCCAATTGTATGCAAACTGGTTACTTTGTTTGGCGCTTACAAACAATAAAAGATTGATTATCCTTCTGAGCATTGCTGTGGTTGTGAGTGTCATTTGTATAGAAAAGACACATTCACAGGAAGGGACAAACTACTGCAAGAGGTATGTGAATATAATTACATAATGTGGTACAGTAATTCTGTTACACAATATTGCCTCTATACTGACAGGAATAATAGGAAAAAGATTTGCATTTGCATGGTTATAATAAGACATTGTAGCAACATATTTTAAGTTTAGAATAAATACTATGCTCCACAATTATATTAAACATTAAAGTGTAAAAGTCATAGGTAGACTGACGTTAGGCCTAATAAAAGAGCATAATCATGTATATTCCTATTAAATATGGCTTCTTTTAACCTGTCATTCAGTGCTTATACACATGTCTATGCTAAGAACTGAATATCAGGAGACAGCAGGAGAACTTTTATACAGATAGATCTACTGATATTTGCCACCATACAAAAGCTAGGATATTCCTATAAAGGAAATGAGTGACAGACGTCGCTGCTAATAAAGTTGCACAACAATGGAGCAAGTATGTCAGAGTCATGGAGTAGTACCTGTCTGTTTGGGAAATTGTAGGTGGGGTGGAGGGAGGCAGAAAAAAATCGGCATGATCCAAGGTGTGTGTTAGTTAAATTGGTGTAATGGATAAGATGAAATTAACAATCAAACTGATATTTGTATATATATATATATATATATATATATATATATATATATTCTATTCCTATATCTCATTTTTTTACTGCATGTGGCTTTCATGTATAGTGTTTATGGCCACTACTAAGGTGTTGGCTGTATATAATGTATACATGTTGGATATGCTTTTAATTGGATTTGCTATACAGGAGAGTACCGTATAATATAAATTCTACAGTTGTCATTATTATGTCATGTGCTATATATTAATTGGTTTATTAACGTTTTAAGTGTGATATATTGCACAGAAAGTGGTTATGAGTTTCAGTTATATTACTAGTAACCATTTAATGTGGCTACATTTGTGTTATCCTTTAAATTTTATTATTTGTTTTGGTGGAGGTATGTTGTAGTTTTTTACCACTACACACTTGGATTACAAACCTCTTTTCCCTATATATCTGTTTATCACTTAGAATTATCCTGAACTGTAATACAACTTTTAGCTTGCCTTTTATTATAAAGGCACCCGTAAGTGATATGTCATCTTTTGTACATGTAAGGGTTTTGTATATTTGTGAACAAGATTGTGTTCAGTGATACATGGTTATTTTCCATGTATTGGAATGGCATTTGTGCGTGCATTATATTCACGTTTAGTAACATATGGGATTTTGCCCCTAGTTAGAATGACAATCATTTATTTATAAATTACATGTGTGCTGCACAATGTTTGATTAATTTCACATTGTGTTTAAACTAACGTGATAAATTATCACACTTGGTAAGTTAGTTTTTGCATATTTAGATAAAACTGATACAATGGTGTATACACACATCTCTGTTTTGAGTGAAAGTGTGTTTTGGGTGTATACAAACACGTGCTTCACCTATCACCTTCCCACAATTTAAAGAAGAGACTACCAAATGAATTAAAATGTGTAGACCACAAAATAAGCACACTATTTATACTTACACAGATGGAGATAATACACTGATTGCAAATACTAAAGGTAACAGCAGCAACTGGAATCTACAAAATAAAACCGACATACATAGTGTATACAAAGAAGAAAAATTAAATACTATATACAAAGATGAAAAGAACATGTTTCCAAAAGTAGAACCATGCCAGGCTCTTTATAATGAGCCCAATGGTGTCTATTCAGGCTTCAATGTCCAATATAGAATGGAGCACAGGGATCTACACCTAAATAAACTTTATTAAATATGAATCACTACAAAAAAGGACTGAATGATTAGACAGTGTAAAACAATAGATACAAATACCTCACAGTCTGCATACAAGTTCATACACAAGAAATAGGCAGATGCGTTTCAACTACTTGCTTCTTCAATGCCTATAAATGGATCACTGCTGCAGTTCTTTACATAGGCCCCCACTTGATATGCGAATTCAGCACACCTGTATCCAAACTACTCCTCCATTTTTGGATAGGCGCCAGTGTCCCGTTGTATCCGGCATGAGCCGATGGTTCCTAATTGGTGGTGAGTCACATTGAGTCCGGCGTCATCACGTCAATTTGTGTCTGACATCAGAGCTTTTCTGCTCCGTAGATGTGTACCAGGAAATTATAGATGTAACTGACTCCCGGCGGCCTTTTTAAGCTGGGGCAAATTTGCCATAACTTTGATACTATAAAATACAACATCAGAAGCACACAATGCATTAAATTTGTTAAATGTGATACTAGACCAAAAATACTGCAAATATAAAAAGAATGGTTATCACAACAACAATCTATAAGCATTATGCACATTCCCCCATAGAGACATAATATTTAAACCTTGAGGAATAAAATCATGCTTCCGAATGTCCAAAGTACCGAATTGCCGAATTTCAGAAGTGCTGAACCGAATTGCTGAAGTACCGAAGTGCCGAATTTCGGATGTGCGGAACTGAACCAAATTGCTGAAGTACTGAATTTCGCAAGTGCTGAAGTGCTTCTTATTTCCGAAAAGTGGCAAAACAAGAGAGGGAGGGAAAATTACATGAATGATGACAGGGTTAAGATTAGGGGTATAGTTAGGGGTAGGGTTATGGGTAGGCTTAGGGATAGGGTTAGGGGTAGGGTTATGGTAGGGTTAGAGGTAGGGTTAGGGGTAGGGTTTAGGTTAGGGGTAGGGTTTAGGTTAGGGGTAGGGTTAGGGGTAGGGTTAGTTAGGGTTAGGGGAAGGGTTAGGGGTTGGGTTATGGGTAGGGTTAGGGAACCCTACAGATGTTCCAAATCCCACAGTACTGAGTTGCCGAAGTCCCGAATTGCCAAAGTCCTGAATTTCGGAAGTGCCGAACCGAACTAAAGTGCCAAAGTCCTGAATAGCCAAAGTCATGAATTGCCGAAGTACTGAATTTCAGAGGTTCATAACTGAAGTGTAGAAGTACAGAATTGATGAAGTGACAAAAAAAAATTCTTACCCGAATTTCCGAACCGAACCGAATTTTGGGATCATGCACAGCCCTAAAAATCAATAATCTCATGAAATATAAGTGTTCACGCAATATGCAAAAAAGTGCTCTAAAACCCAACAAAAACCTCTTAAAATTATGATTTTAAAAATGTAAAATATATATGTATTTATGAAAATAACTTTTAATAAAAACAAAAGAAAATCAGAGACAGTTCCTGGACTTTTCTCAAACATAAATAGAGAAAAAAAAAAAAAGGTTTTATTATTATTTTATAAAAAATAAATTAGATCAAAGTCCAAATTCAGACCATAAAAGCGTAAAGAGCACAACCTAAAAAAAAATATATAAAGGGAGACCAATAGTGCAGACTAAAAAATAAAAACTAAATCTTAAAAATATATAAAAATTCACTCACAAACATAGATGTTTATAGGCAGGATATAAAAAGTCTTCTAAAAGTGCTTCGTCTCTTCTTAGTTGTAGAAATAAATGCTTAAAACAAAGCATAAAGACAGACCATAGTGTATAACTGTATAGTATTAAAAATTTTAATTTTATTGGATACACTTACAAAATGACAGTAGTTATCAGGCTCTTCAAATCAAATACCAATGTCTTCCATCAAAATAATAACCCTCAGGATACACAGAAGAATGGAGACAGGGGAGATGAAGAGATCCACAGTGAAATAATAACAAAAGCTTGCCACCCTACGCGTTTCGTCTAAATGACTTCATCAGGGGCTTGTAGCAATATAGAATAAAATACACACATATACACATTAAATATCCTGCCTTTAACAAGTCTTTAACCAATCCTAACGGTGCCTTCAACCGGACACATCTGTAACTGATTTCCTCCGTCGGATTTCAAAGTCCTTTCGCGCTTTTGGAGGCGCGTGCGCTCCAAGCCTCGTTTTCACTCAAAAGCGGAAGTGCTAGTTCATCTGTATCCGGAACGCAAATGCGTTCCACTTCTATCAGGAAACCGGAAAACAAGCTCAAAATAGAGCGCAATCTATAACAGTCCCTCTGAAACCGGAAGAGGAATCCGAGGGGGGAGATCAAAAAGGTTCCACTTCTTACAAATATGGAACACTCATCAAAAAAGAGAAAAAATATATATCAAAAACAAAGAACAAATAAATATTAAAATGTTAAAATAAATAAATAAAACAAATATATTATCATAAAAACAATAATATATACAAGGAACAAATTACAAAAAACATGCCATATCGAAATCTACATTCATACCATCTGGTTGCATTGTTTTTAAAGTATGAATCCAAAAACCTTCTCTTTGCCTTAATTTAAGTACCAAATCTCCACCTCTTGCATCTAAAGACACCTTTCCTATCCCTACACATGAAAAAGTGCTTGGATTAAAATTCTGACATCTATTGCAGTGAACAGGAACTGAATGGGTTAATAATTTATTTTTAATATTATTAGAATGTTCTAAAAATCTTTTTTTCACAGGTCTAATAGTCCGCCCGACATATTGAGTTCCACAGCCACATGTAAGAAGATAAACTACATGTGTGGAATTACATGTAATATGTTCTCGGCTCTTTCTTGACTCTGTCTTTTCCCTGTTTACGTTAAGTCCGGCCATTCTAAGGCCCGGTAAGACGTATCTTGCTATCTTGTTTCTCGTTGTACTAAATCTTGCGTGTTGGGGTATACTACCGTGACAGTTGCATAACATATTTGTTTATTGTTTTGTGTGCTCTCCTGTCCTGCTGATGCTTGTTACCAAGTGAATTTGGCTTTGGAACCTGTATAGCACCTGTATATATAGCTTTATGCATTGATTGTTAATTTGCATATTCAAGGTAGATTTGCATATATACGGTTATTCAAAAGGCAGGAGATATATATATTTTGTGATAATTATTGTCTTCCCCACACTTTTATTTTTTTTTATTGCATTGTCACCATAAATTACATGTATGAGCATATAGGCTAGTCCCAAGAAAAATGTATGGCATAGAAAAACAAACCCAAAAAATACACCAACTCAGGGCGATAAGAAATTCAGATATAGTGACTACAGAATTGTCTAATGTAGGCTATAAAGGTAACAAAATTTATTTCCATATAAAAATATATAAAATATAATATAAAACAATACAGTGCTGTTATGAGACCGGGATAAGATATCTGGCACCAACCACAATATAATGTGAGAATAGGTTCTCTCAAAGCTCTTTGGTCGCAACTCCTGGGGGCTAGGGGATACCTGGAACAGATTTCATACCGTGATGGTAGTCAGGTCTCTGGACTGTCTTCTGTCTGGCTCAATGCATTTCGTCCTGCGGTATTCGGGACTTCCTCAGGAGCTAGGGATGATCTGTGGGACCATCCAACATTTCTTCTTAAATGTTCAAATCTTTGCGCGCAAAGGCATCATCATCCATCTCGACGCGTGCATTGGCACACACTTGTACGTCATACACCATAGACATTCAGGAAGTGCCTAGCGCACATGTGCCACCACCTTGGAAATAACTTTAATAGCATCCGAACAACCCCTACATAGTAACACAAAACTCTACATCCGTAGAGGTTACATGTAGCTGTTAGTTCGTTACATCTGCTGCTTAGAACTTAATGGAGGCCTTGGTGTATACCACAAATAGGTGTTGTATGTGAAAATAAATGAAACAGTTATATTAAAAAATAGAGCAAAAAAAGGACATAAAATGTTGAGTGGGGGTATATATTTGTGGTATCCCTCACAATCTAAACATACATATAAAAATAGATACATACAAATATAATTATTATGTAAACAATTATATCCCATGGAACAAGAAATTCTGGCAATAGTATTACTCATATGATGAGCTACAGATAATGATAAACCCAATTTTGAGCAGTTTCTATCGGGATAAAACAAAAGATATATATATATATATATATGTTGCTTTTAAGCTAAAATGGATACGGATAAAAATGTATGGCAACTGGGGCTGAAGAGGTCCACGTTCCTGGCAAGTGGCTAGGGAGCATATTGGCATCCCTCTCCAGTGGCAGCCAGAGCTACCAGGAGTGGAGATGATAGATCCTCCTCTCCAGCAGCAACTTCTTCTTCCCTCCCCACTGTCAAGCGGAGTTACCAGGAGTTGAGACGGTCAGCGGAAGTTGAAGTTACCGGGAGCAGAGATAGTCAGTGCTCCTCCCCAGTGGCAATTGGAGCTACCGGAAGTGGAGACAGTCAGTCTCCCTCCTCAGCAGCAGTTGGTTCATCAGGGAGACAAGAGTATCAACCTACCTCCTCAGTGGCAGCCAGAGATATTTGCACACCCACATAACTAGCTAAAATATAGCTTTTAGTTCTAATTGTTAATTTTTTTTATTTATTTAATTTCAAAAGGGTATCAATTTTTTAATTATATCGAATAACTGTTTGTCCTAATTTAACTATAGATGCAATGCTCTCTCTAGTAAGTGCTTCAATAGCTTTTCCTGGTGTAAGGGACAAGGAATTTGAGGAAATATAGTCATATGATAGTAACAACGTTGCTCATTCAACTTCAAAAAAACAGATAACATTTTTATGTTGCTTTTGTTTTTCAGCTAAAAAAAAAGAAATTGTATATACCTGAGTACTTTCCTAGGGATAGACATTTTTCAAAATGATTACTTTGCATGGAGTGATTAAACACTTTGTGGTAAATACCAGAGACACATTTGCAAATCTAGTTTAATCTAGTCCACCAGGAGGTTTCAAACCACTGGATTGCTTAACCAAAGGTGGATGATGCAATAATCGATGAGAACAGAGAACTGCACTTCATTTGGACAGTGGTGCATAACTGAAGAATCATCTGTAGAGGAAAGTAGATGTGAATGTGATTAAGAAAGTCATGCCAATGGAAATTGACTGATATTATATCATAGCTCATAGTTATGCAAGTCTGGTTTAAAATAGTGGAGAAATATCTAGATGAAAGAATCCATCCAAAATAAATTAAGGATTCATTGTAAGAGCGTAAAAGGACACTAAACTTTCAAAATGAAGAAAAAAAGCAGTTCAATAGAAAACATGCATGCATTCAATTATGCATTCATTGGGATATATGTAAAAACAGCTTGCTAAAGCTGCTAATTTCTTGTCTGAAGTCTGCGCAAGCTCTCCTCTTTTAACCCAACCCAGACTTTCTGTGGCTGACGCTTCCCAAATTAAGCTCAATGAGAAACATATGCAAGGTATCTGATCAATTGCCTGCCTTTTCAGTTTAGGTCCACTGAGTTAAACAACCAGGAAGTAAAAATACTAGTTTCCTTATTGACAGCCAGGAGGTGTAACTATTGTATTTTGTTAAAGTAACAATTTCAATTTAAATATGCACTTTTAGTAAAATTAAAGGAAGAGCACAAACTCTTCATACACAAGTGTTTTAGAAGTCTGGAGTATCCCTTTAACCCCTTAATGACACATGACATATGTGACATATCATGATTTCCTTTTATTCCAGAAGTTTGGTCCTTAAGGGGTTAAGGTAGTCACTGATATTGTATACTAAAGCAGCAGTCTTATCAATAGGTTGTCAAAAATTACAAACGAAAGGATCAGCACTAATAAACCAAATGAAAAAGGGAACAAATGTAAATAAAATGGCATCAAACTTTATCAGTTATAAGCAGAGGTTTGCTAGAGATGCACTGCCATGTTCAAGGTCATGTACCTCATTGCACACCTCCAGAGGGGAAACACTAAGGTCTCTTTAAAAGCCTCAAAATGTCTTGTAAGCACTTACTGCACTGAATGTCACCGTGGGGGGGGGGGGTCCAACGCTCTCTCCGGCTCCCTTGGTGGGCTCCTGGTTGGGGTCCCGGTTGTGGTCAAGTCTCATAGCCTATAAAGGAGCCCTGGCCGGTGGAATCCCAGGGACGTTTAGGGTGGCAGGGTGGGTGGGGATCCTCAAAAAGTGGGGTGCCCTGCAGTCACACTCGTAAAAGGAGGGCGTGGCTCCTCCTGCGGGGCAGATGTGTCAGGGCGGCTCGAGACCTAGCTCTGTTGTGTTATGTTAAATTCAAAATTATTTGTTTTTCTTTTACATTTTATTCTAAAAATGTAAAACCTCTGACAGATTGCGAACATGCAAGTTATTACTGCGCATGTTCGCAATCTGTCAGAGATTTTACATTTATGACATAATACATGCCCTAATGCTACAAGATTTCCTTTCTGTATCACAACGACACCAATATATAAAACATGACTTGTCTTTTGACTTGGCTTTTGCACAAGCATGGGTTTACCTCAGGGAGATCATGCCAAACTAATCTTATTGATTTTTTTGATTGGGTAACTAAAATTATAGATCAGGGTGGTGCAGTAGATATTGCTTACCTAGATTTCAGTAAGGCTTTTGACACTGTTGCACATAGAAGGCTTATCAATAAACTGCAATCTTTAAGTTTGGATTCCAATATTGTTGAATGGGTAAGGCTGAGTGACAGGCAACAGAGGGTTGTAGTTAATGGAATATATTCGAAGCTTGGACTTGTCACCAGTGGGGTACCTCAGGGATCTGTGCTTGGACCCATTCTCTTTAATATTTTTATAAGTGATATTGCAGAAGGTCTTGATGGTAAGGTATGTCTTTTTGCTGATGATACTAAGATATGTAACAGGGTTGATGTTCCAGGAGGGATATGCCAAATGGCAAATGATTTAGGTAAACTAGAAAAATGGTCAGAATTGTGGCAAGTGACATTTAATGTGGATAAGTGCAAGATAATGCATCTTGGACGTAAAAACCCAAGGGCAGAGTTCAGAATATTTGATAGAGTCCTAACCTCAACATATGAGGAAAGGGATTTAGGGGTGATTATTTCTGATGACTTAAAGGTAGGCAGACAATGTAATAGAGCAGCAGGAAATGCTAGCAGAATGCTTGGTTGTATAGGGAGAGGTATTAGCAGTAGAAAGAGGGAAGTGCTCATGCCATTGTACAGAACACTGGTGAGACCTCACTTGGAGTATTGTACACAGTACTGGAGACCGTATCTTCAGAAGGATATTGATACCTTAGAGAGGGTTCAGAGAAGGGCTACTAAACTGGTTCATGGATTGCGGGATAAAACTTACCAGGAAAGGTTAAAGGATCTTAACATGTATAGCTTGGAGGAAAGACGAGACAGGGGGGATATGATAGAAACATTTAAATATATAAAGGGAATCAACACAGTAAAGGAGGAGACTATATTTAAAAGAAGAAAAACTACCACAACAAGAGGACATAGTCTTAAATTAGAGGGACAAAGGTTTAAAAATAATATCAGGAAGTATTACTTTACTGAGAGGGTAGTGGATGCATGGAATAGCCTTCCAGCTGAAGTGGTAGAGGTTAACACGGTAAAGGAGTTTAAGCATGCGCGGGATAGGCATAAGGTTATCCTAACTATAAGATAAGACTAGGGAGTAATGAAAGTATTTAGAATATTGGGCAGACTAGATGGACCGAATGGTTCTTATCTGCTGTCACATTCTATGTTTCTATGTTTCAAGCTCTTCTATTGTCAATATATTGCTAGTTCTGTCATTGCAAAAATAAAGAATAATAATAAAAAAAAGGCAGGGCTCCCTCTTGGCCCTCCAAAAAAATGGAGCAATACAGACCTATGAAATATCTTATTCAGAGGAAAAAATAATCTATCCTCCATAGCCTTTTTAATGCTTCAACTAGAATATACCAAAATAGGTCAATTGCTCTCATAAGGTAAGGTACATACATTGTCCTTCGAATAAGTGTTAATGCCTCAGTCAGTTTGTAATTGTTAAGCTTGCATCCCCTATCTATAACCTTGTTTTCCAGGTTAGACTTTTTTTATCTCTATAACAGAACGCCTGGCACCCCGACTGGGTACCTTCCATTGTTGGATGCTCCTAGGGCGTCCCGAGAGCTCCAAGCACTCCATCAGACACCATAACCACAGCAGATCCCATCAACCGCCGCAGCTTGGTTGGGGTCAAGCCGTCGTCCGCCTACTCTGGACCCAAGACCAGGATTCAGCTTCCCGTAGGTAGACCTCTCTTAAATCTAGAGAGCAGGAACAGGAACAAGCTCTTACCAGAGCTTAGTGAGTATACCCTGGGGAGTATAGTGATTATAGCAATCCCCAGAGTGTAGTTCTCCACTCCCCCAAACATGAACAGAAACTTCGTGAAGGTGCAAGATGATCTGTTTAATGAGCACAAAGGCATTTCTTTTATACACATTTTCAGGCCAGAGCCATACCCCCTGTACCTGATGGAACACAGAGACAAAAGGGACACAAACCAATGGGAACAATAATTAATACAATAACACTCCCACTTACACAGTAAAATCCCTCCTTTCTATCCTGGAGATAATTGGCTTAAGTAACCATAGTAATTGGCTTAATTGGCTTAAGTAACGTAATTATCTCCAGGTACAGAAAATATCTCTAAGTTACAACTGGAACAAAACACATTAAAATACATGACTTATGTTTCACAGAACTGAACCCCCACAATTGACCTATCCCCAGATAACTTGGATCTGAGCGCTCAATATATCCGAACAGCGCTCAAATCCCACAAACATAGTCGAATCGCCATGGGGTTCAAGTGTTTATAGAAGTCTCTTCTGACATGATTTCATGCCCAAAACAGTTCCAGAGAATTTCCTGTGCGGCCGATGTTAAATTCAGTTCAAATAGACGAACGGCAACCGTTCATGCAAACCGTCAATGTTAAAGTGCCTTTCGAATTGTCGAACAGAGTTTGATTCCAGTCAAAGCGTCGAAGTCTGGAGAAGTTAAAGTTCAGCCACGTTCATGCCATCGCGTTTCCGATTTGAGTTCCATGAACTCGACGACCAAACACCGCTGAACGCGTTTGACTGAATTAAAATGGCCGCCACCACGTGTTCGTATGTCGAATGGCGGCCACCTCGACTACTTCAAAGGTGTAGAGCTCCAATATAATTTAAAGGGGCAGAAACAGTATTTTAAAATTCAATAGGCCCAAATAGAGCTTTTAATGGGCCATACATCCCATGGGCCATAGTCACAGGGCAAGAGGCTGGCAAGCAGGCCTCTCCAAATCCCAGTGACGAAGGTACTTTCGTCACATTCTCCACTTGAAAAAGCCTTGTAGGTGAAACGCGTTGTGGATATTTTAATATTGTGAATTAATAAAGGTATTTTAGCTACTTTTAAATAGTGAGTGTGCCATTTTACGTTTTAATTTGCTACTATTTCATTTTTTATCTTTTGCTGCCTGGAATCCAATTTTATTGTTCCATTGAGGACTACTCCAAAGAATCCAAGGTGGAGATTATACCACTTATGTCCTATTCATTGAGCAGTCAGCCTGCTCAATTAAACATGACTAACCAATTGTTATTTATATTCCTGGCATCTTTTTACAGTAAGTACTGTTTGTTGTTCCCTTTTAATTTTTTATGGTCTTCATATTGCTGTGACATCTTCCCAACAAAGTTTCTTCATGTATCCAATAAAATAAGTGGGGATTATACCACTGTACGCTATTCATTCATACTAGAGCTGGTTATAAGCTCAAAAAACGTGAGTAGGACTATATAAGATCCTTTTTTTTATTGATATTACTAGTGATGTCCCGAACGGTTCGCCGAACGGTTCACCACGGATGGTGAACATATGCGCTGTTCGGTCCGCCCCCTATTCGTCATCATTGAGTAAACTTTGACCCTGTACCTCACAGTCAGCAGACACATGTTCAGCGCATATGTGTGCTGAACATGTCTGTTCAGCGAACCGTTCGGGACATCACTAGATATTACCCTTTCTGGGATATACTGCACCATTATTCTTCTCTGTTTCCACACACGGATTCCCAGAATTATTTGATCTGGCACTTTCATAGAAGAATTTTTCAGACAGGGCTGTGGTTGTTTCTTCTGGCAAGTTTGCACAAAGACTTGATATTGTACTTTTATCCGTTGATATTTATTACCTTTTGTGT
The DNA here is from genome assembly GCA_933207985.1 of Pelobates cultripes. Taxonomy (NCBI): domain Eukaryota; kingdom Metazoa; phylum Chordata; class Amphibia; order Anura; family Pelobatidae; genus Pelobates; species Pelobates cultripes. The sequence goes on from OW240917.1 coordinate 167,534,064, forward strand.
GTTACACATATTTATTCTGTTTCTTTACAACACTTTGTTATTTTACTTACATATTGTCCATACTCATGTAGCACAACCTCTTTCTTCTTTCTTTTTGTATCAATAGATTGTTACATGGCATAACTTAATGATCTGATGCAGCCAGAAGAACCTTTGCTTTATGGACTGAGTCATTAACAATTATTCGAAGGACAAAATATGTACCTTACCTTATGAGAGCAATTGACTTATTTTGGTATATTCTGGTTGAAATATTAAAAAGGCTATGGAGGATAGATTATTTTTTCCTCTGAATAATAGGTTTGGAGGTTCCTGTTTAAATAAGAGATCTTACAAGGAGAAAAGCCTTCAGAGACAGCAGAGCTTATCGACCTGGGAGAGAAGTCAACAACACCCTCTAGATCTGTAGATTTGATGCAGTCAGTCCTTACGTGAAGCAAGTCATTCTGATAGTTAGACTGCTGAAGTGTTGGTTGTGAGTGCTCATCTTCTGGCTTTTTCACACATTAGGAAAGCACACATTTAGGATTTCAGAGTTTAAGAATCATAAGCAATCTGGTTATTGACTAGAGTTTTAAGAAAGAAACAGATTCAAAGTAATCCAGGTGATTTATAAAAGATGTGAATAATATTCCAACAATTTTATTCTGGTTCTTGATAAAGAATAGTACCAGGGAATTTATTCATCACTGCATTTTAGGATTTAGAATTTTGATTGGATAATGCACTTTGTCAAAACTGGTGTCAACATTGGAATTTGTCTGTATGACTCTCACTGCTGATGCAAGTAAGAGAGGCTTGGCAGCTCGCTTGGGGCACAGGGTAATCCAGGTTGCTTTATCTGAGGATGAGTTTGCCCTCCCATCAAATATTGAGAGCCGGTTTTGGAGGTGCCTGACACAGGAAGGGACCACACTACACATCTGGTGGTCATACGACCTAGTACAGCCATACTGGAAACAAATCACAGACCTAATCAGGGGAGTATTGGAGTGTATTCTAGAACATAATATCGAAACCATACTACTCAAACTATTGCCGGCTGGTATACCTAAGTGTATAGCCAAACTAATTTTCTTCACACTTACCTCAGCTTCCACATTGTTGGCAAAAAATGAAAAACCCCACGGAATCCCTCAATGACAGAGGTTGTTGCAATGGTCTCCACTACTTTGGAGTATGAGGTGATACTGTGGAATCAAACAAAACTGGGTAAACTAGCACCACAGCGAAAAAGCTGTGCACAACGTATATAGGGGGCCAGGGAATTACATAATCTCCCCTAGACAAACTATTCAACTTATCTACCCAATTCCAGTGCTTACAAAGAGCAAAAGACACAAGGTCAGAAAGGACATGATGCAGTGAGGACACCCCTGTTATATCCCTACCCCTTTCCTTTGCCCAATGTGTAACTACTAAGAAGGAGAACACATCTTTCTCATTTCAACTAAAGCATGTCCAACTTCCAAGGTCATGCTTTCCATATATTACAGTGGGTGACAGTGAAATTAGTAAAAGGGCCCGCAGCCAAAAAAAACCACACAGCCATGTGGAAAAGCAAGGAGCAGGATATCCAAGTGGCTATAGATCACCCTCATGAGATGGGAAGTCAAAGAATGGTTACTCATATACCCCTACCCTAAACCCCACCTTTTTGTTTTTTGTACCCAGAAACTATACTACTTGTACCAATGTTGAACCAAATATGGAATGAATTTACACCGCTGAGAAGCATTTGTTAATGCACCAACAGACCCCCCCACTTCCTTTTTCCCTTCTGTATCCTAAAACTAATCATACTATTTTTTAGTTTTTCAATTGTATCTTAGAAGCCAATGGATTATGCAAATATGGGCAACAAGGCCACCACAGCTAAGCACTCGTGAAGGAAATTACCCCTCATGATCTGAGCTCAATCCATTTGTGAAGGAATCTAGGCATTTCATCTTACAAATAGAAAATTGCCTGGAAGATTATCTCTAGCAGGTACAAATAGACAATACAGAGAGTACAGAATACAGAGTGTTACAGAAGAGATGCAAGGTTCTCGCAAATAGCTTTGATGGCCACAGCAACCAATACTCAGATCCAGGGGTTTTGTTTTTAAGATATTTGACCCTCGATCAGTTGGTCAGGATATTCTAATATTTAGTTTGAACTATCATCATGGATATATTTTCCTTTGTTTGCTTTTATTTGTACAGTATTGTACACGATTCAGAAAAACAAAGTAAATCCATTCTGGCCCTCGATTTGCCTGTTTCTCTGTGATTCAATGGATGAGTCTATCAACCCCTTTGGAACTTTCAATAACACATTAGTTCCTGTCCTATGATCTTAACACCCAATCTTGGTGACTAATGACTTCACATTTGTGGTCTTGTTCTCTACAGCTGTTAGTACTTTCTTACAATTTAAAATTGCTTCAAATTAAAAAACAGAATATAGAATTTTGGAATGTATTTTCAAAACTGATGCCATCAGATGATGATTCTAATAATCTGTCAGTCAGCAAGAATGTGCAGTTTATGTCAGCATCAAAACTGCATGCCTTTTTTAGTTCTCCATTTAAACTGGGCTCTGTCTCATTATCTATCCTCATATAAAATTCTTCTACTGGAACACATATGTTTGAAAGAATTGTGAGATATAGGACCTTTTCAGATCCACCCTATATGACCTTGCTTTCTATAAGTAGTTAAGAAAGAGTTTGGTGTGAGTAAGCTGGATGCAGTGATGCTCTTTCTATTTATATTGTATCGTATATCTTAATAATTACTTGGGGCTTGAAAAGATGAAGCTTTGATGTGAAGTGTCTTTCTATTTCTCAGACTTTCTAGGCTTAAGGTTTACAAGTTTGTTGCTAGTGCTTTGGCTGACAGTGTGTGGAGAGCACATACATGGTCATCTATCCAAACCTTGTGACACATTATAAAAATGGATGTGAGGAGTGCAGCTCATTCACACATTGGGTATAATGTCTTTTCTCAGTAAATGGCTTTAATTTTTTTGCATAATTGTGTGGGTCCTTGAAACACATTATAAAACGATATGATCTCGGACTTTCTACTGTTTTGTTGTATTATTTTGTTTTTAAATAAAGAAGTACTTTCAGCACATTCTTATTAAGTCATAAGTAGAGTTGAGCGAACCTGAACTGAAAAGTTCGAGTTCGTACCGAACGTTAAGTTTTTTGGACCCCGGACCCGAACACGGACATATCACTGTATGTTCGGGTTGGAGTTCAGTGTTCAGCGATTTAATGACACATTTTGAAAGGCTGCAGGGCTGCCAATCAACAATCGTTTGACTCATATGCCCTTAGAAGCCATCACAGCCATGCCTACTAATGGCATGGCTGTGATTGGCCAGTGCAGCATATGACCCAGCTAGTAGGGGCATGTCTATTAAACAGTGAGCAACCTGCCCCACAGTGCCCCCCACAGTGCCCCCCCCGGCCCCCACCCCTGAGCAGCGGGTGGGGGCCGTAAATAACAATAAGGGGGGACACCTACTGTCCTTCACCCCCGGCCCCCACCCCTGCGCGGCGGATTAGGGCCCTAAATAACAATAAAGGGGGGGACCTACTGTCCTCCCCCCGGCCCTCACCCCTGCGCAGCGGGTGGGGGCCCTAAATAACAGTACCTACAGTACTCCCTCCCAACCCCCACCCCTGAGCCGTGGGTGGGGCCATAAATAAGAATTTGGGGGGGACCTACTGTCCTCCCCCCCAGCCCCCACCCCGGCCCTAAATATAAATGGGGGGACCTATTGTCCCCCCCTGACCACCCCCTCTGAGCGGTGGGTGGGGGCCCTAAATAACAATAAAGAACTTTCCCACGCTGTGTAAAATGACACAGAGCACTCTGATTGGTGGATTAAGTAACCAGAGTATTATGAGTCAAATTACACAGTGTGGGAAAATTTCAAAGAACTTTCCCACACTGTGTAAAATGACACAGAGCACTTTGATTGGTGAATTTCAAGCCAACCAATCAGATTGCTGTGACAGGTAAATGTAAAGACTTACCTGTCAGTCTCTTCATTTACCTGTCAGAGCACTCTGATTGGATGGCTTAAACCCACCAATCAGAGTGCTCTGAGCCTTTATAAGCCTTCCCCCGCCCTGCAGAGCTCAGTCTGCGTGGAGCCCTCCATGGGTGAAATGTATTTATTTTTTAAGTGCGTTTTTTGCGTTTTTATTTTTTTTTTAAGGGCCTTTTTTGGGGCTGACAAAATAAGATTTTAGAAGAAAGAAGACATCGAATGGTAAGTCTATTTTTCCCCTCATTATTTTTAGGCTGAGGGGGGTAGGAAGAGGTAATTTTTTTGGGAGGGAAGGGGGTGACTAGGGGTTTGGGGACCCTAGTCACTTGGGGGGGTAAATTTTTATTTAGGGCCCCCACCTGCCTCTCAGTGGTGGGGGGTGGGGGGAAGGACATTAGGTCCCCCTGCTTATTGTTTTTTAGGGCTCCCACCCGCCGCGCAGGGGTGGGGGCCAGGGGGGAGAATGTTAGGTCTCCCCCTCATTGTTATTTAGGGCCCCCACCTGCCACGCAGGGGTGGGGGCCGGGGGGGAGGACAGTAGGTCCCCCCAAATTCTTATTTATGGCCCCCACCCACCCTCCAGGGTGAGGGCTGGGGGGGAGGACAGTAGGTCCCCCCCTTATTGTTATTTAGGTCCCCCACCCACCTCGCAGGGGTGGGGGCTGGGGGTGAGGACAGTAGGTCACCCAAAATTTCTTATTTATGGCCCCCACCAACCCCAAGTGTGGGGGCTGGGGGGGAGGACAGTAGGTCCCCCCCTTTTTGTTATTTAGGGCCCCACCCACCGCTCAGGGGAGGGGGCTGGGGGGGAGGACAGTATGTCCCCCCTAAATGTTATTTATGGCCCCCACCCGCCGCTCAGGGGTGGGGGCCGGGGGAGAGGACATTAGGTCCCCCCCTCCACATTCTTATTTAGGACCCCCACCTCTCGCACAGGGGTGGGGGCAATAGTTTTGTTTTTTTTTTTTTACAGTGAGCAGCCACTGGCTGCTCACTGTTTACTAGACACGCCCCTACTCGCGGTATAGCAAGTAGGGGCTGAATTTACTAATACTAAGTAATCTTTACTTAGTATTAGTAAATGTGGCTGAAAGACCAATTTAGGCCTATCAGCCTTTTGGTAGATAGCTCCCTAATACCATGGGAATTAGGGAGTTATCTACTAAGTGGCTGCTTATTTTATGTATTTTATGTTATTTTTTTTTTATCTTTATTTTTTTTTCTTTATTTTCAATTATTTTAAAAATTTAACAAATTGTAATATTTGTACATTCTATGATCAATGTTCATTTTCTACAGATCTTATTTGCAGGGAAAGAGGAATATATGGACCTCTTGAAAATACAATTATATATGTTATTTTAAGTTATTTCCCTATCCACATTTGTTTGCATGGCACTTGTCCTACTCTTACCCCATTTTACTTCCTTTTGCAGCCCTCTAGCCCTTTCTATGAGTTTTTTAGAGCCACGTTTGTGCCCAAAAGTTCGGGTCCCCATTGACTTCAATGGGGTTCGGGTTCGGGGTCAAGTTCGAGCCCGAATCCGGACTTTTCTTCAAAGTTCGGCCGAACCCGTCGGACCCGAACATCCAGGTGTCCGCTCAACTCTAGTCATAAATCATGGTGGTAAGGACTTTTTTTTTCTTTCAATGGAGGTCTCTTTTTAAGGTAAAATATTTCATACTTACTACAATATTCTTTTCCTGCCTATTTTCCACAGCAGTATATTGCTTCCCTACGTTTGTTTTGGGGAGAGAGCTTGGATACAAAAATCAACCACTTTCAATCTACTGTCAATCTACTTATAGATTAAGAAGAATGCCCCTGACCTATGGACTGTAAGGAGAAAAGCTATCCAATTATAATGTCAGTTTAATGTTTTTGTATAATCTTTTGAAATGGGCAACATTTTGAAAAGTATTTTAATATCCAAAAAGTTTAATTTGACATATTTATTCAAAAAATATGAAATAATCTGAATAGTTTATCCATAAATATTCATTCAAGGCCTATATATGCTGCTAAGTAAAAAAAAAAGTCAGAAAGATACAATTTTCCTTATTTCTTACTACAAATTAATTTCTTGATTTTTCTTTTCCATCTATAAATTTCAAAATTAAATATCTAGCATGCTATTGCACATCTACTTAAATTAATGGAATGTGCAGTAATATTGTAGGTAGAGTTGCACATACTTGTTGGGATACTATACAAATTAATGATAGACCCAAATGTCAAGCATGTATTACTGTTTTCTGCTATAAATCTAGCTCTGTAATTGTTCCTAGCAGATGAAATACAAAAGGTAAAGTTTGTGGGTAACTAAATTCAATGCATAAGAAAAGTCAATGAAAATATTTATCCTGCACTAAAAGCATTTACAGGAATTTCTCCAATGCACAGATATAAATTAGCTGTATAGACAGCGCAGCAAAACAGAATATCAAAGTTTACGGCTTGTAAACAATGGCACGTTTTATCATGTAAAACACGTCTTGGCAGAAAATATGCTTGTAAACTGAGTATTGTAAGCTTCCAATAGGTAGTAACCATCAGCTGTCACAATTAGAGAATCAATTTATGGCAAAAGTTGAGATTAACAGGGATTTCAGCAGATTCTTTAGTGAAAAAAATAAATCATATACAAGCAATGAATGTACTGTTTCTGTATAAAAAAATCATAGCTTAATAGGTTTTTTTTTTTTTTTTTGCTCTAGGGATTATCATACATTGAAGCAATAAGACACTTTCTTTTAACCACTTTGTGACTGAGACGTTCACAGTTTAGTAGTAGTTACAGCAATATACACAAAACGCCTACCATCAGCAGAGTTTAATGTAATCTAATTATTATTACCAGCAAAAAATTATTTGTAAAAGTTTCATTTGTGATTCATTTGGCCTAAATGAGCAGACAGACAGATTTTATCCTATGGTTTATATCCCTCTGTCTATCTTTCATTGTTTACTTTCATTTGTCAGTCTACTCTGCTTGTTAGCTCTTTGATAAACATAGGCAAGGTAAAATAGTTTGGGCAACTTATATTGTTTATTTGCTCGTACAACTGATACAGTCACGGTTTACTTATAGGTAAGCAACATACCTGAGCATGTTTTATGGGGTACCCACATGTAAAATGTTTATTTTAATGTTGGGTTGATCGCCTGTGTTTTAATTGGTTCATGCATTAGATAACTGGCATTAGTAGCTAAAGAAAAATCACTTTAAAGTCAGTGGTATTTAACATATATTCACTCATCCATCTGGAAAGTTTTTCCAGGAACATGAGAAATAAAAGTTACAACAAATGTCCAACTCTAACTCTAAACAATTTATTACTTTTATAACAAAAGTTAAATCTAACCCAAAAATTCAATGGAGTATTTAACTGCAAATTAAAAAAAAATCAGCATGATATGACATATTACGTCAGCAATAATGGTTTATTTATTTAACATAGAAACATAGAATGTGACGACAGATAAGAACCATTCGGCCCATCTAGTCTGCCCAATTTTCTAAATACTTTCATTAGTCCTTAGCCTTATCTTATAGTTAGGATAGCCTTATGCCTATCCCACGCATGCTTAAACTCCTTTATTATTATTATTGCCATTTATATAGTGCCAACAGATTCCATAGCGCTTTACAATATTATGAGAGGGGGATTTAACTATAAATAGGACAATTACAAAAAAAAAAAACTTACGGGAACAATAGGTTGAAGAGGACCCTGCTCAATCGAGCTTACATTCTATAGGAGGTGGGGTGTAAAACACATTAGGACAGGAATTTGCAGTCAAATAAGGTGGACTGCCCTTTAGGAGAGAGCAAGAGACAGGTATGTGAGGTAGAGGTTAGTCTTGGAGGCCATAAGCTTTCCTAAAGAGATGGGTTTTAAGGCACTTCATAAGAGATGCAAGACTAGGGGAGAGTCTGATGGTGGTAGGCAGGTTATTCCATAGAAAGGGAGCCATCCGCAAGAAGTCCTGCAAGTGTGAGTTGGCCGTATGGGTGCGGACAACTGACAGGAGGTGGTCACGGGCAGAGCGGAGAGACCGAGAAGGGACATATCTATGGATCCGTGAGGAGATATACGAGGGGCTAGAGTTGTTCAGTGCTTTATAGGTGTGAATTAGTACCTTGAATTGACTCCTACAGCATACAGGAAGCCAATGTAAGAACTGGCAGAGGGGTGAGGTGTGAGAGAACCGACACTGTGTTAACCACTACCACTTCGGTTGGAAGACTATTCCTTGCATCCACTACCCTCTCAGTAACATAATAATTCCTGATATTATTTTTAAACCTTTGCCCCTCTAATTTAAGACTATGTCCTCTTGTTTTGGTAGTTCTTCTTCTTTTAAATATGGTCTCCTCCTTTACTGTGTTGATTCCCTTTATGTATTTAAATGTTAACACTTTAAATGCTTCATTTCAATTGAGTTTAATAAACTGAAGGTCTGAAAGAGCGACTGAAACACTGAATGGATTTTTTTTTTCTATTTTTATGTATACCTACATTAGCATCTTAGACTTTATTTTATTATATTTGCTGAAATAAATGAGAGGAGACAAATATTTATTTTTACTTTGGTGATTGTTGTACTTAAAAAGGTGTTGTTAGGATTAATGGTGATATTAGGGATGCATATTTAAATGACGTGAAGAAAGTATACATTGGCAACAGCCAAACCAACATAAATACTTAGACATGAGACTTGTGTTTGGCATTTGGTTTCAGCAACATTTCAGTTTATCTGAATTTAGGCAAATGTGTGGTTCTGCCAAATTCTGTAACTCTAAAGAGCCATATGGACATATACATAGACTCATATGGACTAATTTGCTGTGCAAGAGAAAATGTTGATACTTAGTGAATACGGACAAATAATTGAGCACGATGAATGAGCATGTTCGTTTGATTAGAGATTCAAAGTTTTGTCCATGGTGCTAAAAAAAAGAACCAAATGTTGATTTTATTCACATATCAAAAGTGAAAAGTGACAGAAGGGAAAAAAGGATGAGCTGTATACAGTATATAATTTATACATATTGTGTATTTAACAAATATATAGTATATATATATAATTCATTTTTTGTTGGTTTTTTTTTTTGCTGTTCATCCTTTTTCTGACTGTTGCCTACTTTTCCCCACTAGATCTGTGAACCAAAAGGAGGGAAAATGCACATATCAAGGTAATGAAAAATATATACACAATTCTTGTGCCCATTTTAGTTTGTCTGGATTGTTTTTTAAATGTTTCATGGACAATATTTGGATGAGCTGAAAATTTAACTGAATGAGTGTCAGAGGTCCCAAACTTTTTTTTTATTTTCTGAAAAATAGTTCATCCGTACTGAATTCTTCTGCCATGCACGTTTACAAAATATGTTTTTTAAAAGTATTTATTTATATATCAAACGTTAATATAATCCACATGAAAGGATTTGATTAAAAAAAAGGTGGTTGCATGGAATCCCTTTTGTTTTAGTCTAGCTCTCAATAGTTTCATAGGACATAATTAGTGTCCTACAATTTAGACATTATTGCACTATTTTAAACTTGGGGGTACTTTATACATAGGTTCCAATCTTTTGCTTGTACTTTATGGTAAAAAAGACTTTGCAACCAACTTACTTTGATATTTTTTACAGCTTTGCACAATTCAATTGCAGCTTGACATATTGGCACATTGACCTCCTTCAAAGCTTAGTTGAATATAGCCATTTATTCTATAATTGTACTTAAAAAACAGGTTGCGCCAAATGTAATCTGTAATGGTTTATCATTCTTTAACTTAAAAAACAAACAAGCCTGATTCATCTGGGAACTGTTTTGGAAATTACAACTTTCGCTACAAATGTGTAAAGACAATTTTTTTTTATTACAAATCATCAAAAAAAAACCAATACTTATAGCTATGATAGGAGGATACAAACTCTATTTGACATGATTTGGCTAATCAAGTGTTTCTTTATTGATCACTGATTTTAGTGCTACTTTTATTTCCTCTACTCTCAATCAAGAGAAAACACCAAGGTCCATTTGAGTGAATTATTGCAGAACAAACACAAACCAAAATGCCTCGGCGACATAATCTTACATATATTACTAAGGGTTTTGATAATTATGTAATGGGCACCAAAAATATCATAAGTAACCAATTATATGTGCACACATTTGTGTGAACAATTGATTTTACACAAATTCTATTATCAGGTCATTTAATAGCATTTAAACAAGTATTCTATGTTTGAAATAGGCCAATACTTTTTTCCATGCATAGTTTATTTTTCATAGTGAAGAAAAAACAAATTCCCTCTGCATTAGAGATACAGCAACCCCGGGTGATCATTTAAACCTTATTTTCGCCTCATCAGCAAGTTATAGCTAATGCCACACTAGGCAAAGTGAGTAATGGTCCATTTCTGGATTATTATTTTAATTTAGGGAGACCCTAAGCAAATGCACTGATGCAAATGCAGACAATATGAAAACTCTAAGATAGGGCAAAGCTCACAGAAACTCATCAACCTGCCCTTCGGTTAATCCCCACTCAGGTCTCAAAATAGTTTTTGTTACTCTCATGCATAATTTACGTCTATTGATGATGGACAAAAATGGAATGCATGCATATGTTTTGTCCCACTATTTCATCAACAATTACTTGCAATATACATTCACTCCATTCCACAAACTAGTCATTCCATTCCACAAGCTAATTGTTTCATCAACGATTACTTCCAATACATATGCATTCCATTCCACAAGCTAGTCATTCCATTCCACAAGCTAGTCAGAAGGTGCATGACACATTCTGATCAACGTAGACAAGGTCAGACTTTTCTAAAGAAAAAACTGAAATACCTCTTAATGTATCTAGCCAATCCTTGTGTTTGATACAATTCTTTTCCATCTATGTGGATGATTCAGTCTTCCATAAGATATCTGAATATACCAATGACAGTGAAGTCACCTATTGATGATCTCCTCTAATGGAGGGAATTTTTTTTCCAAGATTGTTGCTTACAGTCTCATGAGGACGGACCCTCATTGTTTAGCTGTGCAATTTCTACTCTTGAAAATGAAACAGTAGAAGACATTTATTCAGGAATTAATATAACACCGTCTCTTGATGTGATTTGGTTTTAGGGTTTCAAATACCGATTTGTATATTAACAATGTTTTATACATCATGTTATGGATTATTTTAAGATCTTTGGACAAAAGTAAAATACATGACAGATTCTAAGCAAGTCAAAGTTCAGATGCATATCAGTGTATCATTACAGTTGAGTGTATCATCAGTGTATCATTTAGGTTGGTTGGAGCCTTATTACAGCGGCGATGACTACCTTTCAATTTCATGCAATGCTGGTTGCCATTGCAATTCAAAGATTTTTTTGTAGTAATCCCAAAGCCCTTTCTTTATCATTTCCATAGCCCCTATTGTTTTTTTTTTTGCTAGGTGATGACCAACGCTAAAGTGAAGATAAAGTAAGTGGGATGTTATGGACTAGATTATTTTTTTAAAAGACTGCACAATGCCCAACACTTCCAGCTTTGAAGAATGCTATTATTTAAACCAAGTATCAGAATTTTTTTTATTGTAATTAGGGAGAGCTTGTTTTGTTCAAAAGTATAACCATCAAACTGGTACCTGTGCGAACACACTATTTGCAGATAATTAGATAGCATCTTATTATATATAAATATAAAGAAATAGAAGATTGTTTTGTTGTTTCTGATTGATTTCTGTAACACAAGCCATTACCCACCTCTAATTATTGTTCCAGTAATTGAGTAGCAGATAATTAGCCATTACCTACAGCTAATTTCTGGTGCTGCTGTGACTGAATACTGAAGCAAAAGCTATATTAATTGATTTTTCTAGTTATTTAAACATCCAACTATTTTTACTGCCATGGGTCTTCCTTGCTATTCTTCCCACTTTCCATAAATGGAAGTAAACTAGCACTACATAGATCAAGAGATTATAACATGTTATGCAGTCATTACCATAGAAGTTAATACTTACATGAGCTTATATGATATGCCAGGACTGGTTTAACTTCAACACCTCTAAAAGAAAAGTTATTTTGTTTTTTGTATACACTTTACACCCATTGTCAATCTTAATCCAATACATTTTCTTCCAAGAAATTCAAAGATTAACTTGGTAAGACAAGACTTTTTTTCTTGTCACTATTCAAGGTGTAAAACGATGAAGATATCATCCTTTATTGAGAAAGTACTATGTCAGTACATTGGCAAAGACTGAATTGAAAGTATTAGAGGGCAGCCAAAAAGAAAATGATCTCCTTGTTTAAAAGTCAGTACAAGGGTATATGTAGTTGCTACTCCATGAACCCATATGTCAACAGAAAATTTTAATTTGGGCATAATTTAATGAAAATGCTAATATAAGCATTATCTATCTATCTATCTATCTATCTATCTATCTACCCAGCAATAATATTATGATCATACTTTAAATATTACAGAACCTATTACCTATTTCTCTTTACATGACATTTTGGTTAAAATAAAAAAGTGATTAATTATAGTGTAACGGATAGTCAATGTAAGACTGTGTCATGACACTGACCAAAGTTAAATAAATCAATCTGTTGTATTTATTATTGTGTAGGGTCTTTCGCTTTATTGGGAAACTGCTTGAATTCTATCCACAAAGATATATTTTGTTCAGGTAACGTTTAAGGGAAGTTAGGTGAAACGTTGAGGTTGGTTAAAAACAGATGCTTTCAGCCTGCCAACTCCTTGGAAAAAAAAGTCAGCTTCAGAAACCTTGAACACATTTTCAGTTTACTTTTGATGCTCTCTAGCTTTAGAAGTAGAGCTAGTTGACAGTTGAGTTGAAAACAATTCTGTCAAGTAGTAGTCAGTAAGTACTGTAACTTATATAATATAAAAAGGACTGCTGGCAGCACTGCAAAAAATGAGGTGCAGCCATTTTGTATTCTAAAGATGTATTATTCTATTTATATTGATAAGTATGATAGGAAAGATGGAGAACATGTATTCTTAAAGGGACAATATAGTCACCAGGACAACTACAGCTTATTGCATTTGTTCTGGTGTGTAGAATCATTACTTTCAGGCTTTTTGCTGTAAACACTGTCTTTTCAGAGAAAATGCACTGTTTACATTACAGCCTAGTGATAACTTCACTGGCCACTCCTCGGGTGGCTGTTAGAGATCCTTCCTTGGTCATGGCTGCCTAAAATGCATCCAAACATTCAGTATCTCCTCCCTCTGCATGCAGACACTGAACTTTCCTCACAGAGATTCATTGATTCAATTAATCTCTATGAGGAGATGCTGTTTGGCCAGGGCTGTGTTTGAATTGTGCTGGCTCTGCCCCTGATCTGCCTCTTTGTCAGTCTCAGCCAATCCTATGGGGAAGCATTGTGATTATGTCAGTAGGCAGTGTGCAGGTCAAAAGGAAACAGTGACAAAGCCAGCAGGTTCAGGCTTGAATACAAGTAAGATTTACTATATTTAGGGAGACATGAGGGGACCAAGGTGGCTAGATGGTGGTTTTAACCCTAAAGGGTCAGGAATACATGTTTGTGTTCCTGGCCATATAGTGCTCCTTTAACAAGTATTTTATTTATAATGAAAGGTATGGGCTTGTCAAAATAATAGCAATAAAAGTGTAAAAACATGTTTTGCTTAAGTGTCTAAAAAAAGTTTTAATCATAATGCCGCAGTAGTATGTGAACTTGAAATCCAACCTGATCTTTTGTTCTTCCTTATATTATCTAGAAAACTTTTCAGCTAAAATATAACACTACAATACATGTGCTTTGTTATTAGATAAAGGTTTACAAATATTCCAGAACAGGATTGGTAAGCGTCCCACTTTGCTTATTTGAAAAATAAGCATCACAACTCAAATATATTCGACACTCACATTGATCTACAATGATAAGAATGCTGCTTAAGCAAATTATCTTCTTATGGATGCCAAACCTTTGCTCATCTTGTTACACATCCCTCTTCCATACATTTAGGGATGCTTGGATACCAAATAAAATTCTACATCTGAAATTATTAATATTTGTTTCTCTCTTCATCTGACATGTTCACACAAAAAGAGATTCCTAGAAATCACCATATATTTATTGTCTGTGGGTCTACCTCTCACATGTGATGGCTACAAGATCATGAATAAGTCAGTTCTACCCAATTAATGGTTTTAACATTTTGGAGGGATCTCTAATGTATACTCCTCAAAAAGGCCCAATTCATATTAAAAATGTTAAAAGAAAGAGAATAGATATGAGCTGTAGAAGAGTGAACATGGTAAGATATAAAGATGAAGAAAAAAGAAAAGTTCCTATGGATAATTTTTAAATCCAATGTGCACTATTTAGCACTGCTGAAAAGTCCACTAGAATGAAATGTGCGTAGGTTGCCTAATCTGCTGTGATGGTTGGTTAGATCTACATAAGGATTAGAACCTAAGTATATAATTCATCAGTCTATTTCTAGAGTGTTTTTCGTTAGCTCTGTCTTCTACAGCTACTTTTGATTTAAATACATATTATAGAGACGCATGCAGAACAGTAATCAGACTGTGTGGTGGAGATATGTACTGCCCTAGAGAATATATGCCTTCCATTTTTTATTGTAGCTTTCTGTTTATCTAATGGTGGACAGCAATAATGATTAGAACAGGTGATAGATAGATAGACAGACAGTTACCTTTAGATATAGGTCAATTTTATTTTGGAAGATGTACAATTAATCTTAGTGAATAATTATTTTTGGTATGAGGTTTTACTCAAGCTATGTCTTATTTATGACCAATTGGCAGGAGACATTCATATATGGTCAACATATATGGGCAAACTGTGTCATATTGCAGGTATATAGATGACCTTTAAATGATCTGGAAGGGAGATGTCCAACAACTGGATCTTTTATTCTTACAGTATTTGAATATTTATAAATAAAGGTGTCAAATTTACTAAGCAATACAATGGAACTTATGCCCCATTTTTGGATTAAAAATGTTTCATTAAATATAATAAAATTGCAATGAAGAATCACTTTAAACAAATATATTTAAATGGATTTGTTGAGCTCTCTAGCTGTCGTTGTCACCCTTAAAAAAGAAACAGCACGGGGATGGCGGAGCTGAACGCCAAACGAGACGGCCACGTGAGACCTGAGTGCCGTGCATGGTGGACAACTAAATTGTGAGCATGACGCCAAAAGATAAAAAGCAGATGATCACAGCATGATCACAGCAGCAGTAATTAACCTTCCAAAACCAGGCAAACCCCTAACACACTTCAAAAACTTTAGACCCATATCTTTGCTAAACTCAGATGCTAAGCTATTTGCAAAGATCATAGCCAATAGGATGTCTGAGACCCTCAAAATGCTAATACACCCTGACCAATTTAGCTTTGTGAAAGGTAGACAAGGGACAGACAACACGAGGAGGGACATTATGCATTCCATGAAGAAACAAGGGACAAAGGGGCTTATGCTTTCCCTAGAAGCAGAAAAGGTGTTTGACCACCTGAGCTGGAATTTCCTTGAAGCGATGTTAAGAAAGTATAAATTTCCCGACCCCTTCCTCTCTGCGGTTTAAGTGCTCTACAACATGTCTACAGCCTGCTTTATGAAGGCTTTGTCTCAGAGTCCCTTGCCATAACAAACTGGACGCGACAGGGTTTCCCCCTCTCCCCCTTCTTTATGTCCTTGGCTACTCAAATAAGATCAAACACGGCAGTATCAGGGGTCCACATAGGTGTCCATCACCATCACTCGACCTGAAACATCCCTATCTGCACTAACATACATTTTGAGGGATACAGCAAATTCTCATATTACAAGCTAAACGTGACCAAAACACAGGCAATGCCAATCAATCTAGACCACACAACAATACAACACCTCGAAATACACCACAACTTCAACTGGAGAGATGATCACATAGTTTACCTGGGAATAAAAATAACTAAAAACCTAGATGACATCATTAAGACCAACTACTTCAAATTAGCCTCAGAACTTCACTCATGCATGGACAAGTGGAAAGATACATTCCTATCATGGATGGACTGAATTGCAGCCTTTAAGATGATGCTACTCCCTAAACTCCAATTTCTATTCCGCTCTCTGCTGGTAAGCATCTCAAGTTCATATTTTATCAAACTACAATGACACATTGACAGATTCATTACCAGCCACCAAAAATCTTGTATTCCAAAGTCCACGGCCACTAGAAAACTAGATGATGGGGGAGTGGGTAGACCTGACATACATGCCTATTATATAGCTACGCTCATCATTCTTGCCATCGGGGCACAGGACACCAAGACTAAACCCCCTTGGGTAGACAGCGAATCACATTGGTCCTTGACAGAGAGGATTCACTACTTATTTTGGGTACCCAAACCATTACGTCCAAAAAATGCTAAACATACTACCCACCACATATATAGTGCTAAAGGCATGGGATGACCACAAAGATAAAATCACCTTATGGAGTACGGTTTCGTTAGCCACTCCACTTCGAAGCTTTAAATATTTCATTCCCACATTTGACAGCAGGGGATTGGAAAGCATGGGACTAAAACATCTCCACCAAATCTGGAGTGGAGAAGACCTAATGCCTTTACTCTCACCTCAGATCAACACATGATCTGCCCCACATGGGCTATTTACCCTACTTACAACTAAACTCCCTATTGAAGAAAATCAAACAGACATGATCCCCTACTCTGTCCATAACGGCAAACATGTCGACCAGAGAGAAAATGTGCACAAAATAATACCAAATAAGAAAGTGATATCAGTTTGCTATGACACATTACTGTGGGACACTGAACATCCCATGCCTAGGTACAAGAAGGAGAGGGAAAGAGATTTGGGTCATGAGATACCCAATGCCGTCTGATCAAGGGCCTTTAAGATACATAAGCCATGCACTCAGTGTACCTCAAATGTAGAACTAATAAGGAAGATAGCAACCAGATGGGACCTGGTGCCAGCACGCATAGCCCACATGTTCTCAAATAAATCCGACAGATGCTGGAGATGTGTCACAGAGAAGGAACCATGCTACACATCTGGTGGGAATGTTCAGTGATCAAGCCCTTTTGGGAGATGCTAGAAACCCTGATCTCAGAAGTCCTAAACAAACCAATAAAGATGTCAGCTGAGCTTTTTTCCCTCACAAAACAGCAAGGGATCTTAGCCATTCATCATGTATTAGTAGCTGCAAATATACTGATAGCTAGAGGTTGAAAATCCTCTAAAGCTCCCAATAAAAGGAAGGTGGTGCAATGGTATGGGATCTCATACACCAATAAGACGTTACACTATTATTATGTGTGCAACCAGACCTAATTAAGGTGATTCAAGCCCTGAAGGTCTAGCCAAAAGCAAATCAGACGGACAACCGATTACTGGTCAGGAATGTTATTGGAAAACATACAGAATTGAATAAGAACTTGATGTATAAATATGGATGTTTTTATGATATGGTATTTTCACTGGACAATTGTATACAGTGTATCTTCCGGTATTGGTAATGTTATACTTGTGTTCTTATATCAATCCTGTATGTACACTCATCACCGGAATAAAGAAATAAAGAAATACAAAAAAAAATGAAACTGGACATATAACAATGATGTTTTAGAAAAAGTTGACATATAAAAATAGATAAAAACTATCAAGGTACTATGTAGATATGGCTTTGAATATTGTAAAAGTTATGGATAAAAGCACTTTATTGAAATGTAAAAAAAAACCTCTAAAACAGACTTACATATTATTTTGGATCATTCAGTAGATAATGGAGCTATTAAGGAAATTATTTAAAAAATATGTCTTAAAAAACATTATCCCTTCTCACTATGGATTTATGTTTAGAGGGACTAAGGATTTTCGAACATATTATAACGAATAGAGTTGTAAGAAAAAGATCTACACATTATTTTAAAATAAAGACAGTGTTTTTTTCAATGTGGAGGTTGCTGAGCATGGAAAGAAAACTGCTCAAATAAAAACAAAGATTTTAGAATGTATGCATGGAGATGAAACATATAAAATGAAGAATCTCATTATTTACCATTCCACTTATGTCATAAATGTTTTGTGATGTCCATATATTTGTATTTAAATAGATAGAACACAACCTCTCCAACAAGAGACAATATATACTGATATATCATAATATATCAGCACATGTTCAACATTTTCATGCTAGTGACCCTAAATTATGTGACTTTTATGTCAATAGAGAAGACTTCTAAACATTGGCGAGGCTAGAATGTGTGATTCTGTAACCGCACAGGGTACTATGTCCTTGCACATAGCATGGTCCTCTAGGATACTAAATAGACACAGTCGTGTGAAATCAGTGAAAAATCCAGAGAATTAATATTACAATCCCTCAGGAGGCAGCATTAGAAACAATAAATCAAAAAATAAATTCCTGCAAACAAAATTCTCACTCATCAGAGCGCTAACTAATAAAGATATCCCTTGCTATCAAGGTTTAAGCTAAATAAAACATAGGTTACACCAACCTTATAGAATGTCAATTTGCTGCTTATAATCTAGCATGTGGCTTCCAACCCTCAAATGAGAAAATAAAAGTCTCTCTTGCCTATCTACAAGGGAGGGATGTATTTCCTTTATTCATGGTAATTAATTGTAGCTAAGCAAATTGTTGGAGTCAGTCTGAACTCATGGCCTGGACTTTATTTCTCTCAGTTGTCTGTAAACTGAGGAATTGAGCATCGGCCTGTCCTACTCTCTGAATGCTCCACCCCAGGGGCCCATATAAACTATATTTCCCATTATGTTACACACAACACATACTCTCTTTAGGGCTAAACATCACATGCCTCTATAAAAAAAAATCTAGAGGAAATATACCTACCATCACAGACATGTATAAGACAACCCCTAATTTTGAGCCCAAAATTACAAAATACATACTTTAAATATCTATAGCACTGAAGTTCAGTTTGGCTGATCAGGATCCCCCACCGATCCCAGGCCCAATCACACTTTGATAAGCCGCCCCCCGAGGTTCGGCCACATCTGGACACCGGTTCCCTGGACTGGCGTCCTGCTGTTTTTTAGAGATAACATTTTTGGTTTTGCATGCCTTACACTGTCCCCAGTTGTAAAACCTTTCAATTTCGAGATATTTGCATCAACCATTTCTTTCTTTGGGATGCAACTTTTTGTTAAAATATAAAGAATGTTGTCTCTAAAAAGACAGAAAAATTCTCATCTAACGTTACAAATAAAGAATATTTTATTAATAATTTTATCACTTGTAATACTAGTAATGCCATATATCTTTTAACATGTGAATGCGGCCTCCAGTATGTTGGGAGAACCACTAGACCACTGTAAGTAAGAGTTGACAAACATCTACGGAACATCCAAAACAAGGTTATGACACACTCAGTATTTACTCATTTTACTAAAGTTCACAATTGTGCTTTTAAATTGTTGCATTTGATTGGTATCCAAAAAGTAGCCATACCATAAAAAAGAGGAGACTTTTTGAAGATCATAAATAAAACAGAAATGGAATGGAACTTTATTTAGAAACCCTCTCTCCATATGGTCTCAGCATAGATTTTGATATGTGCAATTATATTTAGAAATAGTTTTTTAAAGAGATTTATAGGTGTAATATGTACAAGTTTGTGTATGTGTGCATGTATGTATGCACGTGTGTGTGTGTGTATGTATATATATATATATATATATATATATTATATGTGTGTGTCTATGTAGGTATATATATATATATATATTTTTTTTTTTTAATGGAATAAGCCATTTACAATATATATGCTGCTTTTATAATGTTCCTTCCCCCCTCTTCACTTTCCCCTTTTGTTTGCATATATAATATATCTCTATGCATCAAGGACAATGGACTTTGTACTACTATGGAGATGATTATGTGGGAATAAGAATGAGGGTGAGTGAAGGAGGAGCTTAAGAGAAAAGTGACACAAATAAGAAGAAAATCTGATTGAATAAAAACAAATACAGCCGCAGCATAATGAAATTGAAGGTGGAACGCAAGAAAATAGCCACTGGAATGCATGCTGGCAGAAGCGGAAATGACATCACACACCATCACGATCACCAATATGGAGGCCGTGAGGGCCATAAAGGGAGGGGAAGGCTCCCAATTGGACAATTAAAGCCAGGGAGCACCCTAATTTACATTTTTGCCCCCATAGTTAATTTAAATACTGGGATTATACAGGTAATAAACACGCACCTGAGGAAGACGCTGATTGATCGTGGAAACGCGTTGTGCTTTAGCTGGATTGATGGGACTGTGAATTAGAGGCACTTTATATGTAAGCTTTTAATTTTTTGTGCAATAAATAATATTTGTTTTAAAGTTAAGAACTGGTGTCCTTCATCTATTTCCGGTGAGGACCTGATACTCCTGAAAGAGATCAAATTTTTATACAAAGCTGTATTACATGAGCCAGTTTTTAAACAGGCTCATCTAAATAGACAATTTAGATGTATATATATATATATATATATATATATATATATCAACTCACTTTTATGCACACTGGGTAGGTTCTGGGACCACTGTTTTAAATTTGTACATCTTTGCCCTAGACACTACTTTCTTGTGATTGGTTCCATAGTGTTCACAGCTGCATGCACTTTTGTAGCGCCGATTGTATTGCACATTTTTTGTATATTAATCAAGATAAAGATCGTTAGGTCGAAACGTTGATTTGTTTTGCAGAAATTTAATCCATTAATTAGATTTTTAGAATCCAGTGAGTGCGCTCAGTTTTTGTATTGGATATATTTTCAGCGCTGTGCTGCACTTTGGTATATACATCTATACTTGTATGATATAGGGTGAGTGCCAGACATACCAAATATTGTATATTCATATACTAAGGTGTCTTGTTCTACCTAACATTCTGGAATATTTAAATGAAGTATATTTTAGTCTATTGTTTATGTGATACTTTCTATTAGTAATCACTTTTTCCAGAAACATTTTTCTATATTATCAGTTTATGCAATATCCATGATACATGTTTTATAATGTAAATGCTTTTAAAAAATATGGAAAAATATTTTAGAATTGTCAGCTGGTATTATAGAAAATGTTGACAGTTTCTCCATATTATTCCTTCTTTTTTTATTTTTGCTATAATCGTCTGTGCAATATTTACAAAGCATATTTTGTATTGTAAATGTTTCAAATTGTATTTTTGTATTCAATTGATGATAAACACTCTACTAAGTGTGGCTACCAACTATATACATTGTGTTTGTTTTCAAGTATGCAATATTAGCACCTTGTTTTGAATGAGTACTGTAAACTATTTTAGATGACTTAGTAAATGAGGGGAATTATATTTATGTAATGGATGCTTTTTATATTTTTATTAGGATATGTTTTAGTTTCCATCTTTTCCCTTAATGTTTTTTTTTACTTTTAATGTTAAAACTAATTTGCTATGATCTTTTAAATGTACACTTCTTTCAACATATTGCCTTTTTAAGTCACTAATAAAGTAGGAGGACTACCAACAATTTGCTAATTAGCTCATGTGGCAGAAATGTCTCTGCCACATGTTCTTGGAGAGGCCTGCTTGCCAGCCTCCTGCCTCAAGACTATGGGCCATGCTAAAAGGCTCATAAAATACCTTGTTCGTATACTTTCTCTATTCTCTTCAGGAACCGAACAGGTGCACGAACCATGGACACCCGGGAGCTTGTTAAGCCTAATTGACAGTTTGTAAGTGTTATAATTGTTTGACTGAGTGGCCGCTGTTCACATGAACACCCACGAGGTGCTGGCCATCTTGTTCCCGCAAATGCAGGCAGCGGTGTTTGGGTATTAATCTCATAGAACTGAAATCGAACACAGAAACTCCCGAACACCGCTGGACTTCCAGCATCGCCTGTGTTCGGTTCTACACCACTTAGAAGGGCACTGTTTGGTGGAAACATTCCCATAAACAAGGTGAACAAGCTCCAAGGTAAGACTATTGACTATGTTTGGTAGTTTGTTCATTTTTAAACTACCGAACTATACCGACTGCTAGCCATGATTTCATGGAACTGTTTTATGCACGGTCGGTCAAATAATTGACTTCCATGGAAATCCCGAACTCCTGAACTGATCTGGGTGATTTTTGGATATGTTGGTCACCCAGATTGGGGCTGTAACTTTTGTAGGGTTTTCATGTGTTTTGGGGGTACTTTTGATGACGTATTGATATATTGCATGTTTTAAGTTACTGGGAGATAATTTAATTTAAATGCTTGCTTGCAACTAGTTCTCTTTCAGGTCCAGCAGGGAATGCCCCTGGAATGTGATTTAGGAAACCCCTTGCATGGGGAGTTGCATAAACGGTGGTGGCTGGCTCCCAATAAAGCAGTTCATCCACAGCATAGAGCCTCGTCTCATGTGTGTGGGAGAAAGTTATACTTGCTATAGTGCTCTTTTGATTGCTATACAGCTATACTCTCTTGGAGAAGAGGTCTTCCCACTGGGAGCTGGATCCAGGTGTTGGTCCTGGGTGGGAAGGGACAGCGAGACTCCAGCCAAGCTGCGGTGGCTAAGGGGACTACGGTACTTATGGTGTCCAGTGCGGACCTGCCACCAGATAATACGCATAGTGATTTGACAATTGGGTTGGTTCGGGAGTGCTATCCCCAGCTCCTGAGCTGTAATTACTATTTTGGTGCTCCACGGGTGTTAGGGATTTCCAGACCTACACATTAAGCCATTACTCAAGATCTAGACCCTCCAGGAACCCAATCACCTTTGCCGCAGCCTGCTGTGGACACAGCTGGGGAAAGGTGGCTGTTCTTTAATTTACATCTGGCAAGGCTAGATGTGCTTTCTCTATAATTCAATATCCCTCATAAAATTGGTTTTAAGGCCTTCATGATTGAATCCAAACTGTATAGTTCTCAATTCTGTACCTTTACCATCAAATTATTGACCTTCATTTTAAAGCACAATTTTTTCACCTTTAATGTGGCCCTACTTACGTCAGCCAGTACCTGGCATGGTGGGAAAAACAATTCATTTACAATCAACTAACGTTTAAGACTAACATCAAAAGTTGGTATTTTCAAAATATTGGGCAGACTAGATGGGTTGAATGTTTCTTATCTGCCGTCACATTCTGTGTTTCTATGTTTCTATGGTATCGCTATATTGACAACATTATTTGCCTATGGGAGGGCCAGGCATCACAGTTTCAAACTTGGGTTGATTTTTTAAACCACAATTATATTGGACTCCAGCTAGCATCAGTCTTTTGTGATAAGTCTCTTGAATTCTTGGACCTCACAATACAAATTAATTCTGAAGGTAAACAGGCAATAAAATTATGTAGAAAACCAATAGCAACTGACAGGTTTCTTAACTGGAAAAGCTAACATCCTGAACATCTCAACATGTCAATTAGTGTATCAGTTCAGTCCTTATACAGGGTGTCAATTAGCCCCTGCAGGTCGCGTTACGTCACTTCCGGTTGGCGCACGCGACCGGCCGGAAGCAGGAAGAGTGCACACACCGGAATTATGGAACTAATTGACACCCTATATAAGGACTGAACTGATACTCCCTATTATCTATACTTCTGAAGAAGCCCCCATCTGGGCGAAACGCTTAAAGTGGATCAAGAAGTCTGGACTTTGAACTTTGGACTTTGAATTTTTATTGTAGATTTTATACTCAAGATTTTTTATTTTAATAATAAAGTTGTAGTTTGTTTCCAGCTTTGATCTACCCCTTATTCCTGTGCACCTTGGATCCTGCTTATATCCCTTGGTGGGGATTATACCGCCACAAGCGTTCACCACCAGAGCAAGTTTAGTGCTCTGGAAATTGTAAGTAAGGTATTTACCCTTTGCTTTTATTTAATATTTCTATACATATTACACTATTGGATTTTATTTGTGCTTCTATTTTATACACATCTGTGGAGCCTTGGAAACCAGATACCACCACCATATCCTTAGACGGGGATCATACCGTCCAGGCGCTATTCAGCAGAGCTCTTAGCAGCTCTGAAAAGTGTGAGTTGGTCCTTCTATTGGTTTTCGTCAAGACTCATGAGCAACCTAAACCCCCACCCCCTCTCCCATTCTACCCTACTGGGTCCATGGTCTACCGCTAAATATGCTCCTAGTAATGAGAGGGGGTCCCCCATATCTCATTCAAGCCTGTTTCTCTAAAATGCATGATATGCCATTTGCCCTCTACTTTACTCTCCTAGACTAAGCACAGCAGCACTAGCATTAACAGCGCAATTATATACCTGAGTCTAGATTTTATATAGGACAAGACTTTTCTCACCTTCTCATAAAATACAAGCGCATTATAATCGTTGAACTTGCTATTATTTTACTTATCTTATCATCCACCACGTCTTGTATATGTGCTTTTCTTTAACCATTATGTACAATCATTAGACGTGTATGCATTGCTTGTGTATCTCTATACCTAAAAATGTGCCAATACTTAAATGCCATACTTGTGAAATGCTGTAATATTATCGGGCTTTCATCTGCTATTGTGGCAGTGTGAGTTGCTTTGTTCACTCATGCACACAAAAATAAAGAATAAAAAAAAAATCAGGTATGACTTTTGATGATCAACGTATATTTTTCATGTTATTTTCTCTTTGACAGGTTCACATTTTAGCATCTTACCTTAAGAATGCACTATTTCTTTTAATTTAACACATTTTATTACACATCATGTTATACAATACTGGTATATACCTTTCAATATACACAATCCTATCAATAGGTGTAATTGACCCATATTACCATTGTAGGGATAAACATTTGTACTATTTTTGCATCATAGAATTCCTCAGGAAATGCATTATCTCAACTTACTCTGTTCTTAAGAACCTAAGTGACACACACCAACTTTTTGGCATCAGCATGAATTACCCTAACTAACACCACTTTGTGACACTTCACAGGAGCTATCTAGCCAAACATTGCAACAAGTGGGCTTTTGTTGATAAATTTGAGTATAGATCCATAAGGACTCATGGATTATAGCAAAGGCACAGACTAATAAATAAATCAGTAATAGAACTTAACTGTGATAATTCAATAAGTACTTGTTTCATCTATTACTACATATTTTGTGCATTACTTTTCCTTCAATACATCACCATCAATAATATAGCTTACCATGTGTCACTTCTTCTCTCTTTTTGGAATGATGCTTGACATACCACACTTCTCATCTCAATAAATCTGCCCCACCAATATTATTATGATCTGGGAGGTTACTAGCCACATAGCGGATTTCCCCCACGAGCGGTCAATTAACCAATAGTCAGGGCCGGTGCAAGGATTTTTGCTGCCCTAGGCAAAAGAAAAATTTGCCGTCCCCTCCTCCCCCCATGTGACATCACAATGCCCCACCAATATAATCTGCCATATGAACTAACGCCAGTGCTGCACACAGAGTGTGTTTACATTAAAAAGCCTGCAGGGACAGGCTATAGACATCAGAACCACTTCATTAAGCTGCAGTGTTTCTAGGGACTATAGTGTCCCTTTAATGTGAGGTAAATTAGAGATTAGTGTCACTAATAATATACTAGATTGCCTACTTACAACCAGATGAGAATGGTGATGGGCTCTGGCTGCAGTTTGGCTCCACTGGTCTGGTGTAGAACAGGATCTCTGGAGGCTGTTTGTAACTGTGGCCACAAAATTCAATGTTCTGGGAGAATGGGAAGCAGCTCCATTTTTTGGGGCCTCTTATACAGCTCAAGGTCTGGTATAAGGATACCAATTTGTATAGGTGATGCAGTGTGTTTGTGTGTAGTGGAAGCAGTGTGTTTATGTGTAAGGGATAGAAAGCAGAGTGTGTTTGTGTATAAGCGATGTATTTTGTGTTTCTAGTTGTGTGTAAGGGATGCATTGTGGGAATCTATGCATGCAAGGAATGCAAGGTGTGTTTCTGTGCATGCAAGGGATGCAGTGTGTGTGTCTGTAAGGGGTGCATTGAGTGTTTGTAAGAGATGCATTGTGTTTCTATGTGTGCGTAAGAGAAACAGTGTGTTTGCAAGTGTGTGTAAGGAATGCATTGTGTGTTTCTGTGTATGTGTGCAAAGGATGCATTGTCTTTATGTGTAAGGGTTGCATTGTGTGTGTGTAATGGATGCATTGTGTATTTCTCTGTGTGTAAAGGAAGCATGTTGTGTTTCTGTGTGTGTATGGGGATGCTGTGTGTGTGTGTGCACGTAGTGTGAAAGAGCTCCCTATCCTGCCACCTGTCCTATAGAACTCTCTCTTCCATCCCCTAGAGCTCTCCCCTGCCCCTTAGTGGTTTTTCCTCTCCTCCCCCTCCCATAGTGGTCTCTCCACCATCCCCTCCCTTCCTTAGTGGTCTCTCCTCCGCCCATGTTCTCCTCAACCCCCCACATTCTCCTCACCCCACCTCCCTCCCATGTTCTTCTCACACCCCCTCCCTCCCTTAGTGGATTCTCCCACCCATTCTCCTCATGCTCCCTCCCACGTTCTCCTCACCACGCCCTCCCTTAGTGGACTCTCACCCCCACTTTCTCCTCTCCACCCCCCTCCCTGTATTCTTCTTAACCCCCCTCCCTGTCTTCTTCTCACCCCCTGTGTTCTTCTCTTCCCCCCTCCCTGTGTGTTGTTTTTATCACTTCCCCCTCC
The DNA here is from genome assembly GCA_933207985.1 of Pelobates cultripes. Classification (NCBI taxonomy): domain Eukaryota; kingdom Metazoa; phylum Chordata; class Amphibia; order Anura; family Pelobatidae; genus Pelobates; species Pelobates cultripes. The sequence goes on from OW240917.1 coordinate 167,560,866, forward strand.
CTATGTTGCTGCCTAGGTTGCCTTATAAGAAGCGTCGGCCCTGCCAGTAGTAACAATGACGGTTGCATTTGAAAATGGACTCACCTCCGGACCATTTCAAGCACTCCTGATGATCCCAGCGATGGCTTCCGGGTGAAACACGTGTTGAGTGCAGACGGTGTGTCTCGAGCTGGGGATTTTTTTAACTTATTACTGGAATTTAGCTTAACTTAACTCCTCACCCAGGACCCCAAAATTCAACCATTTATTTTTGTTTCTCTTTTATCATTTGAATTACAAATATTGGGGAAGTATCAACTAATTTTTTGCTAATCAAGACCTTTGGTTACTGACGTTGAAAGGGAACATGTGCCGGCTACAAAATATGTAGGGATCAGAAATCTTTTTCTTAAACTTCTGGTCAAGTGCAGGCATCAGCCGACACATGCACATTCCTTGTTATCCCTTATACGAATAAATAGATGTTTGGCTGTAGGTTATAATTATATTTACTATTAACCTATGTGTATGTTTTTTTCGGATTGGATTTTTGCATATATGACATGCTACTTATCCCACACAAGGTTATGTGATATTATGTTGCAAAGGCTATCCAAGTGATATTCAGTGGCAAACGTGACATTTTATATTCCACTGTTTAAACTTTTGGATACCTTCTTTCTATATATATTTATTATTTGAAGAACCAATATTATATTATTGTGTATATATATTATGATAAATAATAATTTCAAATAAATAAACTGTAAAAATAATTTTAAAAAAATTATGTATATAAATATGTCATTTTAGGGGGCGTGGCCTGACCGCGGAGCAGAATGGCTGTGCACTAATTCGGCTCCCAATGACCTGTTGGGCAATCCACCGTAATCCGAGGCTCAAAACGAAAATGGGAAACCCAAAAAATCACGCCAACCCTCAGAGCACCCCAGGGAAGACTATCCCCCAAAAACCTGGATCCCTGAAAGGCTATTTTAAGGAATCCACGGACCGCGAGGGGGAGGCCGCAACCAGCAACATGGCGTCGGCCGACGACCATGCATACCCGGACTCTATCCCCCAAAGCCCAGCGGCATCTGAACTCGCGACCAGATCTAATGAGGAACCCAGGGACCTGGAACTCAGAGATCTCATTAAAAATCTACCGTCCAAATCGGACCTTGCCGCCATGATCAATAAACTGGAGGCTTCATTCCAGCGAAAATGGAGGCCGTTAACTCGGATCTGCAACAAATAAAACATAGAGTCACTGACCTGGAAGAGGAAAAAGACGTCCAACAATCTCAAATGCTTCACTTTTCCTCTATTATAGAGTCCCACATGCACTTTATGACTGACATGCAAAGACAACTGGACGACATCGACAACAGAGGTAGGAGAAATAACTTGAGAGTGAGGGGACTCCCCGAAGTACAAGGAGAAGACCTAACATCCACACTCACAGATTTATTCAACCTAATACTGGGTTTGGACCCAAGCAATAAAATTATTTTGGACAGAGCGCATAGGTCTCTAAAACCAAGAGGTCCAGCAGCAGAGATGACACGCGATGTCATTTGCAGGTTGCACTATTATACAGAAAAAGAAAGCATTTTAAGAGCCTTAAGGGATACCAACCCCCCCCTCCTGTACCGGGGCCACGCTGTGCAGATTTTCCCAGACCTATCCTGGCTCACTTTGTGTAGCGGTACTTACCCTTTCCAGGGGCCGGCCGGGGTCCTCTGTTCGAGCCGCGCGCGGTCCTGCTGCTGCACGAGCCGCGCGCGGCTCATCCGACGGCTGTGACTGGAAAGCGGTCACGTGTTCCACCTAACTCTAAGAGCGCGCCGCGGGTATCGGGCGCGCTCTTAAAGGGACAGTGGGTGCCTAAATTGGAAAAGGCATCCCATTGGTCCCTGTCATGCCACACTCCCCATACACTTACCTTTTGGGGGCGTGGATGTGACAGGGACCAATCAAATTAGATGTTTAGGTATTTATACTCACCTTCTTCCCTTTGTTCCTTGCCCTATCGTGGTTTCTGTATCAGTTCCCTTTAGCGCTTGTTGTGTTCAGTTGTGTTTCTCCGTATTGACCTTGGCTTTGTTTCTGACTACGTTTTCTCTTTATCCTTCTATTCTGGTTGTCGGCTTGTTGTTTACTGTGTACCAGACCCCGGCTTGTCCTAGTTTACGCTGTCTCTCTGTGCCCTTGATTTCGGATTGTTCCTGACTCTGTCTCCTCTCATATACGTCGAGTCCGGCCATTCTAAGGTCCGGTAGACGTATCTCTCCTCTGTGTTGTCTTTTGTTTAGCTGAATCCTGCGTGTTGGGGTATATTCTCGTTACATTACGATAGGGCCATGGACCCCGCAGATTTGGCTCAGCAAATGGCTTCTCACGAGGCAAGGTTTGTAGAGCAGGATCACCGTATGGATCAGATAGCACAGGCTCTCCAGACGCTCTTGTCTAGAACCATTCCTGCAACCGCACCTAACCCTCCTACACCTCATCCTCCCGAAGTATCCAATTCAACCAATGCTTCGCCCCATTTAACACCTCCTCCTAGGTATGGAGGGGAAGCCAAGACATGCAGAGGTTTTATTAATCAAATAGAATTCCACCTTGAGATGTATCCTCATTCCTTTCCCACTGATAGGTCTAAAGTGGGGTTTTTGATGCATCAACTTACTGACAAAGCACTAGAGTGGGCAAATCCTATTTGGGAGGCCAATGGACCTATGGTTCATGATTTCAATAGTTTTCTTGCAGCTTTTCGTAGAACTTTTGACACAACAAAGAGGTCAAAGAATGCCGCAAGAGCATTAATGAGGATTAAACAGGGGTCTAGGTCTGTGGCGGATTATGCTATTCAGTTTCGTACCCTTGCTTCACAGGTAGATTGGACCAATAATGGGTTAACTACTGCGTTCATGGAAGGTTTATCTGACATTATATTAGATGAGGTAGCGGCAAGGGAGCTTCCTATTCCATTAGAGGATCTTATTGACTACCTCATTGATATAGATAATAGAATTCGCGACAGGCTCTATACCAAAAACAAGAATAGACGTCTGGTCACATCTATTAACCCCAGAGTTGATAAACCTGAGAGTGTTAAAGTACCCGAGGAGGAACCCATGCAATTAGGGGTTGCCAAACTCTCGGATACTGAAAAACTACTTAGAAGAAGGAATGGACTCTGCCTATACTGTGGTAGGCGAGACCATATGGTAAGGGAATGTCCTTTGCGTCCGGAAAACTCTCGCACCTAAGACCTTATAGGGGACTGGCCTTGGGTGTGATCTCTAAGTCTCCTAAATTGCCTCCTAATCGTTTGCTTCTCCCTGTTTCCCTTCATACGGGGGTGAGTTGTATAGCAGAATGCATATTAGCCTTGGTTGATTCTGGGGCTGCTGAGAACTTTATTGACTCTGAGTTTGTTACGAAAAATAACATTCCCGTCAGAGAAAGGGAGATACCCTTGGCCATTGAGGCCATAGATGGTAGACCATTAAGTTCTCCAATTGTTACTCATGAAACTGTACCATTACACATGTATACAGGGGTTTTACACTTTGAAACCATTCGATTCCAGGTCATCACATCTCCCTCTTCTCACATTGTGTTAGGGTACCCATGGTTACGTACTCACAATCCCATTTTCGATTGGGAGTCAGGGCAAATAAAATCATGGAGCGATGCCTGCCATGAGTCCTGTACTATTGAAGTCACCCCTTTGAATTCTATTAATGTTCCTACAATTCCTCCTTTGTCCACTGTTATACCCCCTCAGTACTTATTTCTCAAAACTGTCTTCGATAAAAGGGAGGCTGACAAATTACCACCTCACAGACCCTACGATTGTGCTATCGATTTATTGCCTGGCACAATACCTCCAAAGGGCAGGGTGTACCCTTTATCTGTTCAAGAAAACCGTGTCATGGAGGAGTATATTAAGGAATCATTAGAAAAGGGGTTTATTAGGAGATCCTCTTCTCCGGCTGGAGCGGGGTTCTTCTTTGTATCAAAGAAAGAAGGTGATTTAAGACCGTGTATCGATTATAGAGGTCTAAATAAAATCACCATCAAAAATGCATATCCTATACCTTTAATCACGGAATTATTTGACAGACTCAAACATGCTACTGTATTCACTAAATTGGATCTTAGAGGTGCATACAATTTAATACGTATTAAGAAAGACCACGAATGGAAAACGGCATTCAACACTAGATCTGGCCATTACGAGTATACTGTTATGCCATTTGGTCTATGCAATGCCCCAGCAGTATTTCAAGAATTTATCAATGACGTTTTAAGAGACTTTATTCACACATTTGTAATTGTGTACTTAGACGACATATTAATATACTCTACAGATTTACACACTCATCACAGGCATGTTACGACAGTTCTGAAGACCCTTCTTGCTAATGTTCTTTATTGTAAACTGGAAAAATGTCTATTTGACCAATCCGAAGTCCAGTTTTTGGGGTATTTAATTTCCGCTAAAGGTTTTCGTATGGATCCCCAGAAGCTTTCTGCTGTCATGGAATGGCCTCTTCCACAAGGTTTGAAAGCCATTCAGCGTTTTCTTGGTTTCTCTAATTATTATAGACGCTTTATTAAAGGTTTTTCCTCTATTGTAGCGCCTATCACCCGTATGACAAGAAAGGAAGGCAATACTCGTGTCTGGTCTCCCGAGGCACTTCAGGCTTTTGAGTTTCTTAAAACTACATTCGCTTCTGCACCTATTTTACAGCACCCTATCCCCACACTGCCCTATATTCTTGAAGTTGATGCTTCTGATATCGGGGTAGGTGCTGTCTTATCCCAAAGAGAGTCGCCTGAAAAGCCATTGCATCCTTGTGGCTTCTTCTCCAAACAAATGTCCAAAGCAGAAAAGAATTATGATGTGGGTAATCGCGAACTCCTTGCTATTATTTTAGCACTGAAAGAATGGAGACATTTGTTAGAAGGAACTAAAGATCCTATTCTCATATTTACGGATCACAAGAACCTATCCTACCTTAGTGAGGCTAAAAGATTGTCTTCTCGGCAGGCTAGGTGGTCACTATTTTTGTCCCATTTCAATTACATTATCACCTATAGGCCAGGTGACCGCAACACTAAAGCAGACGCTCTGTCCAGACAGTTCGAAACTGCTGACAAACAGGAGATTGATGTTACTCCTGTGATTCCCCCAGAAAGGATAATCGCTACCACTGTTTTGTCTATTTCTTCATCCCTCTTGCAGGCCATACAAGCGAAACAAAACATGGCACCTAGCGAGAGACCTACCGATAAACTGTTCGTTGATGTTCCCGAGAGACGGGAGATTCTGTCGTTGTATCATGACACTAAGACTGCTGGACATCCTGGTATTTCTAAAACGCTGTCAGCGGTTTCTCGGTATTTTTGGTGGGATTCCTTACGCAAGGATGTCACTGACTATATAGGTGCTTGTACTACTTGTGCCTGTATGAAATCTTCTCGTAGGGTTCCTTGTGGGCTGTTGCATCCGTTACCTATTCCCGAGAGACCTTGGTCTAACCTGTCCATGGATTTTATTGTTGAATTACCTCCCTCGAATGGTAACACAGTTATCCTAATGATAGTGGATCGGTTTTCCAAGATGGCTCACTTTGTGTCTCTTCACAAGCTGCCCACGTCCAGGGAACTAGCACTTGTTTTCGCCAGAGAGGTGTTTCGATTACACGGCATTCCCGTATCTATTGTATCTGATAGGGGTAGCCAATTTATTTCCAGGTTCTGGAAAGCCTTTTGTTCGGAAATGGGCATTTCTCTCTCATTTTCTTCCGCTTACCACCCCCAGTCTAATGGAGCTGCCGAACGTGCCAATCAATCTCTGGAGCAGTACCTTCATTGTTTCGTATCCCACCATCAGAACAATTGGTCTGACCTTCTTCCTTGGGCTGAGTTTGCTCGGAATAACGCTACTCATGATTCTTCCGGCAAGAGTCCTTTTTACGTTGTATATGGCCAACATCCTGTTGTTCTTCCGGCTGCTTTCTCCTCACAGGGCATGCCAGTTCTGGATGAACATTTGGCTAATTTGCGTAATACTTGGGAGCAGGTTCAGCGTTCTTTGGTGGATTCCGCTGCTCGCCAGAAGGTGCAGGCTGACAAGCATCGCAGGGCGGCTCCTTCTTATGTTGTGGGGGACAGGGTTCTGCTTTCTACGCGAAACATTCGCCTCCGGGTGCCTTCTATGAAATTGGCTCCCCGCTTTATTGGTCCTTATCGTATTCTGCATAAGGTTAATCCTGTTTCGTATGCCTTGGGTCTCCCTAAGAATCTGCGTATTCCTAATGTCTTTCACACCTCGTTGTTGAAGCCTTTCGTACGCAACCGCTATACCCGACATGCACCTCCTCCCCCTCCTGTTTCTGTGGAGGGTCATGAGGAATTTGAAGTTTCTGCAGTTCTTGACTCTCGTTTCCTTAGGGGCCGACTTCAGTACCTAGTGCATTGGAAGGGCTATGGGCCTGAGGAGCATAGTTGGATTTCCGCTGACGCGGTTCACGCTCCTCGTCTTGTGCGCTCTTTCCATTCTCGTTTTCCTGCCAGGCCTGGCCCTCCCCGCCCGGAGGGCGTGTCCTCAGGGGGGGGTAATGTAGCGGTACTTACCCTTTCCAGGGGCCGGCCGGGGTCCTCTGTTCGAGCCGCGCGCGGTCCTGCTGCTGCACGAGCCGCGCGCGGCTCAGCCGACCGCTGTGACTGGAAAGCGGTCACGTGTTCCACCTAACTCTAAGAGCGCGCCGCGGGTATCGGGCGCGCTCTTAAAGGGACAGTGGGTGCCTAAATTGGAAAAGGCATCCCATTGGTCCCTGTCATGCCACACTCCCCATACACTTACCTTTTGGGGGCGTGGATGTGACAGGGACCAATCAAATTAGATGTTTAGGTATTTATACTCACCTTCTTCCCTTTGTTCCTTGCCCTATCGTGGTTTCTGTATCAGTTCCCTTTAGCGCTTGTTGTGTTCAGTTGTGTTTCTCCGTATTGACCTTGGCTTTGTTTCTGACTACGTTTTCTCTTTATCCTTCTATTCTGGTTGTCGGCTTGTTGTTTACTGTGTACCAGACCCCGGCTTGTCCTAGTTTACGCTGTCTCTCTGTGCCCTTGATTTCGGATTGTTCCTGACTCTGTCTCCTCTCATATACGTCGAGTCCGGCCATTCTAAGGTCCGGTAGACGTATCTCTCCTCTGTGTTGTCTTTTGTTTAGCTGAATCCTGCGTGTTGGGGTATATTCTCGTTACACTCTGAAGGCAAGACGAACCCTGAAACCAATAACAGAACACCTCCGCAACCGAGAAATACGCTACAGATGGGGATTTCCATTTGCTCTGATCATGACCCACAAGGGAACGACCCACAGTATATCATCCCACCTGGATGTGCAACCGTTTCTAAGAGCCCTGGACTTGCCAGACACGCAGATACAGGACTGGTACGCTCCCTATAACCACCTAGACTCCGCGCAACCTACGAGAAGCCCCACACCGCAGAAGAAGAGAAGAACAGACCCGCGACTCACCTCTCCACTGAGGACGCCGAGACAAGAGAGACGAAGGAGGGTGGACTGAAAGGATCCTTCGGTCTCCACTATCGCCCCATGCCCTTTCACACCTCTTTCCCACTCCTTTCCTCTCCACTTCCCACGAACTCCTGGTCCTATCAGTCGACATGGCTCGCAACTACTAGCAACCCTGGACAATAACAGACGTGACCCGAATCGACAACACTAAGTCGCAGAGAACATCGACTACCCTAGTTATATTGGACTTCAACCCCCATCTTCAGGGGGTTTACCCCCATGGTTACCCCAGTTCCACGAAAGTCAGGTCGTATATCTACCTAATTTGCTAATATGTTGCTATAGTGAGAATGCCTGATGGTAAATGGTTGCAGTGAGAAAAAAAAAAAAAAAAAAAACAGAAAAGAAACCAAGTTTAACCACCTGTAACGTCTCTCTATAGAGACAATACTGACGATTTATATTGAATGTTTTAATGGGGGTTCACACTGTATGAAGATGTCATTAACTCTAACACATTGGGGAACAACGTAGCCCTGTGGGCCCCCTGTCCCATTAAACTCCCTCTTACACCCGGAACTCTAAGCTCCTCCCACAATCCCCCTGCCCACCCCCTAAATTGTAATCGACGGGCAGCCATATCGGTCACAGGCTGTACCTACTAATTGAGATTAGTCCTATATTGGTACCTTTAACTTTCATGGGAAATCGGATACCCCCCTTGCAGGTACCCCGACCTATGCCTATAATCAGCGTACTCCTCCTCACCGCTCCCATACACCTCCCCTTGCAGGGCCTCATTCCCCCCCCCTACCCATTAACTTATCTCCCATTTAATGGAGACGAACACCAAAGCATCACACCGTAGGAGCCCATATCCCCAAAGGACATAACCCCTCGGACGTCACACCACCATGCACGTCTTATGTACGATTCTGGGGACAAAGTTATATAAAAAAAAAAGAAATCCCGATACATGAGAGCTCATCTCTCTCCCCCTCTCCTCCATCACCACTTACCTCAGTCAGTCTTCCACCCCATACCCTTCCCATACAAAACAATTTACTGCAAACGGATGGGTTCACACGTTGTCCCGTCAGCCGTTACGCTACCTCATATTTGTACACGGTGGATTGGAACCATACGGGTTATGCTCAGCCCGTTTACCCCGCTAAAAACAGTTTCTATCTCGTGCACAGAGATACGAAACGTATTGCACCATTTAGGTGCCTTTGGGGGACCATAGCTAGGGTCGTAGGGCCCTGGTGGTGTTGCCCCTATCCCTGGATACCCGAAAGTCGCCTGCCCCCCAGGCGTCACTCCTCGGCTTACTTGGCACGGACTGGACTGAACGCTTCTGACCTTTATGTCAGTTGTTCATCCAGCGGTGCACGGTCGGTCGAGGATTAAGAAGAACAACATTCACTAACATAAAAGTTATTCACTCCCCACTAAAGGGCAGTAAGTTTTGGTTTATTCTCATAACATCCACATCTTAATCTAAATTTTAATCTTATTTTTACTTCTGATTTTTTATTCAAATATCTGTTGCTTATCTAGAAATTGCATTGGTTAGTAATATTGTGACTATCTCATTGCAAGTTTGCACTTACATTTGTATTGACTGAAGGTGTCTGCGCACTCCCTACATACTGACCGGACCCACAATACAGCTAGTATTGACCACGTTCACCATGGCCACTATCCGTATTGTATCACAAAACGTCAAAGGGCTCAATACCCCCGAAAAAAGAACCTTAGCCTTACAGGATTTCCATAGACAAAAAGCTGGGATAGTGTTCCTACAAGAGACCCACTTTAGAAAAGACTCAGCGCCTAACCTACGCAACCGACATTATCCAACGGGACTCTTCAGCCACTTCACAGGGGCAAAGGCGAGGGGTGTGGGAATATTATTAAATTGCCATATCCCTTTCACACTTCAAAAAAAAGAAACGGACGACACAGGTTGCTACATTTTTCTGGCTGGAACAATTGGCAACACTAAAGTCACTCTAGCCAACCTGTATCTCCCAAAAAAAAACAATGCCGCACACTAACAAAGATACTGACGAAACTTTCTGACTTTCAAGAGGGCATGCTCTTGGTAGGAGGCGACATGAACGTCTCTCTCGACGGGGCCCTAGACACCACCTCACTATCAAGTGAATACCTCACAGCCATGAGAGAGAAAATGCGCAAAACGCTATACGACGCTCAACTCTTTGACTGTTGGCGAATATTACACCCCTCACGTAAAGACTTCTCCTACTACTCCCCTCCCACAGGTATATACTCCCGTATAGACATGCTGTTCACACAACACAGATACTTACCATTGGTAGTCTCCGCCTCATATGGCTCGATCACCTGGTCGGATCATGCCCCCTTGACCCTGGAGATGACTATCCCTACTCTCCCCTCTCCCCCAGCGCAGTGGAAACTAAATGACCTTCTTTTAAACGTGACGGAAATTCGCACAAAACTGCAGGCCGAAGCAAACTCTTACTTCCGTACCAACACAGTAGCCGACACCTCACCCACTGTAATTTGGGAAGCTCACAAGAGTGTTCTGAGGGGAGAACTCATACAAATGGCAGCGACACAAAAACGGAAAAGGGAAGCCCTCATCAAGTCATTAACCAGAGACATAAAACACTTAGAAGACCTTCACACCACAGACCAACACCTCGCGACTTACAACAACCTAATAGCCAAAAGGACGGAACTAAACACCTTATTGCATCTCCACTCAAAGAGGAAACTACACCTGACCAAACACTCCTACTACTCTCAGGGTGGCAAATGTGGTAAGCTGCTGGCACAATCCCTTAAGCCAGAGAGACAAACTACCTTTATACAGGGCATACGGAAACACGATGGGACACTAACACACATGTCTCCAGACATTACTGAAGAATTTAAAAAATTCTACACAAACCTTTACAACCTTAGAGACGCCCCACCCTCCAACAACGAAGTGATGACATACTTACAAAGACGGCTCCACACAGCGATTCCCCACAACCTCAGAACCTTTCTGGATGAACCTATTACTCGAGACGAATTTCTCCACACTATTAAACATATCCCGCAAGGGAAGAGCCCAGGTCCTGACGGCTTCACCATTAAATACTATAAACTGTTAGCACCCGCACTTGCCACACCATTTCTCAATGCCTTTAACTCATTATCCCGGGATCACCCACTCCCCACTCAAACCTTAGAAGCAACAATAGCGCTCATTCCGAAACCAGGAAAAGACCCCTTACAATGCGGCAGTTACAGACCCATTTCCTTGATAAACATAGACGTCAAAATATTCACCAAAATTCTTGCATCCCGACTTAAAAACCTTCTCCCAACATTAATCCACCTGGACCAATCCGGATTTGTTCCGGGTCGAGAGGCTAAAAATAACACTACAAAAATTCTGAATCTGATACATTGGGCTCAAGGTCTCGACACTCCTAGTGCTCTCCTAGCAATCGACGCCGAAAAGGCATTCGATAGAGTAGATTGGTCGTTCATGTTAACAACAATTAGGGTTCTGGGTTTTGGACCTAAATGGCTGGATTGGCTGGCAGCAATTTACTCTACACCCACAGCTAGACTTAGGATAAACGGACAACTCTCTACTCCAATCACGATCTCTAACGGCACTAGACAGGGTTGCCCACTTTCTCCCCTGCTCTTCATCTTATCTCTAGAACCCTTTCTACAAGGCATTCGAGATAACCCATCAATCCAAGGTATAAAAATAAAAGACTCGGAATACAAAGTGTCGGCCTTTGCTGACGATGTCCTCTTCTCTGTCATGAATCCTATCCAATCCATCCCATATATAATCACAGAAATGCAGGACTACGGTAGATTATCCAACTTTAAAGCCAATCTCACGAAATGTGAATTACTCCCCATCCACACCACGAGTGACGTAGACACTCAGCTCAGAAGCGACTTCCACTTTGTCTGGGCCCCAATCTCGATAAAATACCTGGGGGTTCACATACCACGCCAGTTATCGCACACGTATCACCTCAACTTTCCTCCCTTACTAACCAACATAACTAAAGACCTGACAAAGTGGCGTAAACCACAATATGGCTGGTTCAGTAGGCTAAACATCTTAAAAATGAACATACTCCCACGCATTCTATATCTGCTTCAAAACTTACCGATCACCATCCCCAAAATTTTTTTGGACAACTTAAAATCACTTACCTCGGCCTACCTCTGGTCTGACTCACACCCCAGAATAGCCTATCCTCGTCTCACAAACTCTAGACGGGCAGGGGGTGTTGGGCTCCCCAATATAGAGACCTACCAAAAGGCTATTCACTTAACGAGAATCTATGAGTGGACTAGACGCGAGATGACCCAACAATGGGCTCACATAGAAGAAGCCTCCATGACGATTCCCATTTCCTCTATCCCATGGCATAAAGATGGTCGTGCCTATCTATCCCACAAACACCACCCAACTATCACAGCTACATTAAAAATTTGGTTTACGACAGATATTCGTAACCGACTGGCGCCCTACCCGTCTCCCTACTACCCATTGACACACAACCCCTTGCTACCAATTGGCAACCCCCGTTGGACGAGCCTATTAACCTATGATTGCAAGACGTTATACAAAGCGGTATGATTAGGGACACAAACTCCCTCCTCCCTAACATCACTCCCTCGAGCACCCATCATCTGTTTCTTAACCAAATCACCCACTTTATCTGCTCTCTCTCTTTACTCCCAAGGGGAGCAAGAGCACTCACATCATTTGAACAACTGTGCCAATCACACCCACTTAAGAAAAAATCTCTATCAACAATGTATCACATCCTCCAAGAGAACCACAACCATCTCCTTCCAGCCTTCATACACAAATGGTCGACAGAACTTCCACTAGCACTCTCAGATTCCCAGTGGCGCAACATAATTATCAGAACACACACCACGTCGCAAAACTTAACGACGCAGGAGAGTAATTACAAGAAACTGGCCCGCTGGCACTATACCCCTACGAAACTAAGTCACATGCACGAGAACTTCACAGACGAATGCTGGCGTTGTAACCAACATCCAGCGCACTCTTCACACATTTGGTGGACCTGTCCGATCATAGCCAACTTTTGGACACGTATCCACACTCTTACACAGACTATTACGGGCTCTTCATACCCATTCGCCCCAGAGTACATGATGTTCCTTTTGCCCCCCCCTCCCCGAGCCCACAAAGCCCAACAAGACCAAACATTTCCTTGCTTACACATCTTCTAGTAGCAGCTAATCTCCTTATTCCTCTTTATTGGAAACACCTGGAGCACCTCCCATTAGGAAATGGATCCAAAAAGTTGAGACCATTAGGCAAATGGAAGAGATTACCTGCTCTAAAGCCCACACCATGGACAAACATACACGCACATGGTCACATTGGACAACATTTCTGGCTCATAGAGGAACCGCTTCTCCTCGGTCCTCTTTCATGACAAGCCCTGACGACTGACATACTCACTTTCACACGGATCACACCTCTTGAGCAGCACAATGTCCGTGTCTGACAGTGGACAGACACCGGACAATAGACACCAGACTTTTTAGCATCAAGTACCCGCATGTCACTTGCTAGTGGTTAAGTATAAGCTTCCTACCTTCATGTACCCATAATAGGGAGTCACTCTTCTCACCGAAGACAGTCTCATAATCGACATCGCACCATTGCTACCAATGTT
>OW240917.1:167597673-167612960 GCA_933207985.1 Pelobates cultripes
GCCCAGAGGTGGCTCCTTAAAAGGGGAGTTATATCACAACCTGTTCCATTCTGTGGATCTGGCCTCTAGTACTCTTTTTACAATTCTTGTTTCATTTTTCTTGGTTTTTTTCTGGTTTTCTTTTCTATGTCTGGTTTTCTTTATGCTGGGTTTCCTAGGTTTATTCCTTTATTCTGTTCCTGGAATTCCCAGTCTCGTGGATTCCTTTAAATGTTTGACTCCTATTTTCGACATCAGACACACAGGGGTCCCGGTCATCGAACCGCCACCCGTGACAGTTAGAGGAGGAGAGCCATGTTTCTGTTAAGGCTAGTAAATCTAGGGAATGATAGATGAAGAGGTCGTGGACAGCAGTGGATTTTGTAATATTGCAAACAGAGCGTGCATTCCAGAGGGTAGTATTGAAGAAGGATTTAGAAGAAGAGTAACATGAGATGGGTAAGAGGTTGGTGTGGTTCTTTGAGTTAGTACGTGGTGGGTTTGCTGAGATGGGACCGAGGCTTGGAGATACATCATCAGCTGCAAGGAGCAGAAGTATAGAAAGGAAGGGAAGGTGGGAGTAAAATTGGAAAGTTTTGTAGGAGGGTATATAGAGAATTTGGGAGGAGTTGGAGTAGGTAGGCTGGAAATGTATATGTAGAGTGCATGGGATGAATAGAGAGGGGAGTAAAGTGGAAGTAATTAAGATGAGTTGGCATGGACAGGCGAGCAGAACAATAGGGATATTTTAGTAATGAGTAGAGTTGAGCGGACACCTGGATGTTCGGGTCTGGCGGGTTAGGCCGAACTTTGAAAAAAAGTCTGGGTTCGGCTCGAACTTGACCCTGAACCTTATTGAAGTCAATGGGGACCCGAACTTTTGGCCACAAAAATGGCTGTAAAAAATTCCTGGAAAGGGCTAGAGGGCTGCAAAAGGAGGCAAAATGGGGGTAAGAGTTGGACAAGTGCCCTGCAAACAAATGTGGATAGGGAAATCACTTAAAATAACATAAAATACATAAAATAAGCAGGCGCTTAGTAGATAACTCCCTAATTCCCACGATTTTAGGGAGCTATCTACCAAAAGGCTGAAAGACTTAATTTGGTCTTTCAGTCACATTTACTAATACTAAGTTAAGATTACTTAGTATTAGTAAATTCAGCCCCTACTCGCTATACCGTGAGTAGGGGCTTGTCTAGTAAACAGTGAGCAGTCAGTGGCTGCGCACTGTAAAAAAAAAAACCTACTGCCCCCACCCCTGTGCGATGGGTGGGGGCCCTAGATAAGAATGTGGAGGGGGGGACCTAATGTCCTCCCCCCAGCCCCCACCCCTGAGCGGCAGGTGGGGGCCCTAAATATCAATAAGGGGTAAGACCTACTGTCCTCCCCCGCTCCCCACCGCTGCACAGCGGGTGGGGACCCTAAATAACAATAAGGGGGGGACCTAATGTCCTCCCCTCGGTCCCCACCCCTGAGCGGCGGGTGGGGGCCCTAAATAGAAATTTACCCCCCCACCAGGTCCCCAAACCCCTAGTCACCCTCCTCCCCCCAAAACAATTACCACTACCTACCCCCCTCATCCTAAAAATAATGTGGGGGGGCACCCTTATCTAAATAACTGTTAAAAAAATAGACTTACCATTTGATGTCTTCTTTCTTCTAAACTCTTCTTTTTTCAGCCCCAAAAAAGGCCAAATAAAAATTCATAATAACTGACGCACAGTAGGTCCCCCCCTTATTGTTATTTAGGGCCCCCACGAGCCGCTCAGGGATGGGGGCCAGGGGGGAGGACAATAGGTCCCCCCTTATTGATATTTAGGGCCACAGGCTGCTCACTGTTTAATAGACATGCCGCTACTTGCGGTATAGCGAGTAGGGGCATAATTTTATAATAGTAAGTAACCAGCTTATATAGAGGCTGGGTCACATTAGTAGGCATGGCTGTGATGGCTTCTAAGGTCACACGAGTCAAACGCTTGTTGATTGGCTGCCCTGCAGCCTTACAAAACGTGTCATTAAATCGCCGAACACCCAACTCCAACTCGAACATACAGTGATATGTCTGTGTTCGGTACGAACCCGAACTTAACAGTCCGGGTTCGCTCAACTCTAGTAATGAGAGAAGTTAGTGTGAAAGTGAAAAATAGAAGGGAGAACATTATTTAGAGAAAATTTGTTTTTTTATATAGATATGAAGATTATAGATATGCACATATATAATGATAGACATATGTATATATATACACACACACATATACCTATAAGTGCTTAACCCATTAGTGACCAGACCGTTTTTCAATTTTCTTACTGTTAAGGACCAGGGCTGTTCTGCGGTGTTTGTGATTAGCTGTTATTGTCCTCTTACTCATTTATTGTACCCACACATATTATATACGGTGTGTCTCGCCATTACATGGTCTTTCTAAAGATACCATTATTTTCATCATATCATATATTTTATTATAACAAAATTATAAAATATAATTAAAACATTTAAAAAAAACAAACTTTTTCGAACTTTGACCCCCAAAATCTGCCAAAAACACCCATGCTAAATAGTTTCTAAATTTTGTTCCGAGTTTAGAAATACCCAATGTTAACACGTTCTTAGCTTTTTTTGGAAAGTTATAGGGCAATAAGTACAAATATCACTCTTCTATTTCCAAACCATTTTTTTTTTTTTCAAAATTAACGCAAGTTACATTTTAACACTGATATCTGTCAGGAATCCCTGAATAACCCTTCACATGTATATATATATTTAAAAGAAGACAACCTAATGTATTAAGCTTGGGGTATTTTGACTCTTTTCATGCAACCATTTTATAACCAATCTATGCCAAGTAAAAAAAAAAACTAAACAAATTGGTGGGGTTTTTTGACACACGTAACAATTTAAGAATACCTGTACTAAGACCGTTAAGGGTTACTGCCAAAGAACACCCCAATATGTGTTCAGCAACATCTCCTGAGTACAGTGATACCACCCATATACAGGTGTGTCAGGTTCTCTGGGGACTAAAAGAACTTATTTGGAGGGTGTACATTCCAGTTTTCCAACTTGGTATTTTCACAGCTGGTCATCATGCAATCATGTCCTATTTGGGACATTTTTGAAGCCAGCGAATGTAATTTACCCACATCAAACCATATATTTTTGAAAGGTAGACACTCTAGGACATTTCAAATGGTGGTATTTTAACACTTTCCATGCACTAATTCTATCACCAGTCTTTGTCAAACCTTTGGGTAGTCACTTGTTGTGATATTTTTCTCTCACATTGTACTTTAGGCATGGATTCACAGTTCCTGTTATGTGTTACTGACAAGGAACACCCCAATATGTGTTCAGCAACATCTCCCGAGTACAACGGTGCCCTCAATGTACAGGTTTTATGGGTTTTTGCAAACTTACAGGGGTCAAATATAGGGCTTTTCCCTTTTCCATGTTTGCACATTGAAATTTGCCAGATAGATTTGCTGGGCCTATGTTGCCTTTGAGACCGTATAGCAGCCCAGGATTGAAAATTAACCCCATCATGGCATACCATTTGTAAAAGTAGACAACCCACGGTATTCAAAATGGGGTATGCCCAGTCCTTTTTAGTAGCCACTTAGTCACCAGCCCTGGCCAAAATTACTGTTTATATTAGGTTTTTTTGCACTTTTCACACATAAACTGCCATTTCACCGATGATACTATCAGTATAATACGTTTTACTGCTCTAAAACACTCATATTTGTGTAAAGTAATGTCTCACGAGTACAACAGTACCCCTCAAGTACAGGTATTATGGTGATTTGGAAAGTTACAGGGTTAAAGTATCACGGCTCACGGCATGTCTGACTACGTGGCTGCACTCAAACAGAGCAGCTACGCTGTCAGACATAATCTAAACTTTCCGTGAGCTCAGCGGGTAGTTGTCCGGTCTCCCTCCTTTCCAGTCCTCAGCGGGTGCAACTCTCTTAGGAGCGCCAGCCGCTGCGGACTGGACTTTTATAGGAAACCTACTTTCGCCCACGTCAAAGATGGTGACGACGTGCGTGCAGCGTCACGTCATAGATGCGCACGCATGTTTTGGGGTCAGAGGTCAGACACAGCCAATTACAGCCTAAGGAGGGATATTTAAACTTAAAATAGCATTTGGTTAGTGCCCTGTTGTGGTTTCCCTTAGCTGGTTATCCGAGAGAGTGTTCCTGATTAATATATTTCTAGTATTTTACTTTGGCTTTGTTTGACTTCCCTGATTTCTGGTATGCTTGACTTTTGGCTTTCCCTCAACGTTGTGTCTCGTTCTGTATCCCTGACCTCGGCAAGTATTCTGACTATTCTTGGATACGTTAAGTCCGGCCACTCTAGGGTCCAGTTAGTCGTTATCCTTAGTCCTAGGTGTGATATTATTATCTATTATTACTGTATGCCGGATCACTTAGTAATCAGGGCACAAACGTAAGATTTGCCAATTTCTGTTCTTGTAAATTGCTATTTGCCAGATTGGCTATGTTGCATTTCAGACAGTATGGCAGTCCAGAAATGAAAATGAATCCCACCATCACACACCATTTGAAAAGGTAGACAGCCCAGGGTATTCAAAATGGCGTATGTCCAGTCTTTTGTAGTAGCCACTTAGTCACAAACGCTTGCCAAAGTTAGCGTTCATATTTTTTTTTTTGCATTTTTTCACTCAAAAACTGCACTTTTACTGGTGATTTCATTGTGGTGATAGGTTTTACAGTTTTAAACACTCATATTTGTGTTTAGCAAAGTCTCCCAAGTATAACAATAACCCCCATGTACAGGTTTTATGGTGTTTTGGAAAGTTACAGGGTCAATATAGGGCTTGCCCAATTCAGTTTGCCAGATTGGTTTGCTGGGTCAATGTTGCCTTTTGAGACAATATGGTAGCCCAGGAATGTGAATTAAACCCACCATAGCATGCCAATTTCAAATGTAGACAACCCAGGGTATTCAAATGGGGTATGTCCAGTCTTTTGTAGTAGCCACTTAGCCACAAACGCTTGCCAAAGTTAGTGTTCATATTTGTCTTTTGCCTTTTTTTACACAAAAACTGCACTTTTACTGGTGATTTCATCGTCGTGGGTTGCCGTGTAGATTTAGTAGAGGGATGTTCTTATCTTTTTTATACGTGGGTATAGACTGTCAAACAGTTGTACTGGGCACCATTTGTTACCTGTGTGGTATATAGGTATTTCGTCGGGAGGTCCCGTTTGATTAGTTTTGGAGTGTCGCAGTGTCAAAACATAATTTTCCCCTACTTTGTTAAGGTCTGCTATTGTCAGCATGTTGGTGGTATGAGTGGTTTGTACTGTGGTGAACTCATTTGGTCTTAAGAATCCATAGAAGGCTAGATAAATAGCCATTTTTAATGTATTGTTCATTTCGTTTTCGAATGGCAGTGTTTCCAATGTATCGGATAATGCCCAGAACTTGTTTGCGTCTATCGGTTGATGTTTAGTGGGTTTTTGTTCTTAGAGTCGTAAGATACTTTTTAAAATGTTTGTTGTAGCAGAACCCCTTTGGCTGTCCCATTTATTTCCTTTTATTGTTGGCACCTCAGAGTTTCCCTGTGCCTGAATTATACAGAATTACATACGACTATATGTGGCCATACTGTGTTGGGTAGAAGGATATACCAGATTGCATGTGAACTACTATATTCACCATATGAACAAAGTACCGAACAACTGGACCACCCTGGTGGGAAGAATGGGTGTAATTTACCTCAGGACACTGATGAAAGCTCCCCAGTGGAGCTGAAATGTCAAATTTTTCTTTCGCAATAAATGGAGAAGTTATCTTCTGGAAAACCTTGAGAGCCGGTGTTTTCACTTTGTTTATATATATATATATACACACACACACACACACACACACACTGCTGTGTGTGTGTGTGTGTTGTGTGAGGGTGCTATTAGTGTGAAGTGTGTGTGTGAGGGTGCTGGTAGTGTGCTATGTTGGTGAGGGTGTTTATGTGTGTGTATTTGTGAGGGTACTGTTAGTGTAATGTGTGTGAGGGTGCTGTTTGTGTGCTGTGTGTGAGGGTACTGGCAGTGTGCTGTGTGTGTGTTTGTTAGGGTTCTGTTAGTGTGCTGTGTGAGGGTACTGTGTGTGTGAGGGTGCTGTTTGTGGGTGTTGTGTGTTTGTGAGGGTGCTGTTAGTGTGCTGTGTGTGAGGGTGCTGTTTGTGTGAGGGTGTTGTATGTGTGTGGGTGCTGTCTGTGTGCTGTATGTGTGTGTGTGCTGTGTGTGTGTGGGTGTTGTATGTGTGTGGGTGCTGTGTGTGAGGGTGCTGTATGTGTGTGGGTGCTGTGTGTGTGAGGGTGCTGTATGTGTGTGGGTGTGCTGTGTGTGAGGGTGCTGTGTGTGTGAGGGTGCTGTATGTGTAAGGGTGCTGTGTGTGAGGGTGATGTATGTGTAAGGGTGCTGTGTTGTGGGGATATTTATGGGATAATAATAGTAAACAGTTGAGAACTGCCCACTAATTCAATTCTCAGACCCAAAGATTGTTATCGTGTTAAGTGGAATGTATTTCATATAAATAATATCACAATTTTGTTATAAAAATAGATTTTATTTATAATAACAAGTTAATTAATAATAATAATATGTAACATGCGTGACAATAATCAATGAATATCCAGTATAAAATGGTATGCAATACGAAGGAATGGCTATACACGTTTCAATGGCTAAGCAGCATTTTCTGTCAAGTCTTACACGATTTATGAGGTATAAACAGCGGTATGCTAACACGTGATACTATCACATTAATATATAATTATTCTTAATTCCACCTGCAGAATGGAATGTTTATAACTATATATTCTTTAATTAACTAAGATTTCTTAATATGGAAATCTGACTGTGCTTTATCCAGTCATATATACTGCTATTAGTACATTTTAATTAATTTAATTTATTAAATGAAACCAGTATAATTACCAGTTGAGTAGATATTTCATCCGATTGGTAGATAGTCTCAGGAACTTATTTGGATGTCTGTAGGTGCATGAGTTATGGTGAAAGGTGGTGTTGGTTAGAAAGTCAGTAAAATTCTAAGTGTTAGAGTTTTAAGAGTAGAGTGTTAGTCTCAGATGTTGTCCTGGGTTTCTCTGCATGTCCGAGTTGGAGTCCCCAAACTTCCAATTCCTCTCTCCTCTTTTTCCTCCTTTGCATCCCTTGCCTTTTCCCCCCTGTCTTCACTTAGTCCTAACTTTTAAAGAGCCAGACTCTCTGTACGTCATCAGTTGATAACCCAATAGAAGCACTAGAGGTGTGCTTATCTTTCAGATCGCAATTTAGGTATTTGGTCTATAGAGGGCAGTCTTGTCCCACTAAACATACCTATCCAGGAAAGAGTTAACTTTTCTTGGTGGCTATTTTGACGTCATTTTGGCCTATCTTTATCGTGGCCATAATTTACGTTTCCTTTCACTTCAAAGGGTTTTCTCTTAGTTTTGTCCAGACTTCCTGCTATAATTTCTGATATGGCAGATCATGAACTAAGTTTAACCTTTTCCGTACAATGGTACCTTATACATATAGAAAGTAAAATAAAATTATTTAATCTTCTCTGTCACAAATGTCTGGGTTTAGAATTGATCTATTCCATTAGCATTTTAGACAGTCTATCCAACCCCCGTTCTCCTTATCACTTGGTTTGTTTATACTATGCATTCCTTTAGCTCTGGCAAAGTGGTTAGTTTTACAGATAGAAATCTTGTGTCTTTTTGTTAACTTGGGAATAACAAAATGGAGCCTGGTCTGTTCAGAGTGACTCAGAATATACACTTTTAATTTCTATCATAGCACAAGATGTCTGCCGATATAAATACCCTGACAGTGTGTGTGAGGGTGCTGTGTGTGTGTGGGTGCTGTGTGTGTGAGGGTGCTGTGTGTGTGTGAGGGTGGTTTGTGTGTGTGTGAGGGTGGTTTGTGTGTGTGTGAGGGTGCTGTGTGTGTGTGCTGCATGTTTGGGTGATTTGTGGTTGTGGAGGTGGGTGCAGATTAGTTAATAAATATGCCCCCTCCCTTCTTACCTTTTGTAGGGAGGGGGGATCCTTGTTGCTGCTGCCTTACCTGGTGGGCTAGAGTTCATTCTCGTGAGATTTGAGCGTTGCCGCGGCAATGCTCAGATCTCGCGAGAGGAACCCGGAGGAGCTGCTGGCAATAGATCTCCTGAGATCTCCCCTGCCGGTCTCACTCCATAGGCGTGCCGCAGGGATTAGGGTGTGCCTATGCAGATAGCACAGACATGCAACAACCTGCAGGCACTGAAACTGCGTTGAAGTTGTTGCATACCTGCGCCTTCCCTAAAAAGACTATCGGTCTACCCAGTTTATCCTTTAAACCTCTTTGTTCAAACGTACTGTTGCTCGGTAGCTAGTGGTGGGTAAATTAGGTTTGATGGGGCACAAGTTGGTAATGTGAGAATTAGATGAGCAAATTGCGCAAGCCAGTGGCACTCGCCCGGCAAAGTGGTGGCAAAATATTTTTGTGTTAATGTTGCTCCAGTTTATCCTGATATTAAACTGAGTGAAAGTTGTCACCGCCTTAGCCGAGAAAGACTTGTGATAGTTGTAGAATGTAGTGCCACCGTACTTGTTTCCCAGGTCTACCAACTTGTGCATGTAAAGGTCTAATTCCTCTCTGTTGTGGGAAGTTAAATCAAATGACATCTTTGTAGAGACCGAAGGTAAGCATGAAGTCTGGGATGGAAAGTTTTTTGTCTAACCTGTGGTCTTTATAATATTATAATAACAAGTTAATTAATAATAATAATATGTAACATGCGTGACAATAATCAATGAATATCCAGTATAAAATGGTATGCAATACGAAGGAATGGCTATACACGTTTCAATGGCTAAGCAGCATTTTCTGTCAAGTCTTACACGATTTATGAGGTATCCTTACAGACTGAAAGGAAAACTTTTCACAGCGAAGGGCCATAAAACCCTGGCTAACAGTTAGAATAACACTTTCAATGCTGGCTAGACCTCCTAGGTAATTAAGATCTATTGTTATGTAATTTTAAATAAAATAACATTTAAACCAGTTCATTAGTCATTTCCTGGAACCATCCAATAAGAGAATCTACCATGATTATATAAGCAGAGTTTAATTTGTCTAAAAGATATCTATCTTATATTAGAGCAAATCAATACACCTGGATAAAAACAGCGGTATGCTAACACGTGATACTATCACATTAATATATAATTATTCTTAATTCCACCTGCAGAATGGAATGTTTATAACTATATATTCTTTAATTAACTAAGATTTCTTAATATGGAAATCTGACCGTGCTTTATCCAGTCATATATACTGCTATTAATACATTTTAATTAATTTAATTTAATTAAATGAAACCAGTATAATTACCAGTTGAGTAGATATTTCATCCGATTGGTAGATAGTCTCAGAAACTTATTTGGATGTCTGTAGGTGCATGAGTTATGGTGAAAGGTGGTGTTGGTTAGAAAGTCAGTAAAATTCTAAGTGTTAGAGTTTTAAGAGTAGAGTGTTAGTCTCAGATGTTGTCCGAGTTGGAGTCCCCAAACTTCCAATTCCTCTCTCCTCTTTTTCCTCCTTTGCATCCCTTGCCTTTTCCCCCCTGTCTTCCCTTTGTCCTAACTTTTAAAGGGCCAGACTCTCTGTACGTCATCAGTTGATAACCCAATAGAAGTACTAGAGGTGTGGTTATCTTCCAGATCGCAATTTAGGTATTTGGTCTATAGAGGGCAGTCTTGTCCCACTAAACATACCTATCCAGGAAAGAGTTAACTTTTCTTGGTGGCTATTTTGACGTCATTTTGGCCTATCTTTATCGTGGCCATAATTTACGTTTCCTTTCACTTCAAAGGGTTTTCTCTTAGTTTTGTCCAGACTTCCTGCTATAATTTCTGATATGGCAGATCATGAACTAAGTTTAACCTTTTCCGTACAATGGTACCTTATACATATAGAAAGTAAAATAAAATTATTTAATCTTCTCTGTCACAAATGTCTGGGTTTAGAATTGATCTATTCCATTAGCATTTTAGACAGTCTATCCAACCCCCGTTCTCCTTATCACTTGGTTTGTTTATACTATGCATTCCTTTAGCTCTGGCAAAGTGGTTAGTTTTACAGATAGAAATCTTGTGTCTTTTTGTTAACTTGGGAATAACAAAATGGAGCCTGGTCTGTTCAGAGTGACTCAGAATATACACTTTTAATTTCTATCATAGCACAAGATGTCTGCCGATATAAATACCCTGACAGCAGGGCCGGACTGGGGAAAAAATTCGGCCCGGGCATTTTTAATTACAGCGGCCCAATGAAAAGGGGGTGGGGCCAGATAGGGTGTGTTTTGTCATCCCCAATGACAAGCACTCCCCATCTCAAAGTGAGCATGTTGGTTCAATGCTCTTCCAGGACATGAGAAAAGGGCCTTGTATTTGATCTGCACAGCGCAAGCAAATGTAATAACATGCTTGCATTGTGTTTGCTTGAAACTTATCTCAGGGGTTTCCATAAATGGAATACTCACTGTATCCCATTTATGGAGACACTATGTGTTTGCTTAAAGGGTATCTAATGTGTTCATAGGGGATCCTGAGTGTGTATGTCAGAAATGTTGTGTGTGTGTAAGTGGTGCAGCGTCTGTGTGTAGTGGATCTAGTGTGTGTTTGAAGGACTCAGGAGTGCGTATAGGAGATCTAGTGAGTGTGTGAGTGGTGCAGTGTGTTTGGGGGTGCTGTGTGTGTGAGGGGTGTAGTGTGCATTTGTGAGGAGTATAGTGTGTGTGGGAGGGTGGTGTGTGTGGGGGGGGTGCAGTATGTGTGTGTGAGGGCGCTGTGTGTTAGGGCACTGTTCGAGGGTTCTGTGTATTTGAGGGCGATGTGTGTGTGAGGGTGATGTGTGTTGGGGTGCTGTGTATGTGTTGGGGTGATGTGTGTGTGTTGGGGTCATGTGTGTGTGTGTGTTGGGGTGATGTGTGTGTGTGCTAGGTTGCTGTATGTGTTAGGGTGCTGTGTGTGTGTTGTGATGTGTCAATGTTAGGGTGATGTGTCAATGTTAGGGTGCTGGTGTTAGGGTGCTGTGTGAGTGCTAGGGTGCTGTGTGAGTGCTAGGGTGCTGGTGTTAGGGTGCTGTGTGAGTGTTAGGGTGCTGTGTGAGTGCTACGGTGCTGTGTGTTAGGGTGCTGTGTGCGTGTTAGGGTGCTGTGTGTTAGGGTGCTGTGTGTGTTAGGGTGCTGTGTGTGTTAGGGTGCTGGTGTTAGGGTGCTGTGTGTGTGTTAGGGTTCTGTGTCAATGTTAGGGTGCTGGTGTTAGGGTGCTGTGAGTGTTAGGGTGCTGTGTGTGTGTTAGGGTGCTGTGTCAATGTTAGGGTGCTGGTGTTAGGGTGCTGGTGTTAGGGTGCTGTGTGTGTGAGTGTTAGGGTGCTGTGTCAATGTTAGGGTGCTGTGTGGTGTTAGGGTGCTGGTGTTAGGGTGCTGTGGTGTTAGGGTGCTGTGTGTGTGTTGGGGTGCTGTGTCAATGTTAGGGTGCTGGTGTTAGGGTGCTGTGTGTGTGTGTTGGGGTGCTGTGTCAATGTTAGGGTGCTGGGTGAGGGTGATGTGTGTGTTTGCAAGGATTTTGTATTGGGGGAGGCAGGTAAATGGCACTATTAACGTTTTACTAAAAAATAATAATAATAATAAATACATAATAATAAATAATAATAAATACATAATAATAAATAATAATAAACACATAATAATAATAATAATAATAAATACATAATAATAAATACATAATAATAAATAATAAACACATAATAATAATAATAACATAATAATAATAAATAATAAATACATAATAATAATAATAATAATAAATACATAATAATAAATAATAATAAACACATAATAATAATAATAATAATAAATACATAATAATAAATACATAATAATAAATAATAAACACATAATAATAATAATAATAATAATAATAACATAATAATAATAAATAATAAACACATAATAATAAGAAATACATAATAATACTAAATAATACATAACAATAATAATTAATAATAAATAATAATAATAAATACATCAGATCCCCCTCCATTCTTACCTGTAGTCTGGAAGGGGGGGGGGGGTCCTGCTCCTGCCAGCCATCCCTGGTGGTCCTCGTGGTAAGTGAACTCTAGCCCTTTGGGGCTAGAGTTCACTCTCGCGAGACCCGACCGGTTGCCATAGCAATGGTCCGGATCTCGCGAGAGAAACCCGGCGGAGCTGCAAGTTAGAGCTCCGCCGGGTCCTCTCTCCTGGCTCCCCCACTCTCTCCCCGCCGGCGGCCGCGTTTGAGCGCATGTGGGCCGGTGAGGATGATCTTTGATCTCCCCACCGGCCCTTCATGCAACACAGCGGGGCCGGCGCTCGGATAGCGCCGGCCCTGCATAGACCGGCAGGGGAGATCCTGGGAGCTCCCCTGCCGGCCTCGGCCCATGGCCACCGCGGCCCACCGGGCATTTGCCCGGTGTGCCCGATGGCCAGTCCGGGCCTGCCTGACAGTGTGTGTGAGGGTGCTGTGTGTGTGTGGGTGCTGTGTGTGTGAGGGTGCTGTGTGTGTGAGGGTGGTTTGTGTGTGTGTGAGGGTGCTGTGTGTGTGTGCTGCATGTTTGGGTGATTTGTGGTTGTGGAGGTGGGTGCAGATTAGTTAATAAATATGCCCCCTCCCTTCTTACCTTTTGTAGGGAGGGGGGATCCTTGTTGCTGCTGCCTTACCTGGTGGGCTAGAGTTCATTCTCGTGAGATTTGAGCGTTGCCGCGGCAATGCTCAGATCTCGCGAGAGGAACCCGGAGGAGCTGCTGGCAATAGATCTCCTGAGATCTCCCCTGCCGGTCTCACTCCATAGGCGTGCCGCAGGGATTAGGGTGTGCCTATGCAGATAGCACAGACATGCAACAACCTGCAGGCACTGAAACTGCGGTGAAGTTGTTGCATACCTGCGCCTTCCCTAAAAAGACTATCGGTCTACCCAGTTTATCCTTTAAACCTCTTTGTTCAAACGTACTGTTGCTCGGTAGCTAGAGGTGGGTAAATTAGGTTTGATGGGGCACAAGTTGGTAGTGTGAGAATTAGATGAGCAAATTGCGCAAGCCAGTGGCACTCGCCCGGCAAAGTGGTGGCAAAATATTTTTGTGTTAATGTTGCTCCAGTTTATCCTGATATTAAACTGAGTGAAAGTTGTCACCGCCTTAGCCGAGAAAGACTTGTGATAGTTGTAGAATGTAGTGCCACCGTACTTGTTTCCCAGGTCTACCAACTTGTGCATGTAAAGGTCTAATTCCTCTCTGTTGTGGGAAGTTAAATCAAATGACATCTTTGTAGAGACCGAAGGTAAGCATGAAGTCTGGGATGGAAAGTTTTTTGTCTAACCTGTGGTCTTTGGCTTTAAGAACCACTGACAAGTCACGGTAGTTGTACGTCTTATTATCGATTATGTCCTGGGATGCTATCAGGAGTGACATGAGATCAACATCCTTACTCTCTAAAATATCCTTTTTTTGACCACGAGGGAGACTGTCCTTAGGAAACCAGAAGTGGAAGAGACTTATCGTTGTTGGCCTGGTATGGAGGTAAGTATGAGTTTAAAAAGGCCGGATCACCCTCTCCCACAACTCCAGGCTCCGCCTTCCCATTTATATATATATATACATACATACACACATGTATATTGTGTGTGTGTATATGTGTGTATATATAAGTCAAAAAGAAGCTCTTGCACGCCAACAAAAAAGTTATTTGATACCTGGTGCGCTGGTACCTTGAGAATATAGATAGAAAAAATGCCGGCACTCCTAGGCTTTCCAAGAAAGTATTCTTTATTCCAGAGGATAAGATCAACGTTTCATCTCCATTATGGAGCTTTCATCAGGTCACCCCTCCCACAACTCCAGGCTCCGCCTTCCCATATATATATATATATATACATACACACATGTATATTGTGTGTGTGTATATATGTGTATATATATATATATATATATATATATATACACTCACACACACACACGTTCATTTCCTATGTTTGTTTAATATAATTTTATAATATATTATATATGTAACAGAACTGTACTTTCTGCCTGGACATATTTGACAACAACTAAGCCTAATAATACAAGGGAATATACTTACCTGGTTATGTGGATTATTATAGCACAGTTCGGGACTTATGTTGCCAGTATTCGTCTATTTGTGCAATCCATGCGGTAGAGACTCAGCAGGCACAAAGACGAATACAAACTGCCGAACACCGGACCACCCTGCTGTTCAATTATGTGGTATTTTACCTCCCAGACCGGCATATACCATTTGTATGCGAAATGCACAAATACTTTGTTTTAGATCCTAGGTGGCCGACATTTCGGGACTTTGCACATGTTCGCGGCCATCTTAACGCACGAACAGCGGTGATTTGCCGTCGAGTGTCTGGAACTAAAATCGGACACTCGAGTAGGCGAACACCACTGAGACCTCCATAACATCGTAAATTCGTGCTGAAACTACTGAACGCTCGGCCGTTCGGTAGAAAGGATATATTACGTGCGGGGATTCCAGCGATCAACAAGATACATACGGATGGCAGGGTTTTCATGTCTTTTCATCACACGAACGAGGACCAACCGCAAGGCCAAAACTTATGGAACTATTTTCGGCTAGTGTGCCTATGCGGTCGGTCAAAACTTTAAAGTCCCATAACTCCCGAACACTTTCACCGAATGGGATGATTTTTCACTATGTTGTTCCCCTAGATGAGGGCTATCTGGGGATACTGAATTTAAGGATGTACCCCAAGTATTTGGGGTACATCCAAAACATGGGTAAAAATGTGTGTGTTTTTGTAATTATGTTAACTGTTTATCTGAGGGGAGGATACGTGTGGGATGTACCATGTTTGTGATTGGGTATTCTGCTAATTATGTGGGTGTCGCCCTCCCAAGGGCAGAATTGCATAAAAGGAGAATCCCTGTCAATAAAAGTTAGTTCTGCTTGACCCTTCAAAACGTAGCCTCATCTCGTTCTTGGAAGGGGATTTACTGCACAATTACCTTGCTCCATTTTACAGCTATGCCTGACTTTACTCTTGGATCTCGTGGATGGGAATAAGAAACTCCATTACTACACAGCAGCTTGCCAGGAAAGAGGGAAGTGCCCATGCCATTATACAGAACATTGGTGAAACTTTATCTGGAGTATTGTGTGTGTTTCTGTCTGTGTCATGGTGTGTGTGTCTGTGTCATGGTCTG
>OW240917.1:167616016-167669706 GCA_933207985.1 Pelobates cultripes
TCTGGTGTCACATTAGCTTGACAGCGCAGTGCCCCAAATTTGCAGTAAGAGGACCGACCAAGCCTCTTCTTCCATCTCCCTGTTACAAAAATCAATGCCGTGTACACGTCCACTGATAGGAGACGCGGAAGGTATTAAACTGATCAGAACAATACTAAACACACCACTCCCTTTTTTTTGGTGAGGCTTTACAGGACAGAGTGCTTCTCCACGGGACATGTTAACTCACGGGCAGCTGGCTCATCAAGGAACCACAGCAGCTTTCCATGTACAGGTAAGACACGTGCAGCCGGTAGGGGTTCAGGCTCTTCTTCCTGGAGGATACGCTGCAAGCCTGTTGAACGAGGTGACCTTTGCTTTCGGATTCAGGTGTCTGTTGATTCCTAAAATGGCTGCCATATACGTCCACTGATAGGAGACGCGGAAGGTATTAAACTGATAAAAATAGTACTAAACACACCACTCCTATCTGGTGTCACATTAGCTTGACCGCGCAGTGCCCCAAATTTAATGTGATCTGTGAGTAAGGTAAACGGTTGTCCATACAAGTAGGTTGCAGCTTTTTGAGGGCCCACACCACCGCCATGCACTCCTTTTCAATGGCAGTGAATATACTTCGCTGTGCAAAAGTTTACGGCTTAGATAAAATCAATGCCGTGTACACGTCCACTGATAGGAGACGCGGAAGGTATTAAACTGATCAGAACAATACTAAACACACCACTCCTTTTTTTTGGTGAGGCTTTACAGGACAGAGTGCTTCTCCACGGGACATGTTAACTCACGGGCAGCTGGCTCATCAAGGAACCACAGCAGCTTTCCATGTACAGGTAAGACACGTGCAGCCGGTAAGGGTTCAGGCTCTTCTTCCTGGAGGATACGCTGCAAGCCTGTTGAACGAGGTGACCTTGCTCGGGTCCCAGGTGTACGGTTCCTAAAATGGCTGCCATATACACGTCCACTGATAGGAGACGCGGAAGGTATTAAACTGATCAGAACAATACTAAACACACCACAAATAAGGTTTCTCTCCTGTATGGCTCCTCAAATGATGCTTAAGATTAGAAGCGGCTGAAAAGCATTTCTCACACTCAGAACAAAAATATATTTTTTTAACATTCTCTCCACTTTGAACGAAATGACGTTTGGGAAGAGATTAACATAATTAAACACAGGCAGTAAAAATACAGTTTTTAGCCATACCCTGTAACTTTAAAACTACACATCCCATCTTCATAATTACATATTTGGAATCAGCACACTTAAAACATAAACATAACCAAAAATCAGCCAAATCCATCCAGGGGTTAAAAAGTTAGCTGGAGGTCCCTTTATGACCGACCGCAAGCACATTTTCCTGCCCAAAACAGTTCCATAGATTTGGGTTGTGAGGTCGGTCTATTTCAGGCTGAAAAAACGACTAAGTCCCATCGCGAATGGGACTTAGTCTCTGCAGCTGAAATAATTTCCCATTTACTGAACCAAGTGGGAAATAGCAAGGCAGGCACAAAGGGTTTGCACCAGGTCTGGGGACACAGGGGACACCGTCTTAAAGGGGCCGTGTCCCCAACAAGTCTGGGGACACGGCCTTAAAGGGGCAGTGTCCCAATCTTCCTGATGTCCCAAAAAAGGTGTTTAAAGGGCCAGCACCAGTCACATAAAGAGTCCATAAGCCCCAATATGCCCACCGACAGTCTTAAAGGGCCATACACACCAAATAAAAGTGCATACATTTTCACAATCTCCCAGGGGCCAAAGTCATGCGGGAGGAGGCTGGCAAGTAGGCTTCTCCACAACCCAGGGAAGCAGGGCAATTTGCCATTTAAAGGGCCCGTTACAAATAGCAGTTTGTAACAAGGTGTCAATCCATATCTGCCAAGTGACCCGATGTAGGGGGACCAGTCCCTATTCTGCTCTGTGTCAGTGTGTACCAGGGAACCTTAGGACAGGTGTCAATCCATATCTGCCAAGTGACCCGATGTAGGGGGAACAGTCCCTATTCTGCTCTGTGTCAGTGTGTATCAGGGATCCTTAGGACAGGTGTCAATCCATATCTGCCAAGTGACCCTATGTAGGGGGACCAGTCTCTATTCTGCTCTGTGTCCGTGTGCATCAGGGGCTCTGAGGACAGGTGTCAATCCATATGTCAAGGTGTCAATATGTCATATGTCAGGTGTCAATCCATATTGATTGTGATTTAGGAATGTTAGGTGATTTTTGCCCTTTATGGATTAAAACCAGACTCTGTATCAACTGTGTAATTTTCCATGGGAGTTTTGCCATGGATCCCCCTCCGGCATGCCACAGTCCAGGTGTTAGTCCCCTTGAAACAACTTTTCCATCCCTATTGTGGCCAGAAAGAGTCCCTGTGTGTTTTAAAATTCGCCTCCCCATTGAAGTCAATGGCGTTTCGGGCGGTTCGCCGGTTCGCGAACATTTGCGGAAGTTCGCGTTCGCCATTCGCGAACCGAAAATTTCGGGTTCGCGACATCACTAGTTCTAAATCAGTTAAACATATTCCGACAATGAAATCACCAGTAAAAGTGCGTTTTTGTGTAAAAAAATGCAAAAAACAAATAAAAATGCTAACTTTGGCCAGCGTTTGTGACTCAGTGGCTACTATAAAAGACTGGACATACCCCATTTGAATACCCTGGGTTGTCTACTTTTACAAATGTTATGCCACTTGTCTACTTTTACAAATGGTTAATTTTAATTCCTGGGCTGCCATATGGTCTAAAACAGTGGTAGTCAACGACATACATACATTTATCTTTTTATTTCTACTTTATGTATGTTTATAATGTTTTTAACTTTATGAAGTTGAAATTACCTTTACTAGTGATTAATGAGATCCTTGAGGTTGATGCTGCGAGACTAAATATTTGATATCTGGTTAGATTTTAGTAAGGAACAAACAAAGGTCTCCTCTTTCGGTTCTATTCAGACGACTTCTCTGTTTGCACATAATATGATTTCTCATCTGTGCGTCAGCTCCCCTCCTCTCACTCCTCAACTCCCCTCCCACTTTTTTTTTCCTTTTTTCTATTTTTTAACCTTTCTTATAGCATAGCCCACTATAACAGACAGGCACATATGCATACAGACACACACACAAGACACACATACACACATACAGACACACACACAAGACATACATACATACATACAAAGACACATACATACAAACAGAGAGGCACACACATACATACAGACACACAGACAGGCACACATACACACACACACACACACACAAACACAAGACACATACATACAAACAGACAGGCACATATACAGACACACACACACACAGACATGCACACATACACACAGACACACACACATAAGACATACATACAAAGATACACACACATACAGACAGACACCAGACACACATACATACAAATACACATACATAAGACACACATACAGACAGACACCAGACACAGATACATACAAATACACATACATAAGACACACATACATACAGACACATACACACACAACACATACATACAAAGACAAGACACACATACATACTGTAACGGATCACCTGGCACCCCGACTGGGTACCTCCGTTGATGGATGCTCCTAGCGTTTCCTGAGGACTCCAAGCACTCTGGCAGACACCACAATCAACGAACCAGAGAAGCGTATACCTTCTCTCAAGCATATGAATGCTATAAACAGCTGAATAGGCAAAAACCATACGGATGGGTTTAGACTCCTAGCAGTCAAACTGGAACAGCATACAATAAATCCTTCCCCAATAATGAGACGACACTTCACTTTGAGGGTTAAGCAGGAACTCTAGGTTTATTCACACCACCTCCTTTTAAGACATTCTCCCATGCAAGGGAGGGATTTACAATAATTAGTACAACAGCCAATCCCATAACTGTTACCTCCCACACATCTCCTCCCCTTAGATTAACACTTAACATAATTATACCGTACACACTTTTCCCCAATTCCTGGATGTACCCCAAATATGGTGGGTACACCTTTAAATGTTACATCCCCGGGTAGCCCTGATCTGGGTGAGACACATATCCAAAAATCACCAAGATCGGATCAGGTGTTTGGGAATTATGGAGGGTTAAAGTTTTGACCGACTGCATGGCAAAAGCATCCGAAAATAGTTCCATGCATTTTGGCCCTGCAGTCGGTCACAGAGAAGGGAATGAAAACACACAAATTGCCTGGGTTATAGAGCTTGGGGAGGATTCGTATGAATCCCCTTGTTCGTGGGATTCTCTATACCGAATGGTGGGCCATTCGGTAGTTTCTACACGAATTGCTGGAAGTCTGGAGGTCTCAGCGGTGTTTGCATAGTCGAGTGTCCGATTTTAGTTCCAGACACTTGATGGCAAAACACCGCTGTTTGGGAGTTTAAGATGGCCGCCGCCACGTGTTCGTTTCCCGAATGGCGGCCACCCAGAGGACAAAACCACACATTGCATCGATTGCAAATTACCCGTTTGCAACATTGTTGCAAACGGTAATTGGAGGTACAATTCTTCCTGGGTGGTCTGGTTGTTCGGTAGTTTCACTCAATATAATGAATGGAGTGATTCTACCGAACAATCAGGGGAATGCTGCATACCCATATACAATTTAGCCGAGCACACAGAAACATACATAATATAAAAGACATCCTTACTGTAATCTGCTACCAAGTCTTAAAGGGGTATTGTTCCTAAAAGTCATAATATGTCCCCGGATGGGCCTTAAAGGGCCACTAGCAGCAATATAAAATATCACATGCCCAAATATTGCATTAAAAGTACAAATTTACCAGGGGCCATAGTCAGCAGGTAGGAGGCGGGCAGCCAGGCCTCTCCAATGTCCAGTGGTGAGGCGGGTTCCGCCACACATACAGACAGACACACACACACACAAGACATACAAAGACACACACATACATACAAAGACACATACATACATTAGACACACATACATACAAAGTCACATACACACACATACAGACACATACATACAGACAGACACACACACACAAGACATACATACACGACACACACACACACACACACAAGACATACATACTAAGACACATACACACAAACAAACACACACAAAATATTTTAGTCACACTCCTGTTTCCTACCTTTTAGGTGCAGGAGGGTGACTTTCCCTGGGGTCCAGTGGTGGCTCAGGTGGATGGGAGTCAGAGTTCCAACTCTGACTCCCTCTGCTTCCTCCCGCGTAGTCTCTGTGATACCTGGGAGGAGTGACGTGCAGTCACTTCCTCCTAGCATGTGATGTAATAACAGAGGGCCCGGTAGTGCTGTTAAAGCACCCAGCGCTGACTGGGCCCCCTTACAATCCACATCCATCGGGTGGCCCTGACAGCAAGGATGGACCCCATGGACGGCAGGCCCGGCGGTTTGCCGCAAATGGTGATGGCGGTACCCGGTCGCAGGGGTACCGCCATCTCGCACTCGCCCTCCTGCCCACCCAATCTTTCAAAATGAGGAAATCCCTACCACCCACCTGGAATCCTGAAACACCCACTAGTGGGCGGTAGGGACCAGGTTGACGACCCATGGTCTAAAAGGCAACATAGGCCTAGCAAATCAATCTGGCAAATTTCAATGTGCCACCATTTGAAATACACTAGGGTGTCTGCTTTTCAGAAATATATGGTTTGATGGGGGTAAATTACATTGGCCGGCTTCAAAACTGACCCAAATAGGACATGGGGGCATGTCCAGCTGAGAAAATTCCAAGTTGGAAAACTGGAATGCACATCCTTCAAATAAGGTCTTTTAGCCCCCAGAGAACCCGCTACATCTATACATTGTGGTATCACTGTACTCAGGAGATGTTGCTAAACACATATTAGGGTGTTCTTTGGCA
The DNA here is from genome assembly GCA_933207985.1 of Pelobates cultripes. Lineage (NCBI taxonomy): Eukaryota > Metazoa > Chordata > Amphibia > Anura > Pelobatidae > Pelobates > Pelobates cultripes. The sequence continues at coordinate 167,621,897 of OW240917.1, forward strand.
GTAACCCTTCACATTCTCCGTACATGTCTTCTTAAATTGCTATATGTGTCAAAATTGGTGGTAAAATGGTTGCATGAAAAGAGTCAAAATACCCCAAGTTTAATACCTTAGGTTGTCTTCTTTTAAAAAATATATACATGTGTATGGTTATTCAGGGATTCCTGACAGATATCCGTGTTACAATGTGACTTGCATTAATTTTGAAAAAAATGGTTTGGAAATAGCAAAGTGCTACTTGTACTTATACTTATGTTAACATTGGGCATTTTTAAACTCAGGACAAAATTTAGAAACTATTTAGCATGGGTGTTTTTTGGCACTTGTAGATGCGTAACAGATTTTGGGGTCAAAGTTCGAAAAAGTGTGTGTTTTTTTCAATTTTTTTTACCATATTTTATAATTTATATGATATGATGAAAATAATGGTATCTTTAGAAAGACCATTTAATGGCTAGAAAAACGGTATATAATATGTGTGGATACAGTAAATGAGTAAGAGGAAAATTACAGCTAAACAGAAACACAGCTGAAATGTAAAAAGAGCCCTGGTCCTTAACGGTAAGCAAATTGAAAAATGTTCTGGTCACTAAGGGGTTAAATCTCTTTTACCACTTGGATGCTCAGAACAGTGATTTGTCCAAATCTCTTTAGCAGAGGAATATCTTGCTCACAATGTATTACCTCATGTAGTTTTGTCTCAGTTCCAAATACTGATACATTCATTTCAATGCATTTTGTGAAATTATTAATAAACACTAAACGGAGAAGTGGACCTTTAAAACATTCCATCCTTACCATCCTTGTAGGACCAGATTTCCCATTAGGCAGTGTAGGCCCCTGTCCTGTAGGGTGTACCTTTTTCAGCACTTATAGTGTTCCTTTTTGAAATTAAAGGGGTATTATATGCATCAAAATAACTTTAGCTGAATTAAGCAGTTTTAATGTATAGATCATGCCCACGCAGTTTCAGTGCTCAATTCTCTGCGTATTCGGAGTTAAATCACTTTTGTTTCTGCATGTGTAGCTCTGTCACACCTCCCTTAGCTATGACTCACACAGCTGGTATGAAAAAAATGGTTAAATTTTCAGTCAGATGTTTACTTGCATTAGAAGTTTTTAACTCTTGGTCTGTAAATTGAACTTTTATCACACACATTAGGATCCTGCAGGAACTAGAAGCTATTAACAGAGAACAAGGTAAAAAATATAGATAAAAAACAGAATGCAAAATAAATAAACCTAGCATATCCAGTCTGTCAAATGTATGCCGTCACTATACTAACAGTTGTTAAGTTTGAATAAAGGTTTCTGATGTTAATTACTACTGTCTTTTTTTGTTCACAATGAATTCCTGAATAAGATCCCTTATACCCTTCCCGACTGAAGACAGAAATTTTCCGTCAAGCTTGTCCTTGCGTTAAGGACCCTTGACGGAAAATTTCCGTCAACAACTAAAGTTAACCCCAGATCGCCGCAATCGCCTCGATCGCGGGGTTAACGCTCATCAGTCTGCCTCGGTATTCGAGGCAGACCGGGAGCACCTGATCGCGCTGCCCCTGCAGCAGTGATTGCTCTGACAGGCTGTCAGAGCGAGCACATGTGCTGCAGGGACTCACGATCCGCCACCCTGCTCTTCCGCGGTCTGTGTGAAGGGTAGGGAGACGATCAGTGATGATCCTCTTCACCCTGTGTAAAAAAAAGAAATAAAATAAAGTTAAATCCCACCCCCCCTTTCCCCTTCTTTAATAAAATTAACCCCTTCACTGCCAAATGAACACTGACTACAGTGATCAATTGGCAGGGATTACATTTTACTGTCATCTGATTTTTTTAAAAACCCTGAGGGTTATTTTATTTTTAACCCTCAGGGGTTAAATTTATTTTATTAATTAATTTCAATATTTTAAAATTATATATTTAGCTAGCTGGGGTGGGTGGAAGTTAGTGGGGAATTTGGGCATCTATGTATATATGACATGAAATTAAAGCTCTGTTTGCCCTGTGAAAAACGGTATATAATATGTGTTGTTGCAATAAATGACAGAGATGCAAATTGTGTTTGAACACAAACAGCAAAAAATGCAAAAATGGCTAGTGTTCTTAAGGGTAAGACACGTTTTTGAAGCTGTGTCCTTAAGGGGTTAAATAATTCCCAACCACAAAAATAAAGGAAATCTCCAGTCCTAAAAAAAAAAAAATAGAAATGGATGCACATACCAGTCCTTCTAGAGTTAAGAAACAATGTTCTCTCATCAAGACAGATCACAAGTTGGGTTAAACAGTGCCTGTCAAATAGAAGTTTTACATTTTGTGAGCCACCAGCAGACACCAGTCAGTTATGAATGAAGGACCATGTAAATCTGAACAGTGTCCGGTCATGTGATATAGATATAAACGGTTCTGGACAGACAAAATAACATTCTCTACATACATACGTATTCAATTAATACATTGATGAATTCTCCCTGGATATAGTTTTGGAGGAATATTGCTAAGAACTTAATGGAGATTTTGCGAGAATGCAATGCACTCATAGAAACTGGATACTTTGAACATATAAGTTTTAGGAGTATAGTTAATTTAAAAAATAAATGTGCTCAGAGGGAACAATAATATGCCCCTTGTATACACTTGCCATAAATGTGTAAATAAATGTGAAAATAAATTTTCCATTCCAATTGTCAGAATCAATATTTAAGAATATCTTCCTAAGCGCTAGGTAAGTTAGAAAAATACCAGTAGTATGAGAATGTAGCTTTCATTTCAGAAGATCAGAAAGGTTATGGCCACCTGAGAAATGCATTGTTGACTAGAACATTATCAGAAAGTGTGGCAGCTACTATCAAAAAGCAACAGTCATATTCCTTGACAGCTAGGCTCATCCCCTGGTGTTTTGAATCTTATAACAAAATGCTGAATTCCCTGAGTAGCCTAATCTGGCAATTTCAGGAATATGTTTTTACTAAATACATACCCCTGTATAACATACAATAAAATGTAAATATATTTACCTATTGAATATTTGAAATATTCTGTTGGCAGAAAACAGATCTGTCCACTGTCAAGCAAGATTGTATAATATAATCTGTATAATGCTGACACAAAAGAAAAAAAAAAGGTGTATTTAATGTCACATGATACTAGAAATGCTGTGCCTGAAATATATATTTTTAAGACCGTTTAGCCCCAATTTCCTTCTATATCTACAGGAGTAATAGGATATTTTCTTAAATTATACACTTCACATATTACAAATTGACTTGTACATCACCAAGTGGGATGTAGGTGTGGATAAAACTCTGTGCCACTACTCATGGAGTTATATAATTTAGAGTTAGGAGAAATTCACCACTTTAATATCCAAAATTACTAGACTATTCTTTACGAATATACATTGTTTTTGCGTTATGATTTTGTGAGACCTGGTATTTGCAAATAATGGATATTTTTCCTTATGCTCAATTTTTCTTTTTCTTAGGATGGGAAATAATACAAACTAGGAATACTATATTGTGACAGTTTCTATCATACAAAATTAGCAATTTTTGCAATTGCAATGTTCCCATAGATGACAATGGGAGACTTATTATTAAGATACCAAAGTTTATCTATTTCATAACATGTCAGCACAAAGTATCTCAATAATTCTATATTATGATTGGAAAAGAAGAAAGCATCAAGGAAACTGAAAAGTTTTGAAAAATATTTATTTTTATTGTCTATAAGTCTCTTATATCTATACACAATTGTTGTTTTGTCCTAATGCTATCTTATTATTATGCATCCTTTTTTCCAGATAAATACATTTAAAAAATCAGACACGAGGCTCCAACTAGACTTATCTCTGTTTACTAGTGCATCGTCACAGAAACATTGTTAAAGGGACACTCCAGATCCCTAAAGCACTTCAGCTTGCCCTCTTTTGTCATATTGCTGATTTTACTAGAAAATGTCATTCTTATAAATTAAACTTGTAGTCAATAAGACAACTAGTCCTTTTACATCCTGATTGTTTAGCTCAGTGACTTGAGGACCTGCCCAGAGCACCTGCCTTGCAAAGAGTTCTCATTGAGCTGCATTGGGAAGGATGTGATTGGACAGCTACAGAAAGTCTGGGTGGGGTCAGAAGGGGAGGGCTTGCAAAGGCAGCAGACAAAAGAAATGCAGCTTGTGCAATTGTTATATTTCCCCAGCTGATAATGTGTTTTATTTGTCTGTTTTGTGCTGTGTGTCCATTTTAACACTCTAATTACAATTAAAAGCTAACTATCATTAATATTAGGTAGCTAGTAGGTTTCAGGATAACAACCCTTTTGTATTAGTTTTTGCAAGCTTGCATATTTAAATGCTTGCATATTTTATTGGGTTTTATCTGCTAAGTATTGATTTTTGGTTCGGGCAGTGATTTGGGCAGTGGCTTTAAATAGAATACTCATTAACTCTGCTAAAAATTTGTAGAATGTATGTTCTTATTAATGGTGCTAATCAATTTTAGAAGCTTTTTGATGTACTGAATTTGATGCTGTATCAGCACTATTACAGCTGTCATTTTTTTATAATTTGTACATATTTAATAGTATATATTTTTAATACATTAGCTTAAAATAGTTATTGTTTCCATGTATTTACATATAGTTGTGTCCTTAAGGGGTTAAATATGATTAATTAATGATGCAAAAGCTTTTTTTTTGCATTAAAAATATCTGTCTGTTCTTCAGAAATAGAAAAGCAAATAGAAAAACAAGTCATTTCAGGTTCATCAGAGAACAGCCTGGCAAAAAATACGGCTAAAAGAAGCAAAAATAATAATTATATGAAATTCAAATAAATATAATGAGTGTAATCTTCATATTCACAAAAGAACACAAACACCAGCTGTCAATTCCATTGACCCAGATTACAATAGTAATTTCAGCATTGAAAAAAATAAGCAAAAAGCTGATTTATTTACAAGCTGTCTCATATGAACAAATAAGATGAATTACGAAAAATTGTCTGTCTAACTTACCTCTCCTTCATTTAACTGTTGATTACTGGTATTACCTGAATATTCCCTTTATTATTTTTATTTTACTATTAAAAAAAAAAATACACAATTTATGTGAATATGTGTTTAAACAAGCAAAATTAGTTTACTGGTAAATTAACAAAATTACAATTGCAAATATAGCAACATAGATAACTCATATTAGGTGTATTTCAAATTTAAAGTATGTCTAAGCTATGAAATAGGTACATTCAGCAGTTTGAAAAGTGAGTTTACAAAGGATCAGTTTGGTTATTAGTTGGTGCCTAAATTTCAGGTGCATCATAAACAAATGTGTAAAAATAATTGCAAGGGGTCCACGTCTGGATTATCCCTTTAAACTTGTAGAGAATCAAAAATGGGTCGCGGTGCCTAGGGAGATATCAGCTATGCCTCACTGATGATGCCTAACAAGGCTGAAACAATCGTCTGGGGTTGCTGTATCTCTCGTGCAGAGAGAACTTGCTGGCATTTTGGATCTGGACTGCCCGTATGGGTGGGACCAGTATGATATGCTTCGGATATGTTCTCTCTGTAATGGCACAAGATGAGCAAAAATCAGCTTGAGAACTGAGCGGGGACCAACCGAAGGGCAGGCTATTTCAGCTGCTGCCCATTCTCAGTATTCTCTTGCGACCCATTTTTGACTCTCTACAAGTTTAAAGGGATAATCCAGACGTGGACCCCTTGCTCACGGTGCCTAGGGAGATATCAGCTATGCCTCACTGATGATGCCTAACAAGGCTGAAACGATCGTCTGGGGTTGCTGTATCTCTTGTGCAGAGAGAACTTGCTGGCATTTCGGATCTGGACTGCCCGTATGGGTGGGACCAGTCTGATATGCTTCAGATATGTTCTCTCTGTAATGGCACAAGATGAGCAAAAATCAGCTTGAGAACTGAGCGGGGACCGACCGAAGGGCAGGCTATTTCAGCTGCTGCCCGTTCTCAGTATTCTCTTGCGACCCATTTTTGACTCTCCACAAGTTTAAAGGGATAATCCAGACGTGGACCCCTTGCTCACGGTGCCTAGGGAGATATCAGCTATGCCTCACTGATGATGCCTAACAAGGCTGAAACGATCGTCTGGGGTTGCTGTATCTCTCGTGCAGAGAGAACTTGCTGGCATTTTGGATCTGGATTGCCCGTATGGGTGGGACCAGTCTGATATGCTTCAGATATGTTCTCTCTGTAATGGCACAAGATGAGCAAAAATCAGCTTGAGAACTGAGCGGGGACCAACCGAAGGGCAGGCTATTTCAGCTGCTGCCCGTTCTCAGTATTCTCTTGCGACCCATTTTTGACTGTCTTTAAACTTATGTTTGCCATACAATGTTCAACTGTTCTTGTCAATCTTCTTAAACTTAAAAAAAAAAAGAGGCAGATTTTTCTAGGAGTTATCTCCTTTCCTTGTTTACCAAGCTTGTATGAAATTCACTATGACTCTGTAATGCCTGTCATGTATCCTTTCAATGCCTCAATAAAACAAAGAATTAAAAAAAAAAATATGGTACTAAATATGGTAAATTGAAAATACAGCAACATATTCTAGCCAGAGTGGCTTATTTTCTGAAAAATATGTATGTTCACGTCAGTGGAAAGTCCATCAGAGATGATCTTGTTAGAATAGGTCTCTTACCTTCTGTCATTCTGTCTAAATGATTATTTTAACCCATAAAAAACTGTTTTCTTTGATGTCGTATATAATTCAGAAATTGAGGGGAATATTTTTTGGCAATGCCATTCTCAGAGGGACTTATTGTTTCTTTTTATCATTTGCAGTTAAACATACATGGCACATTTTTAATGTTTCAGTAGGCTACTATATGTATGGGAGATTATTTAACCCCTTAGCGACCGAGGACGGTTCAGGACCGTCATCGGCATTTTTGGCTTGCCGACCGATGACGGTCCTGAACCGTCCTAACGGTCTGGGGGTACTTACCTGATCGCCGTCGTTCCCCCGGCGGCGATCAGTGTTCCTCCGGTTGTGGGGAGACTGCCTGCAGCCCAGACAGTCTCCCCACGGCAGATTAGGACCCCTGTGGCCATGTGATCGCTTAACACAGCGATCACATGGTCACAATAGGTGTCCATAGTGCTGCCTGCAGGGGGACTGTCTGTGCTGACAGGCAGTCTCCCTGCTAATGTAAAATCAAAAATAAAAATAAAGTTAATGGTAATAAAAAAAATAATAATAATTATATAGGTGTATATATGATATATAGACATATAATATATCTATATAATATATGTCTATATATCATCTATATAATGCCATACTAAGTGTATTTTTATATTAATATGTACTTATATTAATATAAAAATACACTTATAATTAAATTACACACGTATATATATAATATATATAATAACTATATATATTGTATATATATATATATTATAAAATATAAATAATAAGTAATTTAAATTAAATAAAAAAAATTTAAAATAATAATAAAAAAATAAAAAAAAATATATATCTATATGAAATTTTATTCTAACTGTATTTTAAAATTAATATATATATATTTATATCAAAATACACTTAGAATGAATTTGTATATATATCTATGTATATAAAAATAAATAAAAATAATAAGAAATATACATATGTCCATATACAAAATTACATAAATAATTATATAAATATACACGTAGACTTCAATATATAAATATGCATATATATTTAAATTCTACGTGCGTATTTATGTAATAGTTTTACATAATTCAGTAATTTTATTGATTGCAATTTAAGGGACCTGCCTGCCAACCCAGGCCGAAATTCCAGAGAATTGAATTTGCTAGCACTGTATTTTACCCTGTAACGTTCTACGACACCCTAAAACCTGTACATGGGGGGTACTGTTTTACTCGGGAGACTTCGCTGAACACAAATATTAGTGATTCAAAACAGTAAAACATATCACAGCGATGATATTGTCAGTGAAAGTGACTTTTTTTGCATTTTTCACACACAAACAGCACTTTTACTGATGATATAATTGTTGTGATACGTTTTCCAGTTTTTAAACACTAATATTTGTGTTCAGCATGTCTCCTGAGTAAAACAGTACCCCCCATGTACAGGTTTTATAGCATTTTTGAAAGTTACAAGGTCAAATATATGGGTCAAATATTTTTACATTGAAAATGGCCAGGTTGGTTACGTTGCCTTTGAGAGCGTATGGTAGCCCAGGAATGAGAATTACCCCCATGATGGCATACCATTTGCAAAAGAAGACAACCCAAGGTATTGCAAATGGGGTATGTCCAGTCTTTTTTAGTAACCACTTGGTCACAAACACTGGCCAAAATTAGCGTTCAATTTAGTTTTTTTACTTTTTTCACACACAAACAAATATGAATTCTTACTTTGGCCAGTGTTTTCGACTAAGTGGCTACTAAAAAAGACTGGACATACCCCATATTGAATACCCTGGGTTGTCTACTTTAAAAAAAATATGTACATGTGGGGTGTTATTCAGAGATTTATGACAGATAATAGTGTTACAATGTCACTATTGATAAATTTAAAAAATGTATGTTTTGAAACCGCAATATTCTACTTGTACCTATAGCCCTATAACATGCAAAAAAAAGCAAAAAAGCACGTAAACACGGGGTATTTTTAAACTCAGGACAAAATTTTGAATCTATTTAGCAGTTTTTTTAATTCGCTTTTGTAGATGAGTAAAAGATTTTTCAAGTAAAAGTCAAAAAACATGTATTTTTTTCAATTTTTCATCATATTTTTTTATTTTTTTTAAATTAAAATACATGAGATTATATAAATAATGGTATGTAAAGAAAGCCCCTTTTGTCCTGAAAAAAACAATATATAATTTGTATGGGAACAGTAAATGAGAGAGCGGAAAATTCCAGCCAAACACAAACACCACAAAAGTGTAAAAATATGCCTGGTCGCAAATGTACAACATCGCAAAAACAGTCCAGTCCTTAAGGGGTTAAAAACATTAAGGAAAGATTTACAAAAAATCCTAAACAGATGATAACAATAAGCTAGAATCAAACCACAGCCCAATTAGCCCATTATTTGTTTAATCCCCACTCACGTCTCAATCAAGACCTGTCTCAATCTTGCATGACCTTTTCCATAAATAACGTATTAAATTTGCATTTCAATAAAAAATTGTGCCATTTATTTTAATCCTACCTAAAAAGGCAGCCTAAATCCACAATGCCAGCATGTTCCCTCTGCAGAAGAGATACAGCAACCCCTGGCAATTGATTTAACTTTCAACAGGCCTAGACGATGATGCATAACTAATATCTTTCTAGGAACTATAGCAAGGGGTTGAACATCTGGATTACCCCGTTGACTTAGGCAGATAGTGTTACGGGCATATGCAAATACATTTAATTCTAAATATTTATCAAACTGTGTACTTTGTCTTTAAGAGATTCTGCACACTGACAATTTGTTAGAAAATTAAAAAAAATATTGTTTTCATACAATGTTTCAGTGAATATGGTGTTCAGACTTTAGGACACCATCTTGTCCTAGGTTAGTGGAATTCCCAAGGTCAGGGAATTTCCCACGTCATGTGTACCCTCAAGTTTTAGTCTAAACATAGATAGGATGTTCCCATGTGAAATGACCAAGTTATGGCATTGTATCTTTGCCAAGTTAAAGTAGGTCCTAATTGAATACAGTAAGGCTTGAATATAGTAAGATTTTGCTATATTTATGGAGGCATGAGGGGCCCAGGAGGGCTAGATGGTGGTTTTAACACCATAGGGTCAGGAATACATGTTTGTGTTCCTGACCCTATAGTGATCTTTAATATTATGACACATAGGAGAAATTGTGGAAACAAAGACGCTGCTCCATTTTATCATGACTGGAAGGTTGACTTGTTCAAGAGGGTATGATATTCTATCTTACTGATATTGCAAGCATATACTTTAATCTTATAAACTCTGGTATTATTTATTGTAATGGATTATTTCGTTTTTATATGTCTATATTTATATTTTTATTTAATAAAATATTTAAAAAGACAAAACTTCATGGCTTCAAAGACAATCCCTATTTTATATTGTATTCTCATTTTTTAAATATATTTTAAATAGAGGAACTCTTACTAACTATATAATATTATGTCTAAGATATCTGTATGGTTAGCCCTGCTCAATTCTATGCTTTAAGACATTATATTGGTAAATTGGGAAACCGGCTCTGGTTACAATAATGCTAAAACAAAACTTGAATATAACTTATAAAATAGTAGTCTTATTGACTAAAATTAGAATTTAAAGTGAATATATAGTGAATTTCAAATGTAAGGCCAGAGTAGCCAAACTGATGGCATAGCTGACAGATATTTTTCCAGTTTGACTATTTTGGCCTTAAATGTTAAATTCATTTTGAACTCTCACTTCAGTATGTCAAAAACGTAATTAACTTGCCCGTTAGTCAGTTTAAGGTGTAGCTTCTGCATTAGTGATATAGAAAATGTGGGGCTGAGCCACAAGTACATGAGGTAACTTCAATTTTGTGTCATACCTATCAGATTTATAAAGAACTGGGGGTGGTGCCAGCAGCTGGAAGACTGTCAAAGTGATCATTTAAAAATGTTTGGTTACTACAGACATCTGGCAATATACTGAGCACAGATTTTATTTTGTTTTATGGAATTATTTTCTATAGTTATACAACTGGCATTCAGCATCGGCAACAGGCCAAAAATAATGAACCATTCTACTCTTTCCATACTTCCTTTCTGAGTACAATGAATAGCCAAATCTGTAGAAGTTGTTTTTCAGAATTCATGTTAACAGAAAAGTTGAAGAATGGATCACAAGATGAAGTCATATGGATAATTTGGTCTCCACTCAAAGTTAATTAAGAGTCAATGAGATAGACTAACGCACAGCACAGCTGTTATTATTTTTATTACACTTTTTTTGTATGTTTTGCAAAACCAGATGGCAATTTATATAGCCCAATATAATGCAATAGATGCATTATAATTTCACATATTGTTTGCTATTATCCAGAACACTCCAACAGACCATGTTCAGATCTCAGGATTCATATGTTGACTGATTTTATGTCACTGATCCATGCTGTTTTTATTTATTTTTATTTAACTGTATACGTGGGTTAAATCTGGTCAAGTATGTTAGTTAGTCTGTGTACTAAATAAAATTATCTTTTCTTAATTAAATAGGTTTGTGTAAATTGTTTATTTTACCAAATAAGATTATTTTTATTGGATGCATTCTTCCCTGGGACTGTTAAATGTCTGTAGATTTCTGAAAAATCTTAACTTGTATCATGTTTTAATTAATACCACGAAGATCTTAACAGCTGACAATACCTATAAACAAACTTCTTCAGGATGTGATAAAGTAATTTTAGTTTATGCAGTACTCATGTTTTAATGAACATATGTTTTATTAAACATTTGTCTGAGTCTGAATGATTTGATTAAAAAGGAATTCTTTGATGGTTTTACATAATGGTATGCCCAAATGAACTAGACTAAATTGGAGTTACATATATTGGAACAGTAATTTGTGATACCCTGAACATCCAACCATTTTGAGTTCCCACAGATTTCACTGTAAAAAAACTGGTTATAAGCTAGCGGTTACAATTGCCAATTTTTATGTACCAAATACAAGCTAAAATGCTCCCCCTCCCCCAGTTTTGCTGAAACACAGATTAAATTCAGGCTCATTTGTCCAGAATTTTTAGTTCAAATGGCCCCATATGCAGCCAAAAAGTTTTGTCTAATTCTGTTTGGTGAATAATTCTGATGATAACGACCTTTCCTTTAAGCACCAGCAATATATATATATATATATATATATATATATATATATAAAAAAAGAATTTTCATTGTTATGTATGTTTAGTATTGAAATCGTTCTGTATTCTGAGATCCACACATCACTAGATATTTCTTTATGCTTGTGTCTTAGAAATAAAAATGTAACTTCAAAACCTATTAGAACAATACACAAGGTCCTTTTTTTTCTAAGGGTATATTCTTTGGTCATATTGTTGTGTCACATGTAAGTCTCCAACTATGTGGCGCTAGCTGCATAAAAGTCTTAAATATAAGCAAATAAACATGCTGTGCTAGTTTTCTTCTTTGAATGCTTTTATATGAAAATTATTTGTCTGGGTCTGCTTTCAATATACACAAACTGTTCTTAACTATTCTACTTGTTTGGAAAGCACTTTGTTTGCCCCCTAAGACATAATTTGCTGTAACAGTTCTCAAAGAAAAATGATTAGTTACTAATTACTATTAGCTAACCATTTTTTATTTTAATATCGAAGGAAAAATCTGGGCACACAAAGTGTTTGAGCAGACTTTATTCAGTAACAGGGTGAAGCAATGCTTTGGTTTAACAATTAACCCTTTCTTAAACCAAATTAGATATTTAAAAATACACATATTTATAATTAAAATAGTGTAGAACTTACCCATTAACGTGGACAACGTGAATAAGGTAAAGGACAGAAGTAGTGTAGCAAGTGCATGATTAGACAATGTCACAAAGAACATCAAAATAATTTAAAAAATATGTATTCATTTAATAGACATGTGGTCTACATTATTAGACGATTGCAAAAAAAGGAGTAACCAAATCTCAGCAATGAAAATAGAGTGAAAAATGTGTCACTCTGAACCCTCAGTTAGAACTATGTGACATCTGGCTCACAAGCAATGCATTCCTACAGTTAAGAATCAACAATACAGCACATAAAACATTACAATGGCGCAACAATGAGAAACACTACAGATAAACAAAATAATTTAAACAATACAAACCTAATAAATATAATCACAATAAATTGCCATTCATACTTCCATCTGGTCCATATAGGACCATTAAACATCTAGCACTCTTACTACCTATAGGGAAATAGAAAAATAAACAAATGTTATAATGAGAAATAACACTCCAAATAGAAAGTTAACAAGTGCCAAAATAACAACAAAAAAGTGCAAATTATAAGCTAAATATATGGCCAACATAAAGTGCTTATGTCATTAGATCTAATTAATGGTGTGTATGATGCAATGGCAAGAGACAGATTCTCTAATAATCATGTGCAAAGCCCATCCAATAGTGTATGTAATAGTATACATGGTGCCATAAAAAAGAGACTGAATAATAAGGTGCCCATAAGAGCTTGTATACTAAAAACAAAATTTGAGCATCTTATTGATGTGACAATACAATTTATAATAAGCACAAATATACAACAGTGTCAGATAAAGTGTAACACTTAACCCAATATAATGGTCAGATGATTGGTGCAAAAATAGAAAACTAAGCAATCCTAAAAGTACACTAGTGACCAACACTGGTGATGTAGATGGCCTTTCAAATAAGCAAAGAGAAAATACATAAATACCTTTGATGAATGACCACTCATTGTATTCATAGTTGAGGCCCTTTGGATGGAACGAAATGGTCTCTTACACCTAAAGTTTTTTTGACAGTCTCACCACCTCTTCTAATCATGAGTAAGTGACTAACAATTTGATAGATGTTTATACTCTTTAACCCCTTAAGGACCAAACTTCTGGAATAAAAGGGAATCATGACATGTCACACATGTCTTGTGTCCTTAAGGGGTTAAAGTGAGCTAGAATTGGTAAATGTAATAACTCAATTTTATTAGTGGATTTATGTTTTGAAAACCTCACCTTCATTTTCCAAGTAGTTTACCTATGAACACAAGACCACACATTTTAAAATATACACAACATATGTAGTGTCACAAGTCACAAAATATTAGATTTTGTATCACTTGCCATTATACTGATGATAGAAACTATCCCCACATATTTGGCATTACAGGTTAGGCAATTCAGACATGGATGGACCTAATAATGTAATATAGGTATTTTTCTTAAAGTACTCGGCTCCTTAAGAACACCTGGGCTCCTCTGCTGCAGCCTCCATATCTGCCTCCTGTGATGTAAGCATCCAGGCAATGGATTGGAGGTAAGCATGCACAGGTAAATGCTGCACTCCTCCAATCAAATGCTGCTCCTGAGTATTATTCAGTCTGGAGGAAGAGGCACCTTTAGTGGCTTACAGGAAGACAGCCACTAGTGGTGGATTTAACTTAACTAAAAAAAAAACTGCAGTGTTTTACATTGCAGAGTTAAAATAACAGGACCACTTCATCCAGACCACTTCACGGAGATGAAATGGTCTGCATGACTATAATATTCCTTTAATTCCAGGTAAATCCACATTCACCAATCTATCTTGGACAGATGGCATTTTATAGACTGACAGTCAAACAAGATCTTCCAAGGCTCTTTGAACTTTGGATTAATATGCACTATATTTAGAGGAAGTTTTAATTCTACTGCGATTCTCAGAAATAGATTTAGCTATAGTTTTGAAGTTAAACTGTAAGCACCAAAGCAACTTTAGCTTAATAGAGTGGTTTTGGTGTATAGATCATGTGCCTTCAGTTTGATTGCTCAATTCTCTGCCATTTAAGAGGTAAATCAGCCTTAGTCAGGCCTCCTCTGAATGTGACCCACACAGTTTCCCTTTAAGTTCCTGTAAAGAAAGATCTAATGTTTAAATTTCCTTTATTGCACAGCTGTTTAAGTTCATAAGGCAGAGTAGTCCTATCTATTTTTGAAACACAGCATTCTGTTACTAAAAAAGAGGGCCAGGAACCTAGTTGCCTAAATGTCTTGCACATATGATCAAGATGCTCATTCGTCCATTTGGTTATTAAAATGGTCTATTTAATTCAAGTGATTTGACTCAATAGGTGCTTTTTGCACAACAAATTAACTTTATCTATAGTGTGATGCCACTTGTAAACATCATTTGTTGAGCAAAGCATTGTCAGGGTACCTGATGTCTCTTTTCAGGCTGGACCTCAACTTGGGGATCTCCTCCAGAAGTAAAGGGACTGTCCTCAGTCTCCTTCCTCTCTCCACAGCAGTTCCAATGCTGGTTGTTGTGGCTTTTTATGAAATGGCGCATGAAGGTCAACGTCATGACGTCATGAAAATAGAACATTTGGGGGGCGTGACTATCTAATCACAGAGCCACACCATAAAAAAGGCTCATTAAGTTTGAACCATAACAGGCAATGATTCAAAGCTTCTCTGTTCACTATTGTCAGGATCGTGACAGGGATCCAATACGCAGAGTGCGGACAGAAGGAGGTACGTATACCGGACCTTAGAATGGCCGGACTAACGTATAGACAAAACAAGAATGGTCAAAAAGTAAGCCGAGGTCGAGGGAGCCGGAGGACAGGTAAGCGAGGAACAAGCCGAGTCAAAGGAGAGGAGAGAACAGCAGGACAAGGTACAAGCAAGGTCAAAACCGAAAACACAAAGAGAGAGAACGCGCTGAGTGACTAGCAAGCTAGAACCACGACAGGGCAATGAGCAGTAGTAAAAGTTTCCCTTAAATACCCTGTCACCTTAATTGAGACCACGCCCCCAAAAGGTCCGGGATTGCGGTTCCCAGCGCATCACGAAAATTATGACGTCATGACGTCGACGCTAGCCGTCGCGTCATAAAAGGGGGAGGAGCTAGCGCGACCGCGCGAAAACGGCCGGAAAAATGCCGAAATGCTTGGAGGGGAAGCCCCTATGAAGAGAGACTGACCTCCTCAGAGGCATAATTTACAGGTACCCTGACAACTATAGTGCATACTCTAGCTTGTTGTATTTGTTATTTTGACTTCAGTTCTGTTTTGACTATTCTGTATTCCCCTTCCATTTGATTCAGTTTGTACTTTATCGCATATTCTGTTTTTTGGCTTCCTTGTCCTTGGCTTTTCCCTGACTATTCTCTGTCCTTGCTAACATTAGTCCGGCCACTGTAAAGTCCGGTATGCGTTTTCCTGTTTGTACACTGTGTATTAGATCTCTGTGACGTTCCTGACACGCATCTGGTAATCTGCATACATTTAGAGGTAATTTCAGGTATTTCTAAGCTTTTTAACTGTCTCATCTAAACTGTACCTACCATACCATGAGGAGGATATAAGCCAGGAGTGCCATCTTCCAGAAAGTAGCAGGAAAAACAATAAAGAGGTTTGGTGATTGACACCAATGGTGCTTTATATCAATGTAAGAAACTAACTTTATTCTCAATAAATGCTACTTTGTTTTATGGAATATCAGTTTATGTGCACTGGTTGTGTACTATTCTTCCCTCTCTATTTGTTACTTAAGGCATTGGGATGCTCTGCCTAGTGAAGAGCCATTCAATGGTTAAAATAATAGATTAAGCGATAACACAGGACATTGACATATATAGCTTTATTTTTAAGTAAATATTTAGTAAAATCACTTTTTACCCTCTAAAATGAAAAATATTTTTTATTATAAGAGTGAACATTGGCATTTTAATTGCCCTGCCAAACAATATAATTTTTTTCCTGTGTAAATAATAGGTTTCTGGGTTCCTTTCTATCAGGTGAGTTGCTGCTCTTTGTGGTAGATTATTTATTTTATTTGTAATGTTGCAAATTGAATCTTTATCATTATTGTCAATAATCTGTTTTATTATTTTTGTATTGTCACATCAATAAACTACTGACATTTAGGTTTTAGTATATAATACCTCTGCGGACACTTTATTTGATGCAGTTTATTATTTGATATGCTTTGTACTTTATTATTGAGTCTCTTCTTATTGTGCCATAAAAACAAATATATACACTATTGATTGCACTTTGCACTTTATTATTAGAGTCTGTCAATTTCTATGGCGTCATACAGACCATAAATTAGATCTCTTAACTTTAGCACTTTATATTTTCTGTCTATATATTTGGCTCTCAATTGGCACTTTTTTATTTATGTTATTATGACACTTGTTAGCTTATCTATGTGGAGTATTATTACTCAATAGTACACATATTTATATTTTTGTTTACCCTGTAAAGGGTATCCATTGAATAGCAAGAATATATGTATATTTTTTATATATCTTTATTAACAGTTTTGTTTGTAAAAAAAAAACAAAAAACAAAAATGACATATACGATTTATATAAATATCAATACATAGCACTTGTACAAATATAAATTAATTACATTTGTATAATCAAGAGTATACATATACAAAAAGAACAATGTTTCTCTTTTCCTCTTCTCTATTCTGTTGGTATATTCTTTCTACCCGGATATAGAGTAAACACAACATATACATTATAAAATTTTACATTTCATATCTGAGAAGAGATGAGGAGGAAACAAAAGCAAAACATAAAAAAAGAAAAAAAAGAAAAACAATAAATAAATAAATATACATTCATTCAATAATTTATAATCATTATATTTTATTGTCTCTAGTATCCCAGAGCATGGTGTGCTTCGACTGAACTATTTTTAGAGGTTTCTGAAGTATTTACAATATTATTAAATATTATTCTCGCAGGGCATAAAGTTTTTAAATTTAATTTATATTGCATACCATTTTGACCAAATCTTATCATATCTAGCTTGTGTCGATTTATCAGGATTATATAAATATTTCTCTGCTGATGCCTGAAATTTTATTTGAGTTTCGATCTTAGGCCATGATGGCCCAATTTGTGTTCAGAAATGCCTTGCTAAACATATCTTGAAGGCCAGTAATATATTTATTATGAGAAATATAGTATGTTTGTCTGTAACAGGAAAATCTAGATGCTGAAGAAACGTCTAAGGAAGTATTATATAAGCAAAATCTAATATCTCTGTAATAATTTCTGATAATTTATTTTTGATATTATCCAGATAAAAACAATCTCACCAAATATGTAATTGAGATCCCATCTTTTGTAAATATCTCCAGCATAAATCATTAGGATTTGTTTGGCTATACGAGTAGGTACCAAGTACCATCTGTGAGCCAACTTATAAAACTGTTCATGAAGGTTAATATAATGAACTGCTTTTCTAGTCCTATTCCAAGCTTGATGCCAGTTTTGTGTTGAAAAGAGAATATTATCGAAATTTTATTTCATACTTACCAGTAAATTTATTTTCCTGGCTATTTCTCATGGCAGCATCACTTATGGGTTAGCTCCACCCTCAGCCGGATCAGGACAGAAAACAATTAAACAATTAACTAGGCTGTAGGCATAAAGGGTTCCTCCTCCCTCCATACCTCAGTCCAATTGAAAACCTCAGATAAAACCCAGGGCGGGAACCTGATGCTGCCATGAGAAATAGCCAGGAAAAGAAATTTACTCGTTAGTATGAAATAAAATTTCGGTATTCCTGGCTAATCATGGCAGCATCACTTATGGGTAATACCCAAGCATACTAGCTAAAAGGGGTGGGAAAAAATAATCCACACTCATTAACTGCTATAACACATAATTTTATTACTCCGTACCAACAGAAGCAAACACGCTTCTGCCAAATTTAGTAGAAGAAGAGGCTACATCCAGCCTATAATGTTTAATGAAGGTCATAGGAGAAGACCACGTTGCTGCCTTGCAGATGTAATCAGGAGATACCTCTGCCCAATTAGCCCATAAAGTTGCCAATTTGAAGCCCAAGAGTAGTCACAGAGGGCCGATAGTGAAGAACACTGCACCTTCAAGGTACTCAGGCTTAAACCCTTATCCAATCCAGCCTGTAAGAACTCCAAAATCTGGTTCTGATCAAGGTTCAAGAAGTCTAGACCTTTGTTAAGAGTCCAGGACTTAAATGACTCCCATATACGGTGATAACACTTAGACATAGATTTCTTCCTAGACAGAAGGATATTAGTTACTGCCTCAGACAATCCTGTTTGCAGGAGCCATTCCCTTTCAAAAGCCATGCCCCCAATCTCAGTTGTACAGAGTTGGGATGGTAGACAGGACCCTGTTTGGAAGCCGCCAGTGTTCCTCCAAGAACATTTTGCACAGGAGAGGGAACCAGGACCTCCTTGGCCATAATGAGATGATAGCTATTATCACTTGATTCTCCATCCAAAATTTCTTTAGTAAGAGAAGAATTATCGGTAAGGGAGGAAACACATATCCCAGATCGAAATCCCAGATTTGAGACAAGGCATCCTGACCCATTGCCCGTTGGTCTGGAAGGAGAGAGAAGTACTTCAGGACCTGAGTGTTCCTGGCCATAGCAATTAAGTCGATCTTGGGTATGCCCCACCGAAGGGTAATTGCTTGAAATACTTCTGCATGTAGCTTCCATTCTCCTGGTAGAATGCTCGATCTGCTCAGGTAATCTGCCAAAATATTTTGAGGACCTGGTAGATGTACTGCCTTTAATCCCTGAAGATGAATCTGTGCCTGAGACATAAGAGGAGTCAGTTCCCTCAACAGAAGTTTGCTCCGAGTACCGCCTTGATGGTTTACGTATGATGCCACTGCCCTGTTGTCTGTCTGAATCGTAATCCAAGCATCTTGTATTAAGGGAAGAAACCCTTGAAGGGCCTTGAGAATAGCTCTCAACTCCTTTAAGTTTGAATGCATTTTTCTCTCTGTGTTGGACCACCTTCCCTGCTTCCAAAGAGATCCCAGATGAGCTCCCCATCCTTGTAAGCTTGCGTCTGTTGTAACCACTAACCAGTTCGGCTCCTCCCTGTGGACCCCCGTTGCTATATCTTCCTCCAAATTCTGCAGCCATACCTTTAAGACTCTGCTGGAAGTAAAGCAGATCCCAGAGCCAGGTATGCCTTAATTAAATCTGCATCCAAACGTTTTTCCATGGGTTCGCGTAAATAAGCCATTGAGTCTACTGGAAGAGTAGTCTTTTTGGCCATATGGATAACAGCCGCATCAATCTTATGAATGGACATCCAAGCTTTATAATCCACCTGAGAATATGGATATACCCTAGAAGCTTTATTCTTCAGAGTAGCTTTCTTCTCTGGCCTACTCCATTCTTGAGAGATTACTTCTTTAATAGCTGCATGAACAGGAAAGGTAGGTCTATTTGACCTAAGATCTTCAAAATACCGGTCTGATTCATGCACCTTGATGCTGAAATAGCTGTGTGGCTGGGCAGAAGAAGGAAACTAATACAGCACATTCAGAATGCTTCCAGAGCAAGGAGAAAACAGGTAAGAAACCCAATCCAGTAGCTTTAGATGTCAGCTGCCTGTGTAGCAGCACTAAGGGAGAGATACACAGAAACTAAGCTTCTCCAAAAAACCCTTGCCTCCTTTGGAGAAATATAATCACTCCACATCATAGATGGGGAACATGTATAAGGGGGATTTTTAAGGTAACCGACCCCTATAAAAATATATATATATATATATATAAACAAAAATAAAAATAAAAATGCACTCACAGGTCTTCTGGTTAATAGGAAAACTGGTGCTTTAATAAATCATCTGTGATGTTTTATTAAAGCACCAGTTTTCCTATTAACCAGAAGACCTGTGAGTGCATTTTTATTTTTATTTTTGTTTATATATTTGACGCCAACAATTTGCACCCAGGCATGTGAGTTACAAGTTTATATTTTTTTTGGAGGTGAGTGCCAAGCGTTCACCTATATATATATATATATATATACACAGCACCATAATTCAGTTTAGGGAATTATAAATATACGAACCCCTGAATTGTGCCAGAATTCCTGAAATCCAGAAGATTTAGTCCAGAATTTTCATGTATGTCAGTATATAAACTGCACACACCAAACTCAGTTAGTTCTGCCCATGCAGCCTGATTACTGAGTTCTTCAGATGAAGAGAGGCTGAACTTCATCTGGTAAGCCCACGGTAAACATGGGAGATGGCCAAAAAATAAAATCTGACTGCAGAATAAAATTCCTGTTGTCCGACTGAGGACAGAAAAAAGACTGAGGTATGGAGGGAGGAGGAACCCTTTATGCCTACAGCCTAGTTAATTGTTTAATTGTTTTCTGTCCTGTTCCTGCTGAGGGTGGAGCTAACCCATAAGTGATGGTGCCATGATTAGCCAGGAAATGTCTTTTATTAGTCTTATATAGACCTGAAGGATGTATAGGTGGTTATTATTGTGAATATACTTTCTTTGTTTACTCTGCTTAAGTGATATTTTTTTTTCTATTTGGTGTCTTCTGGAGATACCATAGTATTGCTTTACATGGCTGTACTTTTCATTTGTAGCCATAGAGATGTGTTGTTTGTGGATCAGATGTGACATAGTTCTAATCAGGGATTCAGAATGTCGTATTGCTTCTGCTCTCATTTCACTGCTGAGTTTTGGTTGCTCCTGATTTTTTTCTCTCTTTGGACATAGTGATGGTTTGATAATATAAACTGCTTGTCCATTTAATGTATATTTTTTTAAAATTCTTTTGTTGTTTGGAGTGATGTTATTTAAGTATACTCTTTCAGCTCATTACATCACTTCTGTCCATGACCCCAATGGTCCATGTTACAAGTAAGTGCCACACAATTATAAGTATATATTTTTTTACTATGTAATGAGACTTGACAAAGGCTTAATTGTTAATTGCTTCACCCTGTTCTTGAATAAAGTCTGCGTAGACATGACTTTTTGTACCCAGATTTTTTCTTCAGTATTGGTCTGCTGGTGACTTCACCCTCCTGTCTGGTAGCACCTTAATCTGAGTGTCATTATTCGAAGTGTGTTATCTCACTTGGGATTATTATATTCTTTATATTATAATGGCACACAAGAAATAGTCTATAAAGAAGAATAAAAAAAAAATGTATGGTATTACATTGCCTTAAACAATCTTGTATGCTATTATTAAAGTACAACTAATAATTTTAATTTTTTTTAACAGTTTTTACATGACATTATTATACTATCCAACTTTAAAGTAAAATAAAAAAAAGATTGTATATACAATTAAATCGTTTTTAAAATGTTTTAATGGCATACACGTTTTAAAGTAATTTTTGTGCTGAGTACCTTATTCTATTTTTTTTTACTGGATTTTCCCATCCCCTTCATATTATTAAAGGATTTGTACAAAAGTCCAAGCTTACAGTACACATCGTCAATTTATCAGATATGTTTTCGCACTGCAGATATTTTGTCCTGTCTACCATGAGGGAATATATCAAAGTGACTGCACATGTGCAAAAGAGATTTTGTTTTGAAAGAGAACAATTAATCTTTGTAACATTCTCTGGTGGAAAAACGGTTTACACCTAGCCAGTTTTAATTTTTAAGCAATCTCCAGGAGAGTATTGAAAATAAAATCATCTAGTTTATGCAGTGAACAAATGCAGTTATTATATCATTTCCAGTAGATTCAGATTAGCTGTTTATTAGTTTCCCATTTTAACAATGCATTCATATTATACAGTAAAACCATGCAAATATGGATTGTGTGTTGCATTATAGAGTGGGAGATGCATGGCAATGAAGAGGTCATATTAAATATCACATAGAAATCATAATTTAAAAGGTACACTCCACTACCAAAAAAATCCACACACCCATAAAATATCACAGTTTAGCAGATATACCCCATATATAGCTTATGGCAGTATTTAATTTTGCATTAAACTGCAGAAAGCTAGAGATCAGTTTTCTGAAGCCTTTGCAAACTCATCCCTTTTAACCAAGACAAGACTTTCTTTGGCTGTCCAATCACAGAATTCACAATGTAGCACAACGAGAAATCTTGGCAAGGCAGGTTATTTGAGCAATTGCAGCCTCTTGCATTTAGCGCCAATGAGGTAATAAAACCAGGAAGTAACAGGGCTGGTTGTCTGATTTACTGATGGGGCAAACTATAGCAAATTTACTTAAGTGCCTATTTCTATTGAAATCTGCTCTTTCTTTTGGTAAAATGAGAAAAGAGAAAGCCCTCTTTACACATAAAGCACTTTGCCAGTTGAATTGCTTTAGGGGTCTGGAGTGTCCCTCTATGAGAATAATTAATATAAGGATGCTGTGATTGTCATAGAGTGGAAATATTTACCACATGCCAAGACATTAAATGGCACAGATATGAAAGAATGTACCACAAGTGTTCAGCTTCTGTTTGTTGCCTCTGGTTCAGTTGTAAATTCTAAAGAGCATAGAGGCTATATACTATCTATACTGATTCAGAGAATGATTCTGGCCTCACAGTTCATAAGAAAGTCTGGGTTGTTAATTAACTAAACCCCAAACTTTAGAAATTAAAATATGAATTTTACAAATGTAGGTAAAAATAACAGATTTTGAAAAACTCTCCAGCTCAGCTATAGTTATAAGATAATAGTTAGAGGATAATAAGTTCCCACGAGTATAATATTGTAATATTGTTAAGCAACAAATAAACTGATAACTCAGTTGCACTCATGCTTTTGTATGTGAAACCAATAGGTTTCAAATACAACTTTTTTATTATATATAATAAATAAAAGAATATACTGACAAAATGGGAGCTCCTTTAAGTTCCTCTTTATTCATTAGAGTCAGAAATGTAGTAATTGTAAT
This sequence comes from Pelobates cultripes, assembly GCA_933207985.1. Lineage (NCBI taxonomy): Eukaryota > Metazoa > Chordata > Amphibia > Anura > Pelobatidae > Pelobates > Pelobates cultripes. The sequence continues at coordinate 167,645,312 of OW240917.1, forward strand.
TTGGGAGACCTACTGGGAAGGTCTTCTGGGGAAGCTGTTTTAATGTAACCACCATCAAGCCACTGCCACATTTTGAAGTTAGGTGCTTGGTTTTATTACTATTGTTGGCAGACATAATAAATAATATATATACACTTGTGCTCAAAGGTTTGTAAACCCTTGGAGAATTGGTAATATGTACAATTTTTAAAGAAAACATAAGTGAGCAGGCAAAACACATTTTTTTTTATTTCTTATGAAATTCATATTCAACTATAGGTTATAACAGAATGGCACATTCATAAAACAAAATATGGCAAAAAAAAAATAATTAAATGACCCCTGTTCAAAAGTAAGCATACCCTTAGTTCTTAATACTGTGTATTGACCTCTTTAGCATCAATGACAGCAGTCTTTTGTAATAGTGGTCTATGAGACCCCTAATTCTTGCAGGTGGTATAGCTGCCCATTTGTCTTGGCAAAATAGCTCTAGATCATGCAAAGTCTTTGGTCATTTTGCATGAACTGCATGTTTGAGATCTCCCCAGAGTGGCTGGATGATATTTAGGTCAGGAGACTGTGATGACCACTCCAGAATCTTCATCTTTTTCTGCTGTAACAAACCACTGGGTTTGTGTTCAGTCCTTCAGTCCTGCAACTCAGGTGCAGTAACAAGCACAAACCACAGAGATCATGAGTTTGAGAACAGGATTCTGTTTTGCCAGTGATTGCACGGGGGCTTTAATAAAAAACACACAAAAAAAAAACAAAGTAAAAGGTATCTGAAGAAGGGGTTGTTGTATAATGATTATACAACAGGGGTCAGGCAAAAATCAGAGTCAGACAGTCCAGAGGTCAGGACAGGTGGCAAACAGCAAAATCCAGAGATCAAGAAAAGTAAGGAAAGCAGCAAGGGAACAAATGCTAGGATTTCTGAGGCAGGCAACAACCAAAAAAAAACAGCTGAAAGGTGTGCTCTGCTTAATAAGTAGTGGCTCAATCACTTAACCTGGCTTCACCTGTATGAGGGGTTACCTGAGGCACGTGAGATGTGATCAGCATCCGTATGCATTAAGTGGGTAAAGAACCATGTGTCATAATGCCGTTTATACTGAATGTCATGAAATTTAACTACTTTACTACATTTAATAAATTTGCTCTAGATATTTTTATCTAATAGTAGTATGCTCTTTATATCCACGTTGCTTTGATTGTTGTGCAAGACATGAATCTATATATGTTGGTCTTTCCCTTTTCCCTTTCTCCCTCCCCTCAGACTTTTTCAAAGTCAATAACTATTTACATTTAATGGTCCACTGAACATCCCCTCCCCCATGAACAGTAAATGTTGTTATGGATGAGTAGCACTAGGCAGCACACCCAATGGGTCCCATCCCGCCACCACCTCGGTTGAGAACCCTGCCGTGTACTCCAAAGTGCTCTAATTCAAGATTGGAAGGAGGTATCCAGCTTTGAAATATACCATTTCCACACAAATATATATATTTTTTTTTAACCAGAAGTTCCTTGTTGGTTAGGGTATAAAGCCAATCCATTTTAAAAAGGAATTTGAGTTTGGTTAAGAATAAAGTAAGTGGTAGAGTACCCGGCTGGTTCAAAACCTGAAGAATGGTTTTGCGGCCCACCGCTGCTATGATCATAGAGAGAGCGTCTATTAGGCACGGGGTCACCATGAACAGGTCCCAATAATAGGAAACTGGGATTCCGGAGTAGGGGCAGGTGTATGGATGGCTAAGAGAGGGTTTGAAAGAATATATTATCTGAAAGCAGGTTGTGTGGTTTGTATGAAAGTACTGGTAGGGAGTCCAGCTGTGCCAAAAAGGAATCCAAGGTAAGATCTGAGTATCTTGACTGCGATTGGATCCAATCGAGCGCATGCCGGAGTTGAGCCACCATACAGTACTCACTGGCGGTTGGAAGATTAAGTCCTCCATTGCATTTGATTTGGTGAAGTTTAGTTAGGCTCAGCCTGGCCCTCAACCCCTGCCAAAAAAGTGCCTTAACTTTTTATTTAAAAGACATTCATTTTTTTTGGAGAGTAAGACTGGGAGTACTTAAAGCGGGTACAGTAACTTTGGGAAATTAACTAGTTTATAGAGATTGGCCCGTCCTATATATGAAAGTGGCAATTTGTGCCAGTGTTCCAATTCATTAAAAATAGAGGAGAGAACAGGAGGAATATTAAATTTATACAGTAGGCCAAGCTGTATAGGCTCGAAAGCCTACTACCAATTAAGCATATTAGGCGATGTGCATCTCTGTAATGAGAAGGGGTGTGGTCTAATGACATCAACACCCTATATCAGGTGTGCATAATTATTAGGCAACTTCCTTTCCTTTGGCAAAATGGGTCAAAAGAAGGACTTGACAGGCTCAGAAAAGTCAAAAATAGTGAGATATCTTGCAGAGGGATGCAGCACTCTTAAAATTGCAAAGCTTCTGAAGCGTGATCATCGAACAATCAAGCGTTTCATTCAAAATAGTCAACAGGGTCGCAAGAAGCGTGTGGAAAAACCAAGGCGCAAAATAACTGCCCATGAACTGAGAAAAGTCAAGCGTGCAGCTGCCACGATGCCACTTGCCACCAGTTTGGCCATATTTCAGAGCTGCAACATCACTGGAGTGCCCAAAAGCACAAGGTGTGCAATACTCAGAGACATGGCCAAGGTAAGAAAGGCTGAAAGACGACCACCACTGAACAAGACACACAAGCTGAAACGTCAAGACTGGGCCAAGAAATATCTCAAGACTGATTTTTCTAAGGTTTTATGGACTGATGAAATGAGAGTGAGTCTTGATGGGCCAGATGGATGGGCCCGTGGCTGGATTGGTAAAGGGCAGAGAGCTCCAGTCCGACTCAGACGCCAGCAAGGTGGAGGTGGAGTACTGGTTTGGGCTGGTATCATCAAAGATGAGCTTGTGGGGCCTTTTCGGGTTGAGGATGGAGTCAAGCTCAACTCCCAGTCCTACTGCCAGTTCCTGGAAGACACCTTCTTCAAGCAGTGGTACAGGAAGAAGTCTGCATCCTTCAAGAAAAACATGATTTTCATACAGGACAATGCTCCATCACACGCGTCCAAGTACTCCACAGCGTGGCTGGCAAGAAAGGGTATAAAAGAAGAAAATCTAATGACATGGCCTCCTTGTTCACCTGATCTGAACCCCATTGAGAACCTGTGGTCCATCATCAAATGTGAGATTTGCAAGGAGGGAAAACAGTACACCTCTCTGAACAGTGTCTGGGAGGCTGTGGTTGCTGCTGCAAGCAATGTTGATGGTGAACAGATCAAAACACTGACAGAATCCATGGATGGCAGGCTTTTGAGTGTCCTTGCAAAGAAAGGTGGCTATATTGGTCACTGATTTGTTTTTGTTTTGTTTTTGAATGTCAGAAATGTATATTTGTGAATGTTGAGATGTTATATTGGTTTCACTGGTAATAATAAATAATTGAAATGGGTATATATTTGTTTTTTGTTAAGTTGCCTAATAATTATGCACAGTAATAGTCACCTGCACACACAGATATCCCCCTAACATAGCTATAACTAAAAACAAACTAAAAACTACTTCCAAAAATATTCAGCTTTGATATTAATGAGTTTTTTGGGTTCATTGAGAACAAGGTTGTTGTTCAATAATAAAATTAATCCTCAAAAATACAACTTGCCTAATAATTCTGCACTCCCTGTATAGGGTGATAGGATGCCAAATGCTCCAGATCCCTACCCGGTTTCGGTATCAGCACAGTGCGTGCCTGATTCAGGGAATCTACTGAGAGTCCCTTCAGATAGATTTGTTTAAAAAGGCCTTTAAGGATGGACTGATTTGGTGTTTTAGAGTTTTATAATATTCAGCGGTATATCCATCCGGGCCTGAAGCTTTACCAGATTTAAGACACGCGATGGCTATATGAATTTCTTTTTCAGTGATAGGGGCACCAATTAGTTCCTGGGAGTCCTCGTCTAAATGAGGTAGGTTCAGAATTTTAAGGAAAGCTATACCCTGAGCATGCTGAACAGTTGGGGCTATCGATATTTTTTTAAAGTAGTCATGAAAAGCTTTGTTAATTACTGCATGAGCAGTAAGCCAGACTCCCTCCGGTGACTTAATTGCCATTACTGGTTTGAACCTGGTTTTATGGTTGGCCATATGGGCCAACAACCTCCCAGACCTCCCCCCCATCTGAAGAAGTGTTGTGTCTGAAAGTCTAATTTTTATTGGGCATGGTTAGTTGCAAATGTTTAGAGTGGATTTAGCGTCAAGGTAAGTTCGTTTGTTACGTCAGATGAATTATCCAAATACCTTGTATGAGATTGTTTGAGGTCTGTTTCTATTACTGCGTAGTCTTTCTGCCATTTTTTCTTAGCAGACGAAGTATCAGAAATTATCTGCCCCCTCATGACCGCCTTGGACGTCACCCAGAGTAATTTTGGCTCCTCCACGTGTTCCAGATTGTCATCCAGAAAGTTTGCCCAGTGAGTCTGGAAGTGAGTCTGGAACAGTTGCTGAGTCATGAGATATACAGTGAAGTGCCAGTGTCTAGTGTGTGGAGGAGTTGGAGGGGTGGATATCGCCATTGTGATAGGTGCATGGTCCGATATCACAATCGATTCGATGGTTGTTTTCAATATATATGGTAGGAGTGAACTGCTTTTTTATCCTTGGGACTGGGCCAATCCAGTGTGGTTTGTACTTTGCATGGATCTATTTGGAAACAGCCAGGGGTAAGGATACACCCCAAAAATGCCACCTTCACAGTGTCAATTACATATTTTCCCAGCTTGGCATAAAGCCCATGGTCTAGAGGCATTGGAGGACTTTCTTAACATGTTCAGTGTGTTGTTCCAAAGTATCTGAAAATATCAGGATATCATCTAGGTGAACAACAAGGAAGGAGTCCAGGATATCTAAAAAAAAACATCCTTAAGGAAATGCTGTAAAGTAGCATGTGCATTGCAGAGACCGAAGGGCATAACCAGTTATTAAAAATGTCCATAACAGGCATTTCGAAAAAAAAATTATTTTTAAAAAAACATTTCATCATATTTTATATATTTTTTTATAGTAAATTATATGATATGATGACAACAATGGTATCTTTAGAAAGACCATTTAATGGCGAGAAAAACTGTATATAGTACATGTGGGCACAGTAAATGAGTAAGAGGAAAATTACAGCTAAACACAAACACTGTAGAAATGTAAAAACAGTCTAAATTCAAAAGCAGTCTGGTTACTAAGGGGTTAAAGGGATACTATGAGCACTCCCAAGCCACTTCAGCTCATTTAGGTTTGGGTGCAATGGTTCTGCCCCCCTTAGCTCTGCAATGTAAATCTTTGCGGTTTTTGAGAAACTGCAAGTATTACATTGCAGTGTAAATCAGACAGCCACTAGAGGCACTTCCTGTCTGCTAGGTGTCTTTCTGCTGCTGGTCACTGGACCTGCTCATGCTCTACTTCCAGCAGTAAAATCTCCATAGGAAATTATTGCAGCAATGCTCTCCTATGGGGAAGGCCTACTACACTTGCACTTTGCTGTGCTATTGCCCCACATCGGATGATATCAAACGAAACAAAGCATCCACCCAGTTCTGAAGTAGATTGGCATTTGAATTGGGTAAGTACTGGGGAGGGGGGTCACATGGGACTATGGTGTTAAAAAAAAAAGGCTTTGTATTCCTTACACTATACAATCCCTTTACATTTCTTCTGCTATTTGAGTATCCACTCCCCCTAATCTATCGAAATCAGTCTGTATTAGAGGGGCAAAGTTTTAAAAATATCAGGAAGGTAGTGGAGAGGCTAGTGGATGCATGGGATAGCCTTCCAGCTGATGTGGTAGAGGTTAACACAGTGAGGGAGTTTAAGCTTGCGTGGGATAGGCATAAGGCTATCCTAGACTTAAGATAAGGCCAGGGACTAATTAAAAGTATTTTGAAATATTGGGCAGACTAGATGGGCCGAATGGTTCTTATCTGCTGTCACATTCTATGTTTCTATGTAGCAAAGTAATTTTCAGCACATTTATTGCCGTACCTGCAGACAATGACATGACTTTCAATGCCTATTTCAAGATCATTTCTAAATAGATTGAATAGTTCCCACAGAACAGACACCCTGAGGGACACCACTTAACACTTTTTTTTTAACATCATTGTTTTTATTGTTTTTAGTCACAAAAGAATATTGGGGTACAGAAGCAAGAAGGGATTGTCAATCAATCAATTAATCGTAACAGTGTGGGATTCTTCAGCACCTGGTGCACTTCACACAACAACATTTGGATATTCTTTGCATTTGTTACGAGTGCGGAATAGTCTTCTAGTGTAGTCACGGCCAGGCTATGGTGCATGTCTAAGCTATTATGTGTCCCCTATACCGACTATGGCTGTTTGGGCCGAGTCGTAATGGGTCCATAAAGGGCGCTGTGAGTCATAATTGACTTTGTGCCCTCAGTATGGTGTATTATTGTGGTGCGTGGAATAGGGGTACTGAATGGTCACGTTCAGTTGTCTGAAGAGTACAGTAAATTTTTGATTGGGGTCATCTAGGGTTGCTCACTGGGCTACATAGGCGTTCAAATGGGGTATCATCTCTCATCTGCCAGAAAGGGATGACCGATCGGGTCAAGAAGTTTTTTAGTTGTGTTCTGCCCATAATGTCAAGCAGTGTGTCCTGTCAACTCTGTCTGGGAAGTGCTTTTAAGGTGGGTGGGTCGCCGGTTGTCATAACCATAGTCAGATCTGGGTTGGGGGTTCCGGTTATCCGGGATAGGATGGAACTCCCCTGTCCATTCTGGAAGTCCAGGTTGTCTGCTAGTGGGAAAGACCTTGAAAGTCCCGGTGACAGTCCCCAGGTGTCTTTATATCATCTCCATATTGTGAGAACATTTTGTATCAGTGGGTGGTGTGTTGGGGAGATTTCTTTGAGTTGACAGGTTTGCCATGGTAGTGTGTGGAGGGGGGCCCTCGTAAAGCTCTGTTCTAGGGCATACCAGGATTTCTTCCTATCTGTATCTGTCTATTCTTTTATGCGGGCGAGTAGGACTGCTACATAGTACCTGTACAAGTGGGGCAGCCCTAAGCCTCTTCTACCTATAGTGGAAGTCAATATGGAGTAGGCTAGCCTCGCCGGTTTATTGCCCCAGATATATTTTGTGAATAGGGACCGCATGAGTCTAAAGAAAACCCCCAGGAGGGGTATCGGTAAGGCCTGAAATAGGTATAACACCCATCATTTTTAATATGTTGACCCAATCCATTAATGAGAAGTGGGGTAGATCCCACTTTTGGAGGTCCCGTTTAAGTGTTTCTATGAGAGGAGGGTAATTTAGTGTATATAGGCTTTTGGGTGTTGCGGTGAGGTGTACCCCTAGGTATGACAGCCCAGACCGCGTCCATGAAAACGTGTGGGTGCTTTGTAGTCGTGCTTGTAGGGTCGGAGGTACTGAAACTCCCAGGATTTCACATTTATCTGCGTTTATCTTGAAGTTGGATAAGGCCCCAAATTTCCCAATCTCTGACTGTACTTGTGGATGAGTTTTGATTGGATCTGTGATCGTAAAGAGGACATCATCCGCAAATGCGGACACCTTCACTTCACCTCCAGGGTGTTGGTAACCCCGGATGTTAGTGTTGTGTTGAATAGCTGTCAGAAATGGCTCCACGGCCAGGACGAACAGAAGGGGCGAGAGGGGGCACCCCTGTCGAGTGCCGTTACTTATCTGGAAAGGCGTGGAAAATTGTCCATTGACCCTGACACTGGCTGATGGTCGCCTGTTTCCAATTCCTCACTCTTGGGTCCAGCCCCAGCACCTCCAAGACTGTAAATAGATAGGACCAATCCACCCTGTCGAAGGCTTTTTCTACGTCAATTGCTAGAAGCAGCGTCGGCGTGCGATTTACAGTCGCCCCATGGATTATGTTAAGGTTTTTTGTGGTATTGTCCCTGGCTTCATGTCCAAGCACAAAGCCCGCCTGGTCAGGGTGGATCAGTCCAGGCAGCAGGGGCTTGAGCCAGTTGGCCACTAATTTAGCCATCATTTTTAGGTCTAAGTTTATAAGGGAAATGGGTCTATAGCTTCCGCATTTAGTGGGGTCCTTTCCTGGTTTGGGGATTATCGTAATCTATGCTCTAGCATCGGAGGCGGTAGTGGGGAATTCTGGCCTAGACCATTGAGTGTTTTAAGAAAATGTGGACTTAGTTCTTGAGTCAGTGTTTGGTAGTATATTGCTATCAGTCCATCTGGACCTGGGCTCTTACCGTTTGGTAAAGATTTAATAACTAGAGATAGTTCCATTGGGGAAAAGGGTTCGTCAAGTGTGTGTGCCATTATGCTGGGGACAGTGCGTGGGAGATGTGCTGTGATATATTCCCACATGCTGGGGGAGGTTCTAGCTGGGGGGGGTCAGGTTGTAGAGGTCGTTATAGAAGGCCCTGAATGCAGCGGCTCTGTCGCCCGTTGTGTTGCCTTGTTTTCCTGTCCCATCTATTATTTTATCAATAAAGGACCTCTAAAGTTTGGCCTTCACACTAGGAGCGTCCCACTTTTATTGCCCTGGGCATAGAAGGAGCTCCTCGTTAGTTGGACCAATCTCTGAGCCTTTAAGGCTAGTAACGATCGGAGTTCAAGTCTAATAGCTGTTAGTTTTTGGAAATTTTCATTTGAGGAGTCCTGCTTGTGTACGGTCTCGATCGAGTGCAGAACAACTGTGAGCGCTCCTTCTTGATTCTAGATCCCCATTATATTAGGGTGCCCCTGATTACCCCCTTGTGGGCCTCCCATAGCCACGGATCTGAGACCTTGGGTGTATCATTATCTGTGAAATAGTTGGCTAGTGTCTGTCGCAAGTCGTCCAGTACTCTCGGGTCGTCAAGAAGTGTCTCATTTAATTGCCAGCGCATGGTGTGTTTGAAGTCTCTCTGCAGGGTCACATTTAGGAATATTGGAGCATGGTCCAACCACGTAATGTTACCTATGGTCGCTCTGCTCAGCAAGGGGAGGTGTCTGTGGCTGAGTAAGAACATATCTATTCTTGAATAACTCATCGCTACCTGGGAGTAATATGAGTAGTCCCTCTATTGAGGATGGAGCAGGTGCCAGCAGTCCATCAGCTGATGGGTGTGGAGCGTATATGAGAATAATGTTCTCTGGTATCGCCTAGTATCAACAGTTCTAGAGGAGCTATCAATCAAGTGATCTAATACCATATTCCAGTCCCCTCCCACAATCACAACCCCTTCTGCAAATCCCTCTAACTTGGTATGTAGCGCACCTGGTCCGAGTTTGGGGCGTATATATTTGCTAGCATTATAAGTACTCCATTATAATATCGCTTAACAAACACGAAGCTGCCCTTTGGGTCTGTTTTGTTGCCCAATGGAACTATCTCTAGTTATTAAATCTTTACCAAACGGTAAGAGCCCAGGTCCAGATGGACTGATAGCAATATACTACCAAACACTGACTCAAGAACTAAGTCCACCTTTTCTTAAAACACTCAATGGTCTAGGCCAGAATTCCCCACTACCGCCTCCGATGCTAGAGCATAGATTACGATAATCCCCAAACCAGGAGATGTTATCAGTATCGCCACACCTCTAGATTTCTTTTTCCTATTATTACTATAGTACGACAATTGTATGCGTCTAGCTCTAAGCTTCGGTTGAAATTCTCCCCTTTAGTGGGTTTCTTGCAGGAAAATTATATCAGCTCCCTGCCTATCTATTTCTTGTGCCAGCATAGTGCGTTTCATAGGGGAGTTGTGTCCCCTCACATTCAGGGACATTAATTTAGTTTGGGTCACATTGGCGGAATGAGCTATCTTGCGTCTCGGTAGGAGAGATTACGAATACTCCGCAAATTATGGTGCGGTGCAGGATATTGGGGGTGGTGTCTGTAGGGAAAGGGCAAACTGGGGAGAAACAAAACTATGTACATAAATATGATACGAGAGTGTCATATTAGAAGTGAGCTTGGCTCTACACTTGTGGGTAACACTTCCGTGTCCACAAGTAATATCGGGGCGTGGTGACCGAGGCGGTCCGACAGGAGAAAGGTGGGGGTTTCATCAGTGGTGAATAATATAATAATATGATAAGTCCCCTGCCCCGAGGGGGAGGGGTGGTGAGAACAATACATACACCCGATGGCCCAAGCCCCGGTACTCTCACATAAATATCTGTATCTCTATGGTCTAGAGCCTTAGGGCCTGGCTAAAGCAATGTCTGCATTCTATATATAACCATGGCAACATAATAAGACAGTGTGTAAACCTCGTGAACGATAAGGTTCACTAATAGTTAAAATTGATATCACATTTCATTTCATTTCCTTTTTTTTTTTGTTTAGAATATTAACATACGACCGTAACAGTTCTCAGGCTGCTTTATTCCTGAGTGCAGTGGTAGCATCGCTACCTGCCTGGGCCTGCCTTCTGCATTTCCTCTGGGTCACTGTTAGGGCGAACGGGAAGTTCCATCGGAATTTAATGTGTTTCTCCAGCAGGACCTGGGTGATGGACCTCAGGGCACATCTGGCTTGCAGGTCTCAATTTTGGTGAGCCTTGTGACAGGTCTTGTGACAGGTCTCAATTTTGGGTGACCTTCAGATGACAGCTCTCAATTTTGGTGAGCCTTGTGAAAGATTTCCTCTTTCAGAGGGAAGTTGTGTATGCGGCAAATGAGGTTGCGTGGTGTCAGGAGGCAGGTGTCTGGGCCTTGCTGCCCTGTGTGCTCTGTCAAATTGAATAGCAGTTTCAGATGGTCTTGCCAGGATGTGGTTAAATAGAACAGTTAGAACCTGTATGGGGCTCTCTGTGGTGCCTTCTGGTCCCTCAGGTATGCCTCTCACCCTTAAATTGTTATACCGCCCACGATTATCTACATCCTCTAATTTCCTCTGCAGGTACCTTATAGCCTCTGAGTGTAAGCCCTGTGTGGTATGGCATTCAGAACATTGCCCCTCAGTGGCCTCTGACTCCTCTTTCAAAGCCTGCACCCTAGCGCCCTGGTTTTGGACTTCTGTGCTCACCTCCTGCAGCTTTTCACTGAAGCTGTCTTCCAGCTTCTTAAACATTGCAGCCAGGTCAGATTTTGAGGGCAGCTGGGTGAGCAGTGCTCTGATGTCAGTGTCCTCCGTGGAGCATTCTGACGCCAGCGGGCTGGCTGACTGCCTCGTGCGGAAGCCGCCGGCGCGATCTTGGGCCGTCGTTGTGAGTCAGGTTGGTCGGTGAAGAACCTCCTTAATGAGGATTTAGCTAATGAGGCATCTGCTGCTGGGGTATTTCCCGCTGTGCTGCACTGTTTTTTAGTTGCCATGCGTGCGTATGGATGCCGGGATTCCCCAATCTCTCCCCTTCAGAACCGAAGCTCGGCTCTCATGCGGCCATCTGCCTCGGAGTCTCAGCCACGCCCCCCACCACTTAACACTTTGTCCAGTTTGAATTTGCCATTAATGCTAAAACTCTGTATTCTAGTTTAAAGTCAATGTTCTATCCAAGAACAAAAAAAATTTCATCTAATACAAATTTGGTGAACTGTGCTATATAAAAATAAAACAATTGTAGCGGAGGAGCAGGGGTTAATCCAAAGGCTCTCCGCTGGGAACAAAGATTCAGCATACAAAATCACAGGAACACAGCATAATCCACCTCCCCAAGGACTAGACGACACATAGTCTGGGTGTCAACTGCTGGCTTTATTCACAAGTCTGCTTTTATGCATTTCTCCCATGCAAGGGAGGTAACTTTCATAATTTGTACAGTAACCAATTGTAACCCGGTCACCTCCCCTCACTCTCCTCCTCTTAGATTAACAGTTAAACAGATTAGTGGGGACAGAGTTTTCCCCACTTTCTGGATGTCCCCTAAATACATAGGGTACAGGGACAAATAAGGGTTCCCCTGGTAGGTCTGATCTGGGTGAGCAACATACTTGAAATTCACCCAGATCGGACCAGGGGTTCGGGAGTTACAGACTGTTAACGTTTTTACCGACCACAGGGACTCAGTAGCCGAAAACAGTTCCATGAATTCTGGCCCTGCGGTCGGTCTATTTCAGTGAACCACAAATACCGAACAGTTAGCCATCCATGCGATTGCTACCATTCGTATGGTTCCCTTTGTTTAGGGGAATCTATCTACCGAATGCCGGGGCGTTCGTGTGTTAGATTTGTATTGTCGGAGCATGCTGGAGGTCTTAGCGGTGCTTGGTTAGTCGAATGCCCGGTTTGAGTTCCAGGCGTTCGACAACCAAGTACCGCTGTTCGTGCGTAAGATGGCCGCCGCCACGTGTTCGGTAGGTGAAATGGCGGCCACACATACAGGTACTTAATTCCCTTCGCAACAATGTATCACTCTGTGAATGGGAAACACACGACCACCCCGGGGTGGTCTCCCGTTCGGTAGTTTCAGACATTATAATAAAACATTACAATACCATGAAAGTCAATTCGTGTGGTTATTCCCTTGGTGAAATACACCTATTCACACAGAATAATTAGTCCAAGTGGCAGGGTTTGCCACAACAATCAAATATTAATAATCAGAGTAGGTAAAAAAAAAAAAACAGTTACCATTTTTATAAAAAGAAATCAAAGTAATTGACAGCAGCATCAATGAATAAAACCTGCATTGTGTGCTATAATTGCTTGCAATGGGCATAGAAAGGCAATGGGACTGGGTGGTCTCAAAAATGATAAAAATCCAGGGGAAGAAAATTTCCCCTTGCTCCAATCTTAAAAATAACCTGCAGGGGACATAATGCCCATAAATCACAACTGTTAGCAGTGGATGGGGCATAGTAACTAAATATAGAAATGTGTTTGGACATGCCATTATCCACTGCCATCAAGTCCAGATGCAACTTTAAAAAAAAGACTGGAATGCAAAAAAAGATGATAAAAGAAAACCTGCAATGCCTAAGAGCGCCATGTAAACTTAGTTTGCATACCAAGAAAAACTTTCCTAAAGCATTCCCTCACTATGCACTCAGATAGGTTGACTTGTTGGCCAACCAATCAGATCTTTCAGACAAGCATTGCATGAAATACCCAATCCAGCGCACTCACTTATTCACTAAACAATGATTTCAAATCTCACAGTTTATAATAATTTTATTTAAAAACACCTCAGTTAGGCAAAAAATAATGGGGGTTTAGTTACATTATATGATCATATATTGCATAAGCCTGCCACAACGTCAATGTACCCCATTCTTGTCAAGTCCTACTCTAGCAGCCTAATGCCTGCCCGTATGAGATCAGACCACTTACTTAGGAACTACTTCCTCCTGGGATGCTCTGTAGGTCAAGGCTAAATAGGATTCTGGAATGAGGCACCTGTGACAGGGAGGGGTGCAAAACCAAGGAGTTCGTCTGGACTCCCAAATATATAAATGAAACCAAGAGGGCTGCATTCACCTGAACATGCATACATTATAGGGTGCTGCTGGGGCCAATGTACCCCATTCAATCATTGTTTAGTGAATAAGTGAGTGCGCTGGATTGTGTATTTTGTATGTTGTATATATTGGCCCTAACAGCACCCTATAATGTATGCATGTTCAGGTGAGTGGAGCCCTCTTGGTTTCATATATATATATATATATATATATATATCATCTACAGAATTTTGTTTAAAATATATATATATATGTATTAAGGCAGTTTTGCCTGTATTTGTGGGAGTGGCTTAAATTAATTCACTCCCCTATATAAGGGACACCCCTTACCTGACTCATATCGCTTGAGGTCAGCATCAGAATGATTTCCACTTCTGGGTCATCCAGACGCCATTTTACCTGATTACTCCATGAGGTTTTCTAAGCTGAGCTGTGTCAGGAATCCAGCCACAGGCTTTTCCGGCCTACCACCTTCTTTCTTCAATCTATCGCTGTGGATGGTGTCCAAGTGACTCACAAACCGTAAGTTGACCTACCCATTACACCAGGCATCAGTCCCACGGCACCATGCAAGGGTCAGGTCCTCACTTTACTGCTGCATTTTGTCTAAGTCTGTTCTAAAACTATTGCATGTTCATGCATATCATTTGTTTAAACCCCCTACTGGTCTTTGGGTGTACTACAGACTTCTTAGACATTATCGCATTTCATGTACAAACCAACGAACCACTGCATCTTTGCCTACACACTGACCCCTACCGGTCATTCGGTGTACTACAGGCTTCTCAGACATTATTGCATTTCATGTACAAACCAACGAACCACCGCATTTTTCACCTACACACTGACCCCTATTGGTCATTCGGTGTACTACAGGCTTCTTAGACATTATCGCATTTCATGTACAAATCAACGAACCACTGCATTTGCACCTACACACTGACCCCTACCGGTCATTCTGTGTACTACAGGCTTCTCCGACATTATTGCATTTCAGGTACAAACCAACAAACCACTTAATTTTTCACCTACACACTGACCCCTATCAGTCATTCGGTGTACTACAGGCTTCTTAGACATTATTGCTTTTCATGTACAAAATAATAAACCACTGCATTTTCACCTACACACTGACACCTACCAGTCATTCTGTGTACTACAGGCTTCTCAGACATTATTGCATTTTATGTACAAACCAACAAACCACTGCATTTTTCACCTACATACTGACCCCTATCAGTCATTCGGTGTACTACAGGCTTCTTAGACATTATTGCTTTTCGTGTACAAAACAATAAACCACTGCATTTTTACCTACACACTTACACCTACAGGTCATTCAGTGTACTACAGGCTTCTCAGACATTATTGCATTTCATGTACAAACCAGCGAACCACGGCATTTTCGCCTACATGCTGACCCCTACCGGTCAATCGGTATACTACAGTCTTCTCAGACTTTATTTCACTTCATAAGCAAACAAACTAACTACAGCATTTTCGCTTTTATACTGACTCCTATCTGTCATACGGTAGGATTAACCCCTTAGGGACACATGACATGTGTGTCATGTCATGATTCCCTTTTATTCCAGAAGTTTGGTCCTTAAGGGGTTAAAGGGTATTTTTACCATACAATCAGCATTTATGACCCCTACTGGTCAACAGCAAAACTGTCTTCACATGTCATATACAATTTACCAGCCAATATAAATTACACATAAGATTGTTTTAACCCCTTAAGGACACAAGACATGTGTGACGTGTCATGATTCCCTTTTATTCCAGAAGTTTGGTCCTTACGGGGTTAAACATAACCATAAACCATAAATGAAACTCCAGCACGGGCTCAAATTCAGGTTTAATTCACAATAATTTACATTTCACATCAAGACCAACAGTGGTTCTATCAACACTGCCACCTACAGGTCTGTCAAGTACATTGACAGTTTTCATGGGGTTTTACAAACACCAAAACACTTCCACCTATAGGTCAACAGACAAACAACATTTCACATACCAATCAGTATCCAACTACACTGCCACCTATAGGGCACTCGGCAGATCTCCAGTGCACTTGCATTTTGCAACACCATGTTCACTGACCCCTACCATTCAATAAGACATACAACAATTCACATAGCAAGCACTATATCAACATCAGGTATAAATACATATATTATTACACAGTAGCAGACGCGTCTGTATATACGTAACTGGTAATATAGTTCACATACATTTTTCACAGCACGCTACTCACGCAACAGACTTTCCCCTAGCAAGGGGACATACAACATACAAGGTGGGGACAGACCACATTTTCACTTGTACATACGGCACTTAATGGGTTAAGTTTGATACATATTTAACCATTATGGCTACGATGTTTAATATTTACACATCATGGCACTTTACTTTTCACATATACTGTACGTATTAAGATAAGCTTGGTCTATGCCATATTTCCTTATGCCATACAGTTTTATCCATTCAGGTTACAGTTACTACTAAAAAACATATACAGATTGTCAGGTTCAATACCATACTACCAGGTACATACACCTGCTCACGTAGTTATCCATCTCTTACCTTCCCTGGAATAGTAATAGTGTACTGGCAATTAGGGTTCTAGGGCCCAATAGGTATTACCCCCTTTTTTCTCTGCATTATGCTTCGGTTAGTGGTCCCGCGAGGCCAACACCCCGCCTCACACTCGGAGGCATACACCCCTCGGGCCACTCGTGAGCTAGCCGCCTCGCATTGTATCATAGAGAGGGCCTCACCTGTCACTCCCCTTCCTATTTTCTGGTTACTGTCACCGAGAGGCCAACATCCTGCCACAATGTTCGGTGGCCACACAAAATCCCCTCGTGCCAAGCATAGATAGAGCCTCTCAAGCCACTTGGTAACTAGAAGGGTCTCACCAGTCACCAAAAAACACCAAGCCTAATCGTTTCGCCTTATGGCTTAGCTAGCAAGCCAGTACAAGAACCCTGGGTACAAATAATTGCATCTTTATTGTTATTTAAGTATTTTTCCAAAAGATGGTGAAGAATCACCTCTTCCTAGCACCCCGGCTAGAATTGATACACCTTCAAGCAGAAGAGATGTGGCTAGTCCTGCAGCAATCAGATCCTGGACGATCCCACACATTACCACCGACCTAAGGAGGTGACAAATCCCCTACCCTGCTACAGCAAGGAAAGCAGAGTTATTCAAACTCCTCCATACATCAACGGACAACACGGAGGCAGGGGAAGGCCCAGCTACATCAACTCAGGTGACACCCAGGCTATGCTAGCCTCACTCATAAACTCATGAGCCAAAAAATTTTATGACAGACTGGCAATCTCGAGTTGGTCACCACAGCCCTCACAAGGCTGGGCCTCACGTTACTGTACAACCAGCACCAACCGAAACTCGGTTACCTGGTACATTCAATTCTTATGACACACAAGATGTTAACCCTGCACGTATGATCCCAGCACATTGGGGAAGCAAGGCATATATATGTATGATGATGTATCTGTGATGGTCAGATTCAGGGATTCCAGGTAAATCGGGAACTGACCATCTCTTGGATGGGTTGGTATTTGGAATATGTAGAGATGTTTATTTGTGCAGGTACCCATACAGAAGGGGTTCTGTTCCAAACAAATGGACGAGCACTCTCAGGCTCCAGGTACCAGCACCTCTGAACTACCAGAGACGATTGATATGAGTAGTTGCATTGCATATAGACTGTTGCATATATGTTCAAATGGTTCAGGGCACATGACAAACCATGTGGCCCAATACAACTTACAAATAACGTACTCACCATCTGTACACACCAATGCATTTTCAACACTACTGACTCTTCACCCTTCCAGACTTGTAGTAGATTTACTAAAGCTCTGGAGCTTCAAAGGGCTCCCATACAGGTATCATACACACACCTTCAAGGAATATAGCATGCCCTCACTTACAGTCAGCACAACAAAACCATTGGCTGAAAACACTCTCATAGCCAAGATTTGCAGAGTGGTCTTCCAATCTCCACAATTTACAGCATGGCACCAAACACACACATTGGTATTGTCACAAGGAATCTTCCCTTAAACAAAGACTAACCATAGACTTATTGGCACCACACACCTCCGCTACCCCAAGTCTCAACTCCCTTCTTACTATACAACACCATTGATCTACCTTTACAGCTATCACTCAAGCATGGGTTAAAGCTTGGTTAAGTAAGACCAATATCATCAACGCAGTAAACAGCTATCATCTACCCTACACACTGGCACTTACATGGCATAAATTGGGCAATCCTTTCCCTGCACAACTTTCGAGCTACAGATTAACCTACTATCGATATTCGCAGATACTCTGTGCTGGTTATGATAACATATCCAGAGGCATTACAGTCATACACTATCTAGAAGACTTCTTGTTGCTCAAAGAAAGCATATTTTTCACTAGAAGCCTCATGGCAGCTTAGTCTGGTTGACCACTTGGGCGTCCCATTACCCCATAAGAAACAGAAGGCGCAAACACTATCATCACATTACTGGGCATATGACTTGAGTCGGCATCCATACACGCAAGTTACCACAAGACAAATAGGGAACATTCTCAACTAAATCAATCACTACCTCCTGCTTAGTACTTACAACTACAAGGAACTACAATCCCTACCAGGTTCCTTAATTTTGCCATGCCAATCATACCACAAGACCACGCTTTCACATCCAGAGTACTTTCCCCTTTTTTCCACACTTCCAACATGACGATCAGAGGAGGTGCCTAGACACCTCAGCAACAGCAGACCTGCACATGGGGGGGGGGATTTCTTAACCACTTGGCATGGTAAAAGCATGTTCCTTCCAGGATTGTCTGACACTTCTCCAACCAGATGGTCAGATGCAGCGTATACCACGGGTTTGGCAGCGATCTACCGGGAACAATTGCTTTGGGGCTGTTGGCCATGGCATCCAGGTTTGGAAATTTTTCCACCACTTCAGCCCCTTTGGGAGATCTACCCCATTGTAGCAGCTGCTGTGGCATGGGGTAAATCATGGTCAGGGTCATCAATCCGTTGTTACTCAGACAACTAAGCACATATCATATCATCAACAAATGCCACTAATCATCCATAAGTTCATGATGTTTCTGGGGAACTCACTTGGTTGGCCACTTATCACATTTCACTTTCATGTACCAGACGGGGTTATACATCCCTGCCGACAATTGTCTCATTTATATTCCAGGCATGTTCATCATACGCTTCCTACAGCTGCCCATACAGTCACGTCCACTCTTTCGTTCCAGAGACAAAATCATGGATTAGACATACTCATGCAGCATAGCATGCACTATCCCACCTAGCACTTTTGTCCCATACTTGTAGAACGCATAACACCGCTTTTCACCTGGCTTAAAGAATCTCATTGGAACATGACATAGCTCAACCTGTGTCACAAAATTTCTCCTAAGTTTTGCTTATTTTTGCCACCTTAAACTTAAACTATCTCATACACCATTAATTATATATTTTACAGGCATTCAACAACACATGATAACCTATGGCCAAAACTACCATAAACTTCATGCTATCATACCAGAAAAGAATATACTCAGAGGTTTTCAGGAATCCATTCCCCCACGTTCCTCTCAGAGATTGCCAATAGCCATCCAACTGTTCATCCTTATCGGACCTATTAGATCTACAACCATTCAATTATACTACCAAGTCGGCCATTACCAGCCATGCACATTGCCTTTTATGCCTTTCTTAGGCCAGAGAATCCACTACCATCACCACCACTCAGACAGATCATTGTCTTCAACGATCCCACGTACGTAAACACATATATCATTACCTATTGGCTCTACCACATTCCGAAATGAGTCAACATGCACCAACAGTAGAGATAACATACTATCCTACCCACAACAAATGGTGCCCACTTTCGGTCCTAGATTCCTACCTTCAAAATCCTTTCAGGAATTAAATACTGTAATGCATTTAAGGAAATGTCTGGTTAATTTGTATATATTTGTTGACTGTATTAAATCTTTGATTATTCATTTTTGCCCTCTTTATTTACAGGCCTACCGTATCGTCGGTATCGGCACACCACAACCGACTTGCTCCCTTTACACTATCCTAAGCTTATGCTGGATCCTTACTCCATATACGGCTATTTTGCCCCTTACACAAGTATTAAGGCAGTTTTGCCTGTATTTGTGGGAGGGGCTTAAATTAATTCACTCCCCTATATAAGGGACACCCCTTACCTGACTCATATCGCTTGAGGTCAGCATCAGAATGACCCTCCCACCCACTCCTCATTTCAACACTTTCTCTTTTCTTTCCATTTACTTTACTTTCTTACTCCTTGGTGGGCCCTCTTTATTTACAGGCCTACCGTATCGTCGGTATCGGCACACCACAACCGACTTGCTCCCTTTACACTATCCTAAGCTTATGCTGGATCCTTACTCCATATACGGCTATTTTGCCCCTTACACAAATATATATATATATATATATATATATATATATATATATATATATATATATATATATATATATATATATATATATATATATATATATATATATAATTGAATTTTTCATATATGTACTTTTAAGAAGTTTTGTAATAATGTAGCAGAGAGTAGTGGTAGGAGAGCTTTTTCTCCGCTGGTCACTCCAATAGCTATTCTGGCACAAGATGGAAACCTCAAGACTGCAGGCATAAATACAAGATAATCCACGAATATCCCATCACCTTTCCCAATAACTGGATGACACTCAGTATTAGGAGCAGAACTGGTCCTTTAATGGCCAGGCTGGCCTTTTATGCAAGTTTTGCCCCAAAGTTTACCACCCAGGTGGACTTTGTGGGGCACCAATAAAAATATACAGCAACCAGTAAAAACAGTTCATTTACAAGACACTCCCATACACTGTATACAATCCCTCCTCTCTGCTCAGGGGATAGTTGAGTTAATTACTGTATCAACTCAATTATCCCAAAACCGAAAAATCGCACTTTTCTGAAAACACCCCAAAAACATATCATACATTCATAATTTCAACATCCCCTGATAAAACATACTGAAAAATCACCCAGATCGGTTCAGGGATTCGAAAGTTTTATGGAGGTCTTAGTTTTACCGACCGCACACGAGGTGTAAGCCGAGGATAGTTCCATGGGTTTTGGCCATGCGGTCGGTCTCCATTCGTGAGGGTGAAATGCACGAAAATGTATAACAGAATGGTTCGACAGGGGATGGGAGATAATTGCAGCCACTCTCCTGTTAGCATACCTTTTGTGTCCAGGTGATGCTGGCTGAGTGTAAGGATCATATCCTGTCAAGCAAGACTTTTTTTGTTCCGTTGATTCTGTGTCTTTAAAAGTTCCTGCACTGATTATGTTTTACCACTAGTGGCCTTCCTTGCCTCTAGCCCTGGAAACTCACCTTCTCATACTCACCTGCCTGGATTAATTAGGCTCCTACAAAAGTTAACACCCAACTCACCTCATTGCCTTTGCATTGAAGTTGTTGATTTGCCTGAAACGCATCAGATCCTGGCTCCTGTGAACTTATATTACTTGCTTAAAAAACGACTTACTTCCAAACCTGTTCAATATCAGCCAGAACTGCTCTGCATTCCTGCTTGATTTCCAATCTGCACAATACCAACCTGAACTTAACTACTATCCAGCTTTATCCTACCATCCTGATTTTTACCTACTTAAATCCAAACCACCTCTCTACTCTATACCTGCCTGCATCACACCACTCTGTACTCTGCCTCAAAATAATTACATGGTGTTATTCTCCTATTTAAGCAATACTTATTCCTAAAGGGGGCTCATTAACTGAAGTTCTCCTTTTCCTGCAACCTTATTATTCTGTCTTGTTTGTCCTTCTATGTAACCTATACAGGGAGTGCAGAATTATTAGGCAAGTTGTATTTTTGAGGATTAATTTTATTATTGAACAACAACCATGTTCTCAATGAACCCAAAAAACTCATTAATATCAAAGCTGAATATTTTTGGAAGTAGTTTTTAGTTTGTTTTTAGTTTTAGCTATGTTAGGGGGATATCTGTGTGTGCAGGTGACTATTACTGTGCATAATTATTAGGCAACTTAACAAAAAACAAATATATACCCATTTCAATTATTTATTATTACCAGTGAAACCAATATAACATCTCAACATTCACAAATATACATTTCTGACATTAAAAAACAAAACAAAAACAAATCAGTGACCAATATAGCCACCTTTCTTTGCAAGGACACTCAAAAGCCTGCCATCCATGGATTCTGTCAGTGTTTTGATCTGTTCACCATCAACATTGCGTGCAGCAGCAACCACAGCCTCCCAGACACTGTTCAGAGAGGTGTACTGTTTTCCCTCCTTGTAAATCTCACATTTGATGATGGACCACAGGTTCTCAATGGGGTTCAGATCAGGTGAACAAGGAGGCCATGTCATTAGATTTTCTTCTTTTATACCCTTTCTTGCCAGCCACGCTGTGGAGTACTTGGACGCGTGTGATGGAGCATTGTCCTGCATGAAAATCATGTTTTTCTTGAAGGATGCAGACTTCTTCCTGTACCACTGCTTGAAGAAGGTGTCTTCCAGGAACTGGCAGTAGGACTGGGAGTTGAGCTTGACTCCATCCTCAACCCGAAAAGGCCCCACAAGCTCATCTTTGATGATACCAGCCCAAACCAGTACTCCACCTCCACCTTGCTGGCGTCTGAGTCGGACTGGAGCTCTCTGCCCTTTACCAATCCAGCCACGGGCCCATCCATCTGGCCCATCAAGACTCACTCTCATTTCATCAGTCCATAAAACCTTAGAAAAATCAGTCTTGAGATATTTCTTGGCCCAGTCTTGACGTTTCAGCTTGTGTGTCTTGTTCAGTGGTGGTCGTCTTTCAGCCTTTCTTACCTTGGCCATGTCTCTGAGTATTGCACACCTTGTGCTTTTGGGCACTCCAGTGATGTTGCAGCTCTGAAATATGGCCAAACTGGTGGCAAGTGGCATCGTGGCAGCTGCACGCTTGACTTTTCTCAGTTCATGGGCAGTTATTTTGCTCCTTGGTTTTTCCACACGCTTCTTGTGACCCTGTTGACTATTTTGAATGAAACGCTTGATTGTTCGATGATCACGCTTCAGAAGCTTTGCAATTTTAAGAGTGCTGCATCCCTCTGCAAGATATCTCACTATTTTTGACTTTTCTGAGCCTGTCAAGTCCTTCTTTTGACCCATTTTGCCAAAGGAAAGGAAGTTGCCTAATAATTATGCACACCTGATATAGGGTGTTGATGTCATTAGACCACACCCCTTCTCATTACAGAGATGCACATCACCTAATATGCTTAATTGGTAGTAGGCTTTCGAGCCTATACCGCTTGGAGTAAGACAACATGCATAAAGAGGATGATGTGGTCAAAATACTAATTTGCCTAATAATTCTGCACTCCCTGTACTTTTATCGATAGGTTTTCTTATTATTTACTTATATTCCTGATTATATTCTATTTAGGGCATATTGCCTAACTAGTGTTTTCGGTTTACCTTCAACATGCTTACCTATAATTTCTCTTATAGGTTATTCTTCAATCTCCTAGTTATAACTTAATTTATAGGTTTTCCTGTTGCCTTATTCCCACTTTGGCCTTTTTGCCTAATCCCTTTATTTTCATAACCTAGTTATCCTTACCTGTAAGTTCACTTATTCAGATCTGCGCTCTCTAGCTTATAATTTAAATTATTCGGATATACTGTTTATTCTATAATGTCCAACCCCAGCAATAAAGATCCTGATGTTAACCCTGGCAATCGTCTCCTACCTGACCTGCTCAAGATCATGACACTGAGGCTGATGAGTGCTGCCTGCCTGCGCCTCCTCCACTGCCTTCTCCCTCCCGCTCACGTGCTGTTCTCTATTTAAACTTGGAAGAAGTGACTGGCTGTCACTTCCTCCTAGCTGTCCATCAGTACAGGGGCTATATAATAAAAAATAAAATTAAAAAAATAGAGAAATTTATTAGTGAAAAATTAGGAACAGTATAAAAAAATTACAAATGCCCTTGTTCTAAAAATTGTAGATCGACAGATTCCTCTAAATCTTCACATAAAACACAATAAGACACCAATATATACAATAATAAATACTTAAAATAGTGTAATACAGTTTAATGAACAGGAGCTATGAAATGGTAAATAGTTTTACTCACAACATATATTGATAGAAGGCATTAAACCATAAGTGAAGACTCTCTACTCTTTTCAAGATCTTAGATGAATCATATATGAAGAGAGAAAGAACAAACACATAGAGTAAAAAAACTTTGAACAGCTTTTCCTCCCTTCACCCTGATTCCTCTCCTGAAACTGTCATCAAAACAAAATTATAAGTTCTCAATAAATACTATCCTAGCAAGCTACTATTGTACTCTGCTCTTACCTTTTGTGTCGCTATACCCCACTCCCTCTAGCATGTAAACCCAGTGAGCAGGACCCTTAATCTCTCTGTTCCTCTGCATCCAACTTGTCTGATTACAAATACATGTCTGTTACATCACCCATTGTACAGCGCTATGGAACTTGTTGGCTCTTTATAAATAATAATAATAAAAATTCAACCTTCTCAATTGCAACCCTGAAAGGTTCTTAAAATTAAACTTAGGACAATCTTCACAATGATTTGGTTCAGACATGGTTGTTTATATCTTTTCTTAGATTATTCAAATGTTCCATAAGTCTAACCTTGATCTTTCTCTCTGTCCTACCTACATATTGGGCCCCACAGTCACGTGTTAAAAGATAAACTACACGGGTGAAGGAGCATGTAATGTAGTATACAATTTTAACCCCTTAAGACCGGAGGGCGTACTATTACGTCCTCTAATAGGCGGCTCTAAACGCCGCCGGGCGTAATAGTACGCCCTCCGGTCTTTCTGTACTTACC
>OW240917.1:167678851-167732151 GCA_933207985.1 Pelobates cultripes
TATCTTCCAGTTAAGAAGGAAAAATCTGCTCTGTGGGTAAGGTTCCTGTTCCTCCAGGGTAAATGGTACATGTGTAGCTAATAGTATTGCCACTCCTATAGCCATTCCCCTTCATAACGGCTTGCATAGCCATTCACACCCCTTTCATAGGAGCTAAAAATGGCCTAGTGGGTATCTCCTATTCCAAGTAGAAGTCATATTCCCATCCTTTTTAAGTCAGCCAGGACAATATGCCTATTCTCTTTAAGCCCTCTGATATTTAGGGATACAATAATAGCTATCATGACACACTTGCAGGGCGGTATTGGTGTCTCAGTGGCATTGTCTCTTTCTGTGTAAGGTGAATTAGGCTGTTTGCATGATATACTGTAAACAAAAACAAAAAAACAATAAAATATATAACATTAACCCCTTAAACCCTTAAGGACGAAGCCAAATGTACACGTTGTGAACAAAACAAAATGTAAACAAAACCTGGCATTAGCGCTACATGTCTGTTCAACCGTAATACACCTCTTTCATAGTAAATGCACCCACCCTTATTATATATCATTTTATTCAGGGGAAACAGGGCTTTCATTTAATATCAAATATTTAGCTATGAAACATAATTTAATATGAAAAAATGGGAGAAAATAAGAAATGTTATTTTTTTTAGTTCTACATGACATTTTAACTGTCAATGTCATAATACTGTTTGCTTTTACTGCAATAAAATACACATATTTGTATTCAGAAAAGTCTCACGTGTAAAACAGTACCCCCTATGTACAGGTTTTATGGCGTTTTGGGAAGTTACAGGGTCAAATATAGCACGTTACATTTGAAATTGAAATTCGCCAGATTGGTTACGTTGCCTTTGAGACTGTATAGTAGCCAGGGAATGAAATTTACACCCATAATGGCATACCATTTGCAATAGTAGACAACCCAAGGTATTGCAAATGGGGTATGTCCAGTCTTTTTTAGTAGCCATTTGGTCACAAACACTGGCCAAAGTTAGCGTTAGTATTTGTTTGTGTGTGAAAAATGCAAAAAGCGCCAATTTTGGCCAGTGTTTGTGACTAAGTGGCTACTAAAAAAGACTGGACATACCCCGTTTGCAATACCTTAGGTTGTCTACTATTGCAAATGGTATGCCATCATAGGGGTAATTTTCATTCTTGGGCTACCATAGGGTCTCAAAGTCAACGTAACCAATCTGGCGAATTTTAATGTGAAAAAAATGAAACATAAGCCTTATATTTGACGCTGTAACTTTTGAAAACACCATAAAACCTGTACATGAGAGGTACTGTTGTACTCGGGAGACTTCGCTGAACACAAATATTTGTGTTTCAAAACAGCAAAAAGTATCACAGCAATAATATCGTCCGTGTAAGTGCTGTTTGTGCATGAAAAATGAAAAAACTTCACTTTTACTGGCGATATCATCGTTGTAATACATTTTACTGTTTTGAAACACTAATATTTGTGTTCAGCGAAGTCTCCCGAGTAGAACAGTACCCCCCATGTACAGGTTTTATGGTGTCTTGGAAAGTTATAGTGTTAAATATAGTGCTAGCAAATTAAATTCCCTTTACTTTCGGCATGGGTTGTCAGGCAGGTCCTGCTA
Source organism: Pelobates cultripes (assembly GCA_933207985.1). Taxonomy (NCBI): domain Eukaryota; kingdom Metazoa; phylum Chordata; class Amphibia; order Anura; family Pelobatidae; genus Pelobates; species Pelobates cultripes. The sequence goes on from OW240917.1 coordinate 167,680,467, forward strand.
ATTGTAATTAATTAAGATACCTAATTATGTAAAAATATTACATAAATATATATGTAGAATTAATATATGTATATATGTATGTGTATATATGTATATATCTATATCATTTAAAAAAATATATTTTTATTTATATATAGTGATATATACGTATATATTTATGTATATAGATATATATATTATTTTGTTCTACGTGTATTTTGATATATATATATATTAATTTCACAATACAGTTAGAACGAAATAACACACATCTATATATTAATTATTTATTTTTAATTATTTTTTTAATTTTATTTTAACGTATTTACATTTTAATTTTTTTTATATATAAATATATATATAACAATAATTATATATATATTTAATCAGTATCAGTCTACGTGTAATTTGATATTAATATATATATATATAATTAATAGTAAAATACACCTAGATTGTGTGTATGTATATGTGTGTGTGTGTATATATATATATATATATATATATATATATATAAAAGAAAAAAAGAGATCCTGCACTCCATCAATTGCAAAGAAATTCCAATGCCCGGTGCTTGTCCAGCAACAATATAGAAAGACAAATAGGATAGCACTCACAGGACTATATAAGAAAAATAAAACTTAACTTTTAATAGCTTAGTCCAAAAATCAACGTTTCAGTCTGTTAATACCAGACTTTCATCAGGATTGATACACACATAATCATACTGAGCATATATAGTAAAATACAAATTGATAATCAACTTACCCTACACCAAACCACTAGTTCCTCCCTCTCAGCACAGTCTGTCTCCCACGTGGGTTCGGCCGGCGTCCGGGCGCACATCAATGACGTCATCACGTGACGCCGGCGTCATGACGTCATCACGTGATCGAGCGACCGGCAAGATCATTGGGAGCTAGTTGCTAGGACAGAAAAAGCATCCTAGCAACTAGTAACTAAAAACAAATCACATCAGTGCAGCCCAGAAGGCAGAAAACAGACTTACCAAAGGCAACAGTAAAAAAGGATCACAATATAAACACAATAGCAACACACTATAAATTCACATCCAGGCAATATTGATATAAATAGAAAGTATGTATCTGTCTCAACAATTGAGACTCAAGGCTGTATTTCCCCCTTACTTAAATATGTATTAAATAAGTGCCAAAACGTACCTATACTTATTTAAAGGGATAGTAACACTAATACATAAATGATGAATAAGAGCTGTAACACAAGATGTATATAATCCTATCTAGATAGTAATACAGCAATCTATCATGAATAATAATCCAGCTCCAAATCCTATTTTATCAAACACCAAAACAGAATTTATAATCACAAGAGCCCTCACTATATCATACTAGCCAAAAGATAGAAAAAATAGAACAAAGATAAGATAAGGGGATCTATGGACTGACTAAATACTACAGCCAATATAACTATAATGAATATTAACCTACTGAATGCCATGTACCCACAGCCTATAAATCACAATAGATTTTTTAGATAGTTAAAGAATGACACCAAAAGGAAAACAGTATAAATCTGGACTACGGATTAGATGGCTAACCCCCAGGGCGGGCCATCTTAGTTCCTTCCAGAAACAAACATATCTTACAAAAAAACAGATCTTACAAAAAAGCCGATAATGAATATTTTTCATTAAGTCCCTCTGGATATACAGTTTGTAAAGTTCTAATCCAGAACAGCTCCCGCTGAAGGAGCAACTTTTTACGATCTCCACCTCTTCTCGGCACCGGAACATGGTCAATCGCCATCAATTTCATGGAAGACAAAGGATGTCCAAGTTCCAAAAAATGCTTCGCCACCGGCAGTTCTGACTTATTATCCCTATAAGCAGTTCTGATACTCGATCTATGGTTACGGATTCTCTCTCTCAGGGGTAAATCCGTTTTACCCACATACGTTAAACCGCAGGGACACATCAGTTTGTAAACAACAAAATCGCTTGTGCAAGTAAGACGGTGACGGATGCAAAAACTGGCCCCTGTGTAAGGATGTGAGAATGTTTTCCCTGGGATCATATGACCACAGGTAACACACCCGAGACAACGGTAACATCCTAAATTTTGTGGGACAGATTCCTTGGAGTAGCAATGGAAAGGGTCAGTATTGACCAACAAATCTCTCAAATTTTTATTCCTCTTATAACAGACCATGGGAGGGTTCTGAAATATAGGAGGTAATGTAACGTCATTTCTTAACACCCTCCAATTTTCCTCAATGATCTGTTTAAATTTAGAGGATGTTGTGGTGAAAGTAGTTGGAAAGATCAATTTGTTGGTCGTTGTCTTCGGACTAGGGATTCTTGCTGAATCAAGGCACTTATGAAGTGCTTTGGATAAAGTCTGACCAGTGTATCCACGTTGTCGAAATTTATCCCACATCATATCCAATTGTTCCTGTGCGCGATTTAAATCAGAGTTGTTCCTCAGGACTCGCAAGAATTGTGAATAAGGCAGCGAATCTTTTAGAGACTGTGGATGAAAACTGTTCGCCTGTAGAATGGTATTTCGATCAGTAGGCTTTGAAAATAGCGTGTAAGCCAAGCCTGACTCTTCCCGTAGAACTCTAATGTCTAAAAAATCGACTGTGCTTGGATTCAATACTGCTGTAAGTTTAATGTTGATCGTGCAGGCATTAATGCACCGAATCATGTCTTCCGCTTCCAATATAGAGCCTTTAAACAACATAAAAATGTCATCGATATATCTGACATAATGAAGGATGTAGTCCTTGTAGGGTTCCAAAATATGGCAGGTCTCATAGCAGTACATATAGCCATTGGCATACATCGGTGCCATAGCTGCACCCATTGAAGTCCCTGCAATCTGTCTGTACCAATCCATCTCAAACCTGAAATAATTTTGAGAAAGTACTATATCCAAGAGTTCCAAGATAAATTCAATTGGAGGTCCTGAATAATGTATAGAGCTAGAGAGTATTGATCTCATGGCTTCAATACCTTCGTTATGTGGTATAACTGTATACAGGCTCGATACGTCACATGTCACAAGGACCACTGGTTCAACAGGTAATTTAATTTCTGAAAGGAGCTTAATGAAGCTGGGAGTGTCCTTTATGCATGTTGTTAAATGACCAATCGGTTCCTTGAACAAAAAATCTAGCCATTTCAATATTGCCTGGATGTGAATTTATAGTGTGTTGCTATTGTGTTTATATTGTGATCCTTTTTTACTGTTGCCTTTGGTAAGTCTGTTTTCTGCCTTCTGGGCTGCACTGATGTGATTTGTTTTTAGTTACTAGTTGCTAGGATGCTTTTTCTGTCCTAGCAACTAGCTCCCAATGATCTTGCCGGTCGCTCGATCACGTGATGACGTCATGACGCCGGCGTCACGTGATGACGTCATTGATGTGCGCCCGGACGCCGGCCGAACCCACGTGGGAGACAGACTGTGCTGAGAGGGAGGAACTAGTGGTTTGGTGTAGGGTAAGTTGATTATCAATTTGTATTTTACTATATATGCTCAGTATGATTATGTGTGTATCAATCCTGATGAAAGTCTGGTATTAACAGACTGAAACGTTGATTTTTGGACTAAGCTATTAAAAGTTAAGTTTTATTTTTCTTATATAGTCCTGTGAGTGCTATCCTATTTGTCTTTCTATATTGTTGCTGGACAAGCACCGGGCATTGGAATTTCTTTGCAATTGATGGAGTGCAGGATCTCTTTTTTTCTTTTGTATGTATGGCTCTGTGGCAGGAGCTGACTTTCTATGCACCCTCTGCTTCAATATTTTTGATTTAAATGGGTTCACTGTTTCAGTGACCTGGTTGGTTAGTGTCTGCATATTTGTATATACATTTTTGGATCTATCTGCTTTTACCTGTATTTTTCAATTATGGAAGAATTTTTCACATTGGCTGGGGGCCTATCAGAACAGGCAGAGACATGGCAATACAGTGAGGAAGATGCAGATCGGATAAGATGGACAGCATCTACCTCTGAATTACCTAACACTACGTCCCTCAGGGATGTTTATTTTGAACTAGTGAGGTTAAGAAAACGTGAGACTGATTTGGACCTGCATGGATTGTTCCTTTCTGATTACCATAGGAAACTACAAATCCCTAGGGGTTTTCGGATCAAAAATATCCCTACGATTGGCCGGTTGAAGCCACAGGTGTGTAAACGCTGGATTGCGGTATTAAATAAATGTTCATTAGATTTAATGCTAATTATTATTGAGGATGTCAAGGAGGATTTGATTCATGTCAGAAGAAGAATTGCCGAACTAGAAACGACACAAGCGATTCTGCTATCATCATCTGAGGCTGCTCCCACATTATTAAAATTAGAAGACAACATTAAGAATTACAAAACAGATTTGATCAGATTTAAAAGAGAAAAACAGGCCAAAGTATCAGCTGATTACAAAGAACATCGTGTTTACAGATGGCTGAGTGGGAAATCTGAAGTACCACATTTTATCAAGAAACGAAGACCTATTCGTAAACCTAGGCAGTACACAATAGATAAAACATCGGGGGAATCCACCTCTGACTCCGAACCTGTATTGGAGTCAGTTTCAGCTAATCAATCTGCAAGTACAGTGAGTACTGCACAGCCTTTTTTAGACACTGCAACAACAGACGGTTTGGGGATACGGACCAGGTTTCGGAGCAGACACGGAGCACCAGGAGGAGATATATTACTAGACGGGGCCAAAAGGGGCGTACCTTCTGGGGCAAGAGGGAGGCCACCTCGATATCAGATATAGTTCCAATCTTCAATTTATCCTCCAGACCACTCACTTTGGATGAAACATCTTTGCTAAGTAAGGGATTGTCCTTTGTTCCCACTTCTGGACCTAATGCTCTGGAGTGGGAAGTTGAACTATATAAATTCGGTCGCTCATTGAGACTTAAAGATTTTTTTAAATCTAAATCAGTAGAAAGCCCCAACCTGAGCCATACATTTAGGTCCAAAAGCACGTTTGATCCAATGCCTAATCAAGCCTCCATCAAATCTTTCTTACGATCAGTACAGAAAGAGACTACTGAGGTTTTAAATAAGAAACACCAATATCATTCAAATTGCACCAAGAACGATCGGGCTATAATTAAATCTTTGGCACAAGATAAAAAGATTGTAATCAGACCTGCGGATAAAGGAGGTGTAATTGTGATCCAGAATTATTCTGATTATCGTCTGGAAATTTTATCACAATTATCTGATGAATCCACATATGAAAAATTGGACAAGGATCCTACAGATGAAGTTATACATCTTATAGACAATTGTCTTATCAGAGGATTCTAATTATATTTCCATGGAATTATATCAATTTCTAAAACCCTCCTCCCCTAGGACCCCGGTACTATATACATTACCAAAAATACATAAAAATAAGGATAGACCCCCTGGTCGACCTATTGTATCAGCAGTAGGGGGAGTGTTGGAACCTTTAGCCAAATGGCTAGATTTTTTGTTCAAGGAACCGATTGGTCATTTAACAACATGCATAAAGGACACTCCCAGCTTCATTAAGCTCCTTTCAGAAATTAAATTACCTGTTGAACCAGTGGTCCTTGTGACATGTGACGTATCGAGCCTGTATACAGTTATACCACATAACGAAGGTATTGAAGCCATGAGATCAATACTCTCTAGCTCTATACATTATTCAGGACCTCCAATTGAATTTATCTTGGAACTCTTGGATATAGTACTTTCTCAAAATTATTTCAGGTTTGAGATGGATTGGTACAGACAGATTGCAGGGACTTCAATGGGTGCAGCTATGGCACCGATGTATGCCAATGGCTATATGTACTGCTATGAGACCTGCCATATTTTGGAACCCTACAAGGACTACATCCTTCATTATGTCAGATATATCGATGACATTTTTATGTTGTTTAAAGGCTCTATATTGGAAGCGGAAGACATGATTCGGTGCATTAATGCCTGCACGATCAACATTAAACTTACAGCAGTATTGAATCCAAGCACAGTCGATTTTTTAGACATTAGAGTTCTACGGGAAGAGTCAGGCTTGGCTTACACGCTATTTTCAAAGCCTACTGATCGAAATACCATTCTACAGGCGAACAGTTTTCATCCACAGTCTCTAAAAGATTCGCTGCCTTATTCACAATTCTTGCGAGTCCTGAGGAACAACTCTGATTTAAATCGCGCACAGGAACAATTGGATATGATGTGGGATAAATTTCGACAACGTGGATACACTGGTCAGACTTTATCCAAAGCACTTCATAAGTGCCTTGATTCAGCAAGAATCCCTAGTCCGAAGACAACGACCAACAAATTGATCTTTCCAACTACTTTCACCACAACATCCTCTAAATTTAAACAGATCATTGAGGAAAATTGGAGGGTGTTAAGAAATGACGTTACATTACCTCCTATATTTCAGAACCCTCCCATGGTCTGTTATAAGAGGAATAAAAATTTGAGAGATTTGTTGGTCAATACTGACCCTTTCCATTGCTACTCCAAGGAATCTGTCCCACAAAATTTAGGATGTTACCGTTGTCTCGGGTGTGTTACCTGTGGTCATATGATCCCAGGGAAAACATTCTCACATCCTTACACAGGGGCCAGTTTTTGCATCCGTCACCGTCTTACTTGCACAAGCGATTTTGTTGTTTACAAACTGATGTGTCCCTGCGGTTTAACGTATGTGGGTAAAACGGATTTACCCCTGAGAGAGAGAATCCGTAACCATAGATCGAGTATCAGAACTGCTTATAGGGATAATAAGTCAGAACTGCCGGTGGCGAAGCATTTTTTGGAACTTGGACATCCTTTGTCTTCCATGAAATTGATGGCGATTGACCATGTTCCGGTGCCGAGAAGAGGTGGAGATCGTAAAAAGTTGCTCCTTCAGCGGGAGCTGTTCTGGATTAGAACTTTACAAACTGTATATCCAGAGGGACTTAATGAAAAATATTCATTATCGGCTTTTTTGTAAGATCTGTTTTTTTGTAAGATATGTTTGTTTCTGGAAGGAACTAAGATGGCCCGCCCTGGGGGTTAGCCATCTAATCCGTAGTCCAGATTTATACTGTTTTCCTTTTGGTGTCATTCTTTAACTATCTAAAAAATCTATTGTGATTTATAGGCTGTGGGTACATGGCATTCAGTAGGTTAATATTCATTATAGTTATATTGGCTGTAGTATTTAGTCAGTCCATAGATCCCCTTATCTTATCTTTGTTCTATTTTTTCTATCTTTTGGCTAGTATGATATAGTGAGGGCTCTTGTGATTATAAATTCTGTTTTGGTGTTTGATAAAATAGGATTTGGAGCTGGATTATTATTCATGATAGATTGCTGTATTACTATCTAGATAGGATTATATACATCTTGTGTTACAGCTCTTATTCATCATTTATGTATTAGTGTTACTATCCCTTTAAATAAGTATAGGTACGTTTTGGCACTTATTTAATACATATTTAAGTAAGGGGGAAATACAGCCTTGAGTCTCAATTGTTGAGACAGATACATACTTTCTATTTATATCAATATTGCCTGGATGTGAATTTATAGTGTGTTGCTATTGTGTTTATATTGTGATCCTTTTTTACTGTTGCCTTTGGTAAGTCTGTTTTCTGCCTTCTGGGCTGCACTGATGTGATTTGTTTTTAGTTACTAGTTGCTAGGATGCTTTTTCTGTCCTAGCAACTAGCTCCCAATGATCTTGCCGGTCGCTCGATCACGTGATGACGTCATGACGCCGGCGTCACGTGATGACGTCATTGATGTGCGCCCGGACGCCGGCCGAACCCACGTGGGAGACAGACTGTGCTGAGAGGGAGGAACTAGTGGTTTGGTGTAGGGTAAGTTGATTATCAATTTGTATTTTACTATATATGCTCAGTATGATTATGTGTGTATCAATCCTGATGAAAGTCTGGTATTAACAGACTGAAACGTTGATTTTTGGACTAAGCTATTAAAAGTTAAGTTTTATTTTTCTTATATAGTCCTGTGAGTGCTATCCTATTTGTCTTTCTATATATATATATATATATATATTTTTTTTTTTTACACCATTTATTTGTTTTACTTTTATTTTCAGCCAGCAGGGGGACCACCTGTCATTACAGGCAGCCCCCCCTGCTGGCAATGCAGCAGCCAGCTATCCCCGGCCATGTGATTGTGGGGTCTTCGCAAGGACCCCAATCTCACATGGCCGGGGGGCTTTGTGGAGGACGGAAGTGCCGTGGGGGGCTACCACCGGGTAAGTACCGAAAGACCGGAGGGCGTACTATTACGCCCGGCGGCATTTAGAGCCGCCTATAATAGGGCGTAATAGTACGCCCTCCGGGTCTGAAGGGGTTAACACTACAGGGCATACCATGCACTGAGATATTACTAAACACAAATATGAGTGTTTTGGAGCAGTAAAAGTTATCTGTATGATAACATTCACAGTTAAAATGCCATCCAGAACTAAATTATTTTTTTAATTAAAATATTAAATTGCTTCATATATAAATATTTTATGTGGAATGAAAGTCCTGTTTCTTCTGAAAAAAAATATAAAAATAATAATAATACTCTCTTAGCGATTAACAAAAATGTTTTTCATACTTTGTGATTTACAGGACATTTCTGGCATATTTGATTAATAGACAAAAAATGGTGTATAGGTCGCGCTATAAGAGCAAAGAGATAATATATAAAATAAATAAATACATAAAATGTATAAAAGTCCCAAAATATTAAATCAACCTGTAGAATGCTTGAATATGTATAGAGTCCAATGAATATCTGAATCTTCTTATGCTGGAGATGTCTTGATTCACTTGTAGATATGTGGATACATAAAGAGAGACAAAAATTCTCCAGTAATGCAGATTGAATGTCGACAAGTAGGGAAGTAGAAATCCACAAATAGATAAAACACTCATCTATTTAAGAGCATAAACTAGCTCAAGTATTCGTATCATTCAGTGGCGTCAATCCCCCACTGGTAGGATATAGGTGGTGAAATTCTTGAAAACTCCTCGGTATATAAAGAGATAAGAGACGATATAGTGCTCACTGTATTATTTTACAGGCAAAATAAAAGAGGTAAAATACTCACATATATATGAGCAGGATATACTGCTCAATATAATAGCGTAGGTGGTACTATCCCCACCTAGGATTCTTGGGTAGAAGCGTGCTCCAAATCGAATTGGTGACCAGGTTTAACCCCTTCCCGACCGTGGACGGAAATTTTCCGTCAACCTTGTCCTTCAGTTAAGGACCGTTGACGGAAAATTTCCGTCATTTTCTTAAATTAACCCCAGATCGCCGCAATCGCGGGGTTAACGGTGCTCCGGTCTGCCTCTGCATTAGAGGCAGACCGGGAGCACCCGATCGGGCTGCCCCAGCACCGGTGCTCGCTCTGACAGCATGTCAGAGCGAGCACATGTGCTCCACATACTCACCTTCCGCCTCCCTGCACTTCCAGGTTCTGTGTGAAGTGCAGGGAGACGGATCAGTGCTGATCTGCTTCCCTGTGTAAAAATAAAAAAAATTAAAGTTAAATCCCACCCCCCCTGCCCCTGTTTTAATAAAATTAACCCCTTCCCTGCCAATTGATCACTGACTACAGTGATCAATTGGCAGGGTATACATTTTAATGTCATCTGATTTTTTTTTTTTTTTAACCCCTGAGGGTTAATTATTTTTTTTTTTAACCCTCAGGGGTTAAATTTATTTATTAATTAATTTAAATATTAAAAAATTATATATTTAGCTAGCTGGGATGGGTGGAAGTTAGTGGGGAATTGGGGAATTTGGTGTTAGGCTAACTAGGGGTTAACGTTAAAAAAAGTTTTAAAATAAGCTTTAAAAAGGTAAAAAAAAATTTTTTTTTTAAATGTTTTAGTAACGTTTAAGTAAAAAAAAAAAAATACCACCCCCTTTACCCAGTCTAAATAAAAATTAACCACTTCCCTGCCAGCTGATCACTGCCTACAGTGATCAAAATACAGATCACAGTATTATACTGTGATCTAATTTTTTTAACCCCTGAGGATTAACTTTTATTTTATTTTTTTTAACCCTCAGGGGTTCCATTTATTTAATTAATTAATTTAAATATTTTATAATTAAATATTTTGCTAGCTGGGGTGGGTGGGAGTTATGGGAAAATGGGGAATTTACGGTTAGTGCTGCTTACTGCTAGTTAGGGGTTAACGGTAAAAGAAAAGTTTAGAAAAAAAATTAAAAGTGTAAAAAAAGTTAAGATAGTGTAAAACATTTAATAAGTAAAAAAAAAAGTTTAAAAATGGGTTTTACAAAGTAAAAAAAGTTTTACAAAGTAAAAAAATACATTTAAAAATGCTCATTACCACTACACTTGGTACAAGCTAGCGGAAATATTATCCCACGCTAAGGTTCAAAATATGCCTTTTGAATTACCCTGGGATGTCTTCTTTAAGAAATGATATGCCTTTATGGTGTAATTGGATGATATAGCCTTGTAAAATACTCTAAAATGGGACATGGACACAGCGTAAAAATTCAAAGTTTGGAAAAAACTGGAATGGCTGTGTCTCAAATGTGCCCCTTCAATGTCCACATATACCTGGCAAAGGTACATACAGGGGTATTGCTGTACTCAGCGACATAGCTGAACAACATATGAAGTAGTATACAGTCGTAGTACACATAAGGTTTGCAAAATATACTGCGCAAACTCACTTTGTGTGTCAAAAAGGCAGAAAAAATGCTTATTACCACTACACTTGGTACAAGCTAGCGGAAAAATTATCCCACGCTAAGGTTCAAAATATGCCTTTTGAAATACCCTGGGATGTCTTCTTTAAGAAATGGTATGCCTTTATGGTGTAGTTGTAATATGTAGCCTGCTCAAGTGCTCCAAAGTGGGCACGGACGCATCAAAACCCTCCATGAAAATTCACACTTAAAAACCTTAACTTGTTACGTCTCTTTTATAGCAGTGTAACTTCACAAAATAGTGTCCAGGTCATACATTGGGCATATTGTTTTACTCAGAAGACTTAGCTGAGCATAATTTGGGGGGTTTGAACTTAGTGGCACATATGAAATGTACAAAATGCCCAGCAAAAATGTAATCCGTATGTAAAAAATGCCCAAAATTATTTTTTACCACATACTTTGGCATATATTGGTGAAAAAATGGGGGCATGTTAAGGCACAATATGCACCATATGAGATACCCTGGAGTGTCTACTTTTATAAATGGTAGGCCTTTGTGGGTTTTTTTTGAACAGTCAAACTGCTATAATACCCCAAATTGAAGCATAGGCCCATTAAATCCGCCTCTCAAAATTCTACTGTAAATGTTGAAACGGACAGGTCTCCTATATGGCACTGTAGCTTCACGAAATAGTGCCAAAGACATACAATGGGGGTATCGTTGTACTCAGCAGAAGTAACTGAACACAAAATAAAACTTTGTACAGGAATAGCACACACCAACTTTACAAAATATACATGGGAAGTTCTTTGTTATAAGTTTGTGTGCCAAAAACTCCAAAAAACTAAATTTTACTCCAATATTTAGCAGAGATTGGCGGTGAAATGGCTACTTAGAAAGTGTCAAAAAAACCTTAGGACAATAGCCTGTGATGTCTACTTTATATAAATATATACTTTTGTGTGGCAATTTTGTTTTCTTTTATGGCTATTAAGCTTACAAGACAAACATACAAAATTCTAAAATCGCTCTACATTAAAAGTTTATTTTACTCCTTGTGCTTTATGACCTGTAACTACCAAAAAAAACTTTAAATCCCAGACACATTATATATTTTGTAAATCAGAACAACTAAATTAATTAATTTTTAATTACTTTCTTTAACCTGCACTAATTAGGCACACATTATTATTGCAAAAACTGTACAAAAAACAAAAAAATTTTCTTTTTTTTGCATTTTTCTGTATTTTTTAAATAATAAAGAAGCATATATATATATATATATATATATATATATATATATATATATATATATATATATATATATATATATATATATATTACATCAAATTAAAGCCCTTTATGTCCTTTAAAAAACAGTATATAATATGTGTCGGTGCAATAAACGAGAGAGATGCAAATTGCAGTTGAACGCATACAGCAAGAAAATGCAAAAATTGCTTGTCATTAAGCGTAAGACAAGCTTCTGAAGCTGTGTCCTTAAGGGGTTAAAACAGAAGATAAAATAATAAAAGGTGTATACAGGGAGTGCAGAATTATTAGGCAAGTTGTATTTTTGAGGATTAATTTTATTATTGAACAACAACCATGTTCTCAATGAACCCAAAAAACTCATTAATATCAAAGCTGAATATTTTTGGAAGTAGTTTTTAGTTTGTTTTAGTTATAGCTATGTTAGGGGGATATCTGTGTGTGCAGGTGACTATTACTGTGCATAATTATTAGGCAACTTAACAAAAAACAAATATATACCCATTTCAATTATTTATTATTACCAGTGAAACCAATATAACATCTCAACATTCACAAATATACATTTCTGACATTCAAAAACAAAACAAAAACAAATCAGTGACCAATATAGCCACCTTTCTTTGCAAGGACACTCAAAAGCCTGCCATCCATGGATTCTGTCAGTGGTTTGATCTGTTCACCATCAACATTGCGTGCAGCAGCAACCACAGCCTCCCAGACACTGTTCAGAGAGGTGTACTGTTTTCCCTCCTTGTAAATCTCACATTTGATGATGGACCACAGGTTCTCAATGGGGTTCAGATCAGGTGAACAAGGAGGCCATGTCATTAGATTTTCTTCTTTTATACCCTTTCTTGCCAGCCACGCTGTGGAGTACTTGGACGCGTGTGATGGAGCATTGTCCTGCATGAAAATCATGTTTTTCTTGAAGGATGCAGACTTCTTCCTGTACCACTGCTTGAAGAAGGTGTCTTCCAGGAACTGGCAGTAGGACTGGGAGTTGAGCTTGACTCCATCCTCAACCCGAAAAGGCCCCACAAGCTCATCTTTGATGATACCAGCCCAAACCAGTACTCCACCTCCACCTTGCTGGCGTCTGAGTCGGACTGGAGCTCTCTGCCCTTTACCAATCCAGCCACGGGCCCATCCATCTGGCCCATCAAGACTCACTCTCATTTCATCAGTCCATAAAACCTTAGAAAAATCAGTCTTGAGATATTTCTTGGCCCAGTCTTGACGTTTCAGCTTGTGTGTCTTGTTCAGTGGTGGTCGTCTTTCAGCCTTTCTTACCTTGGCCATGTCTCTGAGTATTGCACACCTTGTGCTTTTGGGCACTCCAGTGATGTTGCAGCTCTGAAATATGGCCAAACTGGTGGCAAGTGGCATCGTGGCAGCTGCACGCTTGACTTTTCTCAGTTCATGGGCAGTTATTTTGCGCCTTGGTTTTTCCACACGCTTCTTGCGACCCTGTTGACTATTTTGAATGAAACGCTTGATTGTTCGATGATCACGCTTCAGAAGCTTTGCAATTTTAAGAGTGCTGCATCCCTCTGCAAGATATCTCACTATTTTTGACTTTTCTGAGCCTGTCAAGTCCTTCTTTTGACCCATTTTGCCAAAGGAAAGGAAGTTGCCTAATAATTATGCACACCTGATATAGGGTGTTGATGTCATTAGACCACACCCCTTCTCATTACAGAGATGCACATCACCTAATATGCTTAATTGGTAGTAGGCTTTCGAGCCTATACAGCTTGGAGTAAGACAACATGCATAAAGAGGATGATGTGGTCAAAATACTCATTTGCCTAATAATTCTGCACTCCCTGTAAAGGCAAAAAAGGGCCAATATTCCTTTATTAATAATAAAAATATCAGTATAAAAACAGCCAAAATGCGTTTCACCACACAGGGCTTTATCAACTGGCATTAAAAGAAAAAACCTGGTACAATAGATACTTATATAAACTACATGAGCAAATGTGTCACTAATAGAATATAAAAAAATTACAAAATTACAAAACTTAAAATTATTGATAGCAAAGTCTTTCTGAGAACAATCCAAATATATTCATATATTTTGAAGTTAAAAGCGAGCGTTATTATTAAACAGAAAATTAGAATTATTAAAATTATTAAAATCACGTGACCGCGATCTCCTGCGATCACATGATGTAGTTCTGGGGACTATGGGGGATGTATGCCGGGGCTGAGAGACCGGCGCGAATACACACGCCCCTCTCTCAGCGTCAGCATACTGGGCCTGGACACCAAAAAGGACGAACAAGTCATATGGCCAGAATGGCAATTATCATGATAATTTACAGAAAATAAGAGGAAATAAACTCTTTGGAACTTTGTCTTAGAACCCAGGAGGGTAATGAAATGTCTTGTATTTAAAAAAAGGTATATTGCCAAACGGTAGGGATAGTCATGGCGACCACCCACCCACTGATCTCTCTGATAATAATAATGGATGAAATAAAAAATGAATGAAATAATAAATAATGAATGAAATAAAGATAATGACAGAACAATCAATACTGTCTATACTAGAGAGAAAAAAAAATAAAAATATATAAAATAAATAAAAAATAAATAAAATAAAATAAAAAATATATAAAAAAAAATATATAAATATAAAAATAAATATAAATAAAATGAAAAATAAAAAATTAATAATAAATAAAAAATAAAAAATAAAAAATAAATCAAAATAAAGATCAAAATAATAATAACAAATGGGTATTATAAAAAATATTATTAAAAATGTATTTATAAAAAAACTTAAAAAGGTTGAAATCTGCATTAAGGCCCTCTGGAGAGAGGGTTTTGAGTTGGAAAACCCAATTAATTTCTCTTTCCTAAAAATTGTTTAAAGACCCCTACTCTCCAGGGCTTGGCAACTTTTTCTATGCCAGTGACTTTAAGAAATTTAGGGTCTTTATTATGTAATAAAAAATGTTTAGACACTGAATGATTGTCATAACATCTTTTGATGTTGCGACAATGTTCAGCCAATCTAATCTTTAAGCATCTTGTCGTCATGCCAATATATTGAAGTCCACATGGATATTCCAGTAAATATATAAGAAAATTTGTGTTACACCCAATAAAATCTTTAATTGGATATGAAATTTTTGTGATAGTGGAGGAAAAATGGGTGGTTTTAGTATTGGCAATTAGATTCGTAGATTTGCACACAATGCATTTATTACATTTAAAAAAACCTTTTGGCTTAGACATAAAATTCTCTTTTTCTGAGATAGTTTTAGTTTAGTTTTTTGTGAGGATTTTTTTTTAAATTTGGGGCCCCTCTAAAAATGATGTTTGGTCTGTCTGGAATATAATCTTTTAAAAGGTCATCTTGTTTTAGAATATGCCAATGTTTGTTAATAATTTTTTTTATTCTTTTATTTTTACTGTTAAAATCTAAAATGATATGTAGTTTGGGAGGGTCTTCTTTTTTAGCCTTATATACCAAAAGGTCCTTTCTTTCCTTAGTTTTGACTTCCTCTAATGCTGTATTTAATTTTTCAGATTGATAATTTTTTTCTAAAAACATATTATTTAGTGAGGTAGATTGAACGTCTTGAAGTCTTTTGTTAAAGAGCAATTACGGTGGAGGCGGAGAAATTGACTTTTTGGAATGCCATCCAACCAAGGTTTATAATGACAGCTTGTGTGATCAATTATAGTATTAGTACAGAGTTCTTTAAAGAAAGTTTTAGTTTGGATATTGCCATCTTGAATAAAAATATTAAGGTCCAGAAAATTAATCGATAACTTACTATAATCTGAGGTTAAAATTATACCTTTGTTATTGTCATTTAAAAATTCTAAAAACAACTTAAGAGAGGTTTCTGAACCTTGCCAAATTAAAAATAAATCATCTATGTAACGGAAATAGGAAACCAAGTTTGCCCGCCAGCCATGCTCCCCCCAAATAGCCGAAGATTCCCAATCGGCCATAAAGAGGTTAGCATAGCTAGGGGCAAACCTGGTTCCCATGCCTTTTTGGATATAAAAGGAGTCAGAAAACCAAAAATAATTGTTGTTTAAAATTATTTTAATCCCCTGTATTATGAAATTTATTTGTGAATCTGGGATAGAACTTTGTTGTTTTAAAATTTTCTCGACTGCCTCACACCCTAAATTGTGGTGAATTATAGTGTACAACGATTGTACATCACAAGTGACCAAGATGTAATCTTGGCACAAATTAAAATCCCTTAAAAAAAGATAAGAGTCATAGAGTCTTTTAAATAAGATCTAATTTGCTTAACTAAAGGCTGTAATAAAATATCAATGTATTTAGAGAGATTGGATAAAACAGAATTGATCCCCGACACAATAGGTCTGCCAGGGGGTTCTTTTGCATTTTTATGGATTTTTGGGAGAAAATAGATGACTGGTATTTTTGGATAGGTGATAGTTAAATAGTTAAATTCTTGTTTACTTAAAATATTTGAATCCAACCCCTTAGTTAGAAAATCTTTTAAGATTATTAAAATTTTGGAGGTTGGATCATATGATAATTTTTCATATACTTCACAGTCATTGAGTTGACGGTTAACTTCTTTAATATACATTGACTTAGATAAAATAACTAAACCTCTGCCTTTATTGGCAGGTTTGATAAAGATTTCGTCATCATTCTGAAGTTCTTTTATAGCTTTACGCTCGTTTTGTGTCAGATTCTGATAGTCGTATTTATTGTGTTTTATTTTTTCAAAATCTTTTAAAACTAATTTCTCAAACCTCTATGGGGCCTGATTTAAAATTTGAAGGATAAAACTTTGAGGAATTTTTTAGATCTATATGAATAATAGGACGATCTGTCGGGGAGCGGATGATGGGGTGTTGAGTTAGCTATTGTAAGAGCATTTGTGTTTTGAGTAAAAAATCTCTTGTTGCCTTTCTTACAAATTTGTTGGTATCCAAAAATGTTTGAAAAGAGTTAAAAGGATTAGTAGGAGCATATTTCAAACCTTTACTTAAAACCAAAATTTGCGTGGATGTTAAAACTTTCTGTGAAAGATTAAAAATTCCAAGTTCTTTTTCATCACTCTTTTTTTATTGTCTCTCTTTTCTTTCTCTTTTGTATTCATCTGCCACCTCTCCTTCCTCTATACTTAAGCTTTGTTTTCTTGCTCTGGGTATGTATGGGGTTTGTGTGTGGGGTAGGTTTTGTGTACGAATGTCTAAAAAATTCTCTTCAATTTCTGAATCAATAGATAATTGGTATGCTTTTATACATTTTATGTATTTATTTATTTTATATATGATCTCTTTGCTCTTATAGCACGACCTATACACCATTTTTTTTGTCTGTTCTCTTTTTTTTTTTTAGGGTGTCTGAGGGAACCTCATATTTATAGGTTGCTGCTTCCCCACTTGTCCTAAGCTTCTATTAGATTACTCAGTGCTGACCCATCATCTATTTGTTCTATATATTTGATTAATAGGATACGTTTCGTACTCAGTAATTATTAGGATATTTTTACACTTTATAATGATATTGATATCAGATAGTTGAAAATATATTACATAATAAGCTTAATTATTCAGAGATTAATAGGATATTTTATGCACTTTAGACTAATAGGATACAGTTTGCACTTATTGAAAAATAGGATACCAGTTGCACTTTGTGAAAAGTTGGACACTCTCTGCACCCAGGGCTGGACAGGGAAATTTCATGGTAGGCCGCAGCACCTGGGACAGACAGCTGTTGTGCTGATGGCTGGAGGGAGACTGTGCTGTCTCTGCTCTGCTCCCCCACCCTCGCTACTTAATGAGCCATCTGATTAAGCTGTGCACTGGGGAGCAAAGCAGAGACAGCACTGCTCCCTATTTGCACCACCAGCGGCCCGCCCTACACAACCATCCAGCATGCCGACCACCTGCACTATCCTCTGGCCGGTTGTGTTTAGGTTACCAAACTCCTTCGATTGGCAAGATAGTAGTGTTTTTACTCACCTTTTTTTTTTCCCCACACCGTGCTGGTCTCCTCTCGACTGGCCCTGCCTCTGTGGCTGAGATCATCAATGTTGATGATCTCAGCCAATCCAATGTTTTGCCAAAGGATTGGCTGCAAAATGCTACACCAATCAGCATCTCATCACAGAGATGCATTGAATCAATGTATCTCTAAGGGGAATGTTCAGCACCTCCATGCAGAGCGTGGAAGTGCTCAATGTAGGTAACACAGGAAACACCTCTAGTGACTGTCTGAGTGACTGTCACTAGAGGTGTCTCTAGGAAGCATGTAAGCACTGCCTTTTCACTGAAAAGCCTGTCCCTGCCCTGTCCCTGCAGGCTTTTACATTGAAAATTCTGCAGAGACAGGCTATAGACACCGGAACCACTACATTAAGCTGTGTGTGTGTGTGTGTGTGTGTGTGTGTGTGTGCCTGTTAGTGAGTGAGCTTGCTTGCATGTGTATGTGCCTGTTAGTGAGTGAGCGTGTGTGTGTGTGTGTGTGCCTGCTAGTGAGTGAGCTCTTGTGTGTATGTGTGTCATTGGTTATAGCTCTACAAATTGGTGCATACCACTAATTAATTCTGTCAGATTGTTTTGGAACAGTTTGATAAAGCCTGAGGTTCTCTACTACATATATAACCAGATACCTCTAAAGCGAGGTTTTTGAAGCATATCATCATATCTGTTCCACTGTAGGTGTGGCATTGTGCCAATAACTCATTTGCAGGAAAAAATAAAGGGTGACATCAGAATATTTAGACCATGTTTATTACAAACTTTTCTGTAGGGAACATGTGTGTGTCAGTGAGCTTTTCTGTATGGAGCATGTGTGTGTCAGTGAACTTGTCTGTAGTGAGCATTTGTATAACAGTGAGCTTGTCTGTAGGAAGCATGTGTGTATCAGTGAGCTTTTCTGTAGTGAGCGTGTGTGTTTGACAGTAAGCTTGTCTGTAAAATGCTTGTTCGTATCAGAGTTTGTCTGTACTACGTTTGTGTGTATACCAATAAGCTTTTCTGTGTGTGTCAGTGAGTCTATATGTGTGCATCTGTGAGCTTGCGTTTTTATGTCAATGATCTTATATACATCAGTGAGATTGTTTGTCTATGAGGCTGTGTTTTAATGAGCTTGTGCGTGTCAGTGAGATTGTCTGTGTCTGCAAGTGAGTATTCTTACTGTATAATTAAACGTTTTACTTTGAAAGGACCAATATTTTATATTCGAAAAATACATTTTTATATATATATAATATATATATATTATATAAACAGCAAAAAGATAGCACTCTAAGGACTTACTTAAAGTAATACAAAACTTTTAATGTCCAAAAATCAAAAAATCTAAGTTTGGGTACTGCCTTAAATATGAAATAAATAGATGTAGAATACCTACATTGTATGGAGAATATAGCTAAATATATCATAACTTAACCCCTTAAGACCGGAGGGCGTACTATTACGCCCTATTCTAAGCGGCTCTAAACGCCGCCTGGCGTAATAGTACGCCTTCCGGTCTTTTCATACTTACCCGGTCGTCGGCGATCCCACGCCAGCGATCGCGGTTGGGGGGACTCCCAGGGAGCCCCCCGCGGCACGTTCGACCCCCTGGAAGCCCCCCGGCCATGTGAGAGTGAGGTCATTGCGAGGACTTCACAATCACATGGCCGGGATAGCTGGCTGCAGCATTGCCAGCAGGGGGGCTGCCTGTAATGACAGGTGGTCCCCCTGCTGGCTGGAAATCAAATGAAATAAAATTAAAAGTGTAAAAAAAATTATATACTTAGATCATATATATATTATATACACATATACATACACATACGTACACTGTCTAGGTGTATTTTACTATATATATATATATATATATATATATATATATATATATATATCTCAAATTACATGTAGACTGATGCTGATTAAATATATATATAATTATTGTTATATATATATTTATATATAATATAAAAAAATATGTAAATACGTTAAAAAATAAAATTACAAAAATAATTAAAAATAATTTAAAAATATATAGATGTGTTATTTCATTCTAACTGTATTGTGAAATTAATATATATATATATATATATATATATATATATAATATCTCTCAAAATACACATAGAACGAAATAATATATATATATACATAAATATATACGTATTCACTATATATACCTATATATAAATAAAAATATTAAAAAAAAATAAATAAATAAATATATATATATATTAATTCTACATATATATTTATGTAATATTTTTACATAATTAGGTATCTTAATTAATTACAATTAGCGGGACCTGCCTGACAGCCAAATGCTGAAAGTAAAGGGAATTTAATTTGCTAGCACTATATTTAACCCCATAACTTTCCAAGACACCATAAAACCTGTACATGGGGGGTTCTGTTCTACTCGAGAGACTTCGCTGAACACAAATATTAGTGTTTCAAAACAGTAAAATATATTACAACAATGATATCGCCAGTAAAAGTGAAGTTTTTTGCATTTTTCACGCACAAACAGCACTTACACGGATGATATTATTGCTGCAATACTTTTTACTGTTTTGAAACACAAATATTTGTGTTCAGCGAAGTCTCCCGAGTACAACAGTACCCCTCATGTACAGGTTTTATGGTGTTTTCAAAAAGTTACAGCGTCAAATATAAGGCTTGTGTTTCATTTTTTTTCACATTAAAATTTGCCAGATTGGTTAGGTTGCCTTTGAGACCCTATGGTAGCCCAAGAATGAAAATTACCCCTATGATGGCATACCATTTGCAATAGTAGACAACCCAAGGTATTGCAAACAGGGTATGTCCAGTCTTTTTTAGTAGCCACTTAGTCACAAACACTGGACAAAATTGGCATTTTTTGCATTTTTCACACAAACAGATAACAAATACTAACGCTAACTTTGGCCAGTGTTTGCGGAATTCAAATGGCTACTAAAAAGACTGGACATACCCCATTTGCAAATACCTTGGGTTGTCTACTACTGCAAATGGTATGCCATTATGGGTGTAAATTCTGCCCCAGCTACTATACAGTCTCAAAAGGCAACGTGAATCCAATCTTGGCTAATTTCACTCTCTAAATGTAACGTATAAGGGCTTGACCCTGTAATTCCCAAAACGCCAAACCTGGGTGAAGCCATAGGGGTACTGTTTTTACACGCGGAGACTTTATGAATACAAATATGTGTATTCTTATTGCAGTAAAAGCAAAACAGTATTATGACACTGACCGTTTAATTGTCATGTAGAACTAAAAAAATCCAATAAAATCGTATTTTCTCCCATTTTTTCATATTAAATTATGTTTCATAGCTAAATATTTGATATTAAATGAAAGCCCTGTTTCCCCTGAATAAAATGATATATAATAAGGGTGGGTGCATTTACTATGAAAGAGGTGTATTACGGTTGGACAGACGTAGCGCAAATGCCAGGTTTTGTTTACATTTTGTTTCGTTCACACTGTGTACATTTGGCTCCGTCCTTAAGGGGTTAAAACTACACATCCCATCTTCATAATTACATATTTGGAATCAGCTCACTTAAAACATAAACATAACCAAAAATCAGCCAAATCCATCCAGGGGTTAAAAAGTTAGCTGGAGGTCCCTTTATGACCGACCGCAAGCACACTTTCCTGCCCAAAACAGTTCCATAGATTTGGGCTGTGAGGTCGGTCTATTTCAGGCTGAAAAAACGACTAAGTCCCATCGCTGAATGGGACTTAGTCTCTGCAGCTGAAATAAGGCTGAAAAAAACGGCTGAAAAAAAGACTAAGTCCCATCGCCGAATGAGACTTAGTCTCTGCAGCTGAAATAATTTCCCATTTACTGAACCAAGTGGGAAATAGCAAGGCAGGCACAAAGGGTTTGCACTAGGTCTGGGGACACAGGGGACACCGTCTTAAAGGGGCCGTGTCCCCAACAAGTCTGGGGACACGGCCTTAAAGGGGCAGTGTCCCAATCTCCCTGATGTCCCAAAAAGGTGTTTAAAGGGCCAGCACCAGTCACATAAAGAGTCCATAAGCCCCAATATGCCCACCGACAGTCTTAAAGGGCCATACACACCAAATAAAAGTGCATACATTTTCACAATCTCCCAGGGGCCATAGTCATGCGGGAGGAGGCTGGCAAATAGGCTTCTCCACAACCCAGGGAAGCAGGGCAATTTGCCATTTAAAGGGCCCGTTACAAATAGCAGTTTGTAACAAGGTGTCAATCCATATCTGCCAAGTGACCCGATGTAGGGGGACCAGTCCCTATTCTGCTCTGTGTCAGTGTGTATCAGGGAACCTTAGGACAGGTGTCAATCCATATCTGCCAAGTGACCCGATGTAGGGGGAACAGTCCCTATTCTGCTCTGTGTCAGTGTGTATCAGGGATCCTTAGGACAGATGTCAATCCATATCTGCCAAGTGACCCTATGTAGGGGGACCAGTCTCTATTCTGCTATGTGTCTGTGTGCATCAGGGGCTCTGAGGACAGGTGTCAATCCATATGTCAAGGTGTCAATATGTCATATGTCAGGTGTCAATCCATATTGATTGTGATTTAGGAATGTTAGGTGATTTCTGCCCTTTATGGATTAAAACCAGACTCTGTATCAACTGTGTAATTTTCCATGGGAGTTTTGCCATGGATCCCCCTCCGGCATGCCACAGTCCAGGTGTTAGTCCCCTTGAAACAACTTTTCCATCCCTATTGTGGCCAGAAAGAGTCCCTGTGTGTTTTAAAATTCGCCTCCCCATTGAAGTCAATGGCGTTCCGGGCGGTTCGCCGGTTCGCGAACACTTGCGGAAGTTCGCGTTCGCCGTTCGCGAACCGAAAATTTCGGGTTCGCGACATCACTAACTAAAACATATAATTTAAAAAAAGCCAATTTCAATAAGATAAGTGAAGCTTTACAATATATTAACTGGCATAAACTCTTTAGTGAAAGCAACACTGATGATAAATGCAATATCTTCAAACAAATATTAGAAAGGTAAATTTCTCAGTATTTACCATTAGGTAATAAATGTAAAAGAAACAAACTGAAACTAATGTCGCTTAGTGGGGAAAAAAACAAGATTAATAATAAGAAAAGGACATTTAAAGCATTTACATTGGAGAAATCAGAGGTATCCTATATATAATGAAGCCAATGATGCATGCAAAAAGGAAATTAGAATGGCTAAACTAGAAAATGAGAAAGTGATAGCCAAAGAAGCAAAGCCAACTCTAATACATACATTCACATACATTCTTAAAACACAAAAAATTAAAGTGTAGGTATTCTGAAGATGTGTGTGTCTCTCAGTATATTAAGGAGAATCCTATAACAAGAGATATTTAAATGATTGCTACAACAAATGTGCAAAAAAATTGTGATTGGATGACTCAAGACAACATGCTGCAGCAACTAAAGAAAATTAATGCAAACACAGCTCTGGGGCCTGACTATATTCACCTATGAGTACCTAAGGAGCTAAGTATGTAAATAAGTAAACCTCTGTTTTTAATCTTTCAAGATTCTTTTCTTTCAGGAATTGTACCAGAGGATTGGAGGAAGGTAGATGTGGTTCCTATATTAAAAAAAGGGTTCCCTAAACGGTAGGAAATTATGCATAACAACACATGGGAAGGGTTTGGGAATTATTTTAGACAACAAACTAGGCAACAATGTGCAATGTCAATCAGCATTTGCTAAGGCCAGTAAGGTATTGTCATGTAAAAATATGGGCATCAATTCTGAAAAATATAATTTTGTCTTTTTATTAATCACTGGTGAGACCACTTGAATAGGCTGTGCAATTTTGGGCACTTTTTTTACAAAAAATATTTATTTTTGTAGTGCACAGGATAACAATCAAGAATGTGCAAACAGTGTAAATGTCAAGACAGAAAAGCAATCCAATTATGAAATATTGATGGTACAACACTTTTTATGTTAGAGAGGGAGAAAACAGAAGGAACATAGTGCTGATGGTAAGCAAAGTAAAATGAAGGCATGTTTTATTGAACCATAGAGCTAGATATAGTTACAAATACCACTAGGTGATCAGAGGAAGTTAATACAAGTGAGCAAAGAGGGCACACTTATAGGGAAAAACAGCATAGTGCTAAACTGTATTGTCCATGATGATCACAGCAATAATACAGCCTAGCTGCAGGCAAGGCTCAAGCGACCCTTAGCTAATGCCGATTAATGGAGAGTCCCAGCCGTTCCCGCCATTCACTACCTCGGTGAGGCCCCCCACTGAGCCCAGGCTCCCAGTCAGTCCGGTTTAATTCTCCACAGGAAGGTCACAAGGTCTTTGGCCAGGATCCACATTCACTGTGCCCCGATCCGGCATGCACGCCAACTAGCATCATATGCCTCTGGAGCATACTGGCCACGCTGGGGAAATTTCTGTTGCTGCTCTCGGGGTGCATGGTAGCGAGCACACTGGTCTGAGTGAGATACAGCCATTCACCATGGCTGCCTCTTGCACCATCTCCTCCACAGCTCCCTTCTGGAAACACATGGGGGACGTCTGTACATGCAGCGCCAGTCTGTTGGATGGCTCTGGGGGAGGGCATGACTCTATCATCCGGACTAGCAGTAAGCTCCCGATCACAGAGCCTTGTCAAGAAGACTGAGCAGACTCAGTCAATGGCCCGGAGCAGCAGTTCAACGTGTGTGGCTGCAGACACTTTCAGGGTGGCCCTTTTAGTAGGAAGGCCTGGATTCTCCGGTTCGCAAGGCGACCAGTCCAAATCACCAGTGGGGATCGGGATAACTCCCACCAGTTCAATGGGTGGTGGGAAGGATATTATGGCTCTAGAAAAAGTGCTTAGGTAGGCTACAAAATTTATGAAAGGAAAGGAGCATTTTAGCTATGAAGAAAGTTTACGAAATGTAAATCTCTTTAGTTTGTAAAAATGGTGCTTCAGAAGGGATATGATAGCATTCTAAAAATTTATTCAGGGCCAATACAAACCATTGTCTGGAAATCTATTCATAAACTGAACTATACATAGGACACTAGGTCACGCATTGAGACTAGAAAAAAAGGAGATTTAGTCTAAGGCAAATGAAAGGTTTTTTTTTTACAGTAAGAACTATGCATGTGGAATTCTCAGTATTCAGATCTATACAGATGTTTAAACAGCAACTGGATAAATACTTGCAAAAACATAATATTCAGGGATATACATTTTAATTAGTGGGGTAATAGCTTCTTGATCCAAGGAAATATATCACTACCATTCTGTGGTCTCGAATGATTTTATTCTTACTTGGTTGCAAAATTGGAAACACTTTAAACTGTTTTTTTTTGCCTTCTTTTAGATCAACAGCAAACACAAATACGAGAAAGGCCGAACTTGATGAATGCATGTCTCTTTTCAACGATGTAACTATGTAACCATGAGCAAACATACTGCAATGTTAGAGCGCTATTTTTTAACCCCTTAAGGACCAAACTTCTGGAATAAAAGGGAATCATGACATGTCACACATGTCATGTGTCCTTAAGGGGTTAAAACAAATGCTCATGTTCTCTAAACTCATTTGTCTGGATTTCCTGCCAGGACTTTGTCTAGTTCATGGGTAGTCAACCTGGTCCCTTGGGATTTCAGGTGGGCGGTGGTGGGTTCTGTAGAAAACAACCGGTGGGCCTAGTTGGCAGTGGTCCAAGGCCAGCAGGGGTGATCCTTTCATCTCCCCTGCTAGCCCATGCAGAGCCTCTCGGGCTGGTGATGAGATCAAAAATGTTCCACACTGGCCCGCTGGCACTTAGTTCCAGCAGAGGGAGGGAAGGGCCTGGGAGCCTCTTTGTTCCTCTCGCGAACAGCCTGGTCAGATCGTCGCCGTGCGTTACCATGGCAGTACTCCGATACGGCGATACAGTGCTCTGCTCGCAGGAGGACAGGAGAGAGGAGCTGCAGGTTAAAGTGAACATGCCACCACTGGACCACCAGGGCTTGCAGCATTATGTACCCCCTACCTGTTAAAAAGGTAAGAAGAAGGGAGGAGGAGACATTAAGATAGATTTCCACATCTCACCCACCTATACACAGCATAGACCCTATGCACCCTTCACATACAAACACACACTACACTCCTTACACACACACACACACACAGACAGACTGCCCCGTCACACACTACACCCCTCCTACACACAGAGTGCCCCCTCACACACACACTGCACCTCTCACACACACATACACTGCACCCGACACAGACACACACACATACACAGCAACCCTAACAAACACACACACAGCAACCTTCACACACACTCTGCACCCTTCACACTCACCCCACCCCACAGACACACATAGGAAAAAAAAGTAGAATAGAAAATAGAAAAAGAAATTTAAGTACATATTTCTCCTTTCTAAAAATAAAACAAATTCATACTTGTGCTATAAAATTAGTTACTGTGGCACTGGTGGGCGGTAAGGAAATTTTACCATCAACAAAGATACAAAGGTGGGCGGTAGGTATTAAAAGGTTGACTACCCCTAGTCTAGATCTGCTGCACTTAAAGGGACACTGTAGGCACTCAGACAACTTCAGCTAATTGAAGTGGTCTGGGTGCTGTGTCTCTTTTGCACTTAGTGCCACTGGTCCGTTATCTGATGCTGGATGTCCTCACAGACCTCCAAAGTCAGATTTTTCCTATAGGAAAACATTGAATAATGCTTTCCTATGGGGAGGTCTAATGTGCGTGCGGCATGCGCATTAGGTCTCCCCCGCCGGCTGACGTCGTCGGGGGAGGAGTGTGGGCGGAGGGACATCGGCGCTGGATTCAGGTAAGTAGCCCCATGCTATATTGAAATCCAGTGCTGTAAGGTCTGCGCCAAAAGCAATTTCATTGTGGAAAAGGCAGGATAGTTGATTTGCAAGTGCAGATAAATCTGTTTTGGTTAGGAGAGTGGGAAGGATGGGTCCCCAGTTTGGTCCCTCTATGTTTTCGTGGGAGGGAGTACTGGAGACAACTCTTCCTATGATTCTTTTATAGAGCTAGGTTTGGCACCATTATAGAATTCTTAGGCTGGGTTCACATGGGTAGCCAGTTAATTGTGGACTGATTGAGTAGATTCACTTCCTGAGGATATCAATTTGCCTGGTGTGTCTGAGTTTCGTTTATTATGTCCGATAATGTGTGAAAAGGCTGAAGGCCTCAAAGACATGAAGGGGCTGATTACAGCCCATTATAGCAGATTCCACAAAGAGTTTAAAGTTGAAGTGTCCACCTACCTTGGCTTACGCACATAACTCCCTCAATACAACTTGTAAGTGATGGTGCTTAGATATTTGTAGACGTTTCCATTAATTAATAGGAAAAACAAAACCCATAAAACTATAGTGGTCAGGAAAGACTCCTATAAGATTTTGGGTACTCATAAATCACACTTATATTACTGAGAACAACCCAATGCATTAGTAGGTAATTCCTACTCCGGTTATGTGTTGTTCACATTTACATTATATCTGGTACGATGGAACTGCCTGTTCCTGCAAAGTTGCCCAGCTGTATTCACTCAGTGAGGCTCTTTGTTGTCCTGTTCAGCCACATAAGGTAAATCCAATGCAACTGGCAACAATGGAAGGAGATGATGCAATCTCAAATCTCTGCATCATCATAGTGGTGCCAGGTTTACTATTCAGACTGAATAGGATGCAAAGTGTCTCACTGAGTGAGAATAAGATGGGCATCTTACAAGTCCACCCACTCTTAACAATCCCTAACTCTCTCATTGTAATGACATAGGACTTCAATATGGGACTACATTGCTATACACTGTGTCATTGCAGTGACCAGTACTAAAAATGTTCACATGACGGCTCAAAATACACAATGTGAGATACAGCAGTATTTCTCAGTTTGGAAAAGTTTTTCTGGTTATTTATGTTTGTGAGCATGATGATGCTGGAAGCTCGGTGATTGTTACTCATGCTCCACAGATCAACATTGCTTCACAATGAGCATGTTGATGATGTCACAGTGCTAGAGCTAATTTTTATGGTTTTCTTACTTTTTTTTAAAAACTAAGGGGCTCAGTAATCTGAAGTAAAAACAGTTACACAATTCTCAACAAATACAGACAACACAGTAAGTGACTCCAGTAGCTCAAACACCCGTGTGGTATCCCCTATACCAACAACAAAATACATACAATGTAAACACAATGGATGGAGCTATTCAAAAACGTTCTTCTTCTTAATATAATGCTGCAGAAACAGAAAAGTGCATACAATAGTGCAGACAATTTACAATAAATGTAAAAGCAATATTTACAAGGAAACACTCACAAAATCAGAGCCAATTGGAACCTGGCTCTAGTATAGATGGCTTCAGGATCTATTCCAGGGTGATCCTGGCCCTTCTGTGATTGATGGAGCTGTTTCCGGATGAATGGAGAAGAATCCAAAGGGTTGGAATAAATCAACAAAGTTATTGAACAAAATTGATATAACTAAAACATAAAAACCATCAAGGATAAAATAATAAGTGAGCCAAAACGCGTTTCGCCTATTGTGGCTTCCTCAGTCAGCTCTCACAACCACTGTCCAGACAATATTCTTTTATACCTCTTTAGTCTATTAAAATTCGCGGCTAAATTCCCTTTGGAACGCAAGCGTGCGTTCCACACCTTCATTACCATATTCCCAACCTCGTGGATGCGGTGACATCACTTCCGGGTTCCGTTCCAAGTGGGGACGTGTATTTCCTGGTCACGTGAATACGATATCGTCACTTCCGGGTTCCATCCTAAGTGGAACGCAGGATGCGTTCCACTTCAAATGTTGTCTGTCTTTTCCTATTCTCCTGTATAAATGGAACGCAAAATATGCGTTCCAAGTCTTCTTTTCGTCCCAGACATATTTCTGCATATTTTTATGTATACATAGAACGCAGAATATGCGTTCTGAAACTCTTCATTGTCCCACAAAGGTATCTCACAAAGTAGAAAAAAAACATATATCAAACATAGTTATATGAGATTTCTTTTTTACATACATATCATATATTCGATGTGCATATTAAGTCCCAATATTTAAAGTGATAGTGCTGATTATATAAAACAAGTGAATTACTTCATTGCATATAAAGTGACCATGCATGTGTTGTTATAATGTATGTGCAAATAAATGAATAAATTAATATTTTAAAAGAAACAGGAATATAGTCAGATAATTAATTATCCCTCCTTCCCCCTCTTTCGATAGTATATAGGTTAAAATTCTAAAAGGATCCAATGTAATCGGGTGTATGTTTTTACTGTAGTCTACTCTCAGCTCCAGTGGGGAGTGTCCCTTGCATGGGGACCTGCATATAAGGCCAGTTGTGGTTGCCAATGAATTAATTCCTGCTTACCCTCAACATAGAGCCTCATCTCATGTGGGGGAAACGGCTGTATCAGTTTTGGGATTGCTATAATCACTATACTCCTCTGGGATTATAAGCACTTGCTCTTTTAAGAGCATATTGCTACACTTTATATATACAATAGGTGGAACACACATCTGTAGATTCTAAAAGAAAAAATAGAGCATCATAGTGTAGTATATCAAAATACACTGTAATCAATGGAAATAGAGCAGTATTACTCACAAGCCTAGAGCCAATTTTGACATATGGCTCTTATGTGCAGCGCAGTGGGACTCTTATTAGGATGTCCCCCTCCCTCTTGGTATTCCTCCTTTGGTAAATTGGAAGGTGGTAGTAGAAGATCACAATATTCCAATATGTTTCCAATGAGGGCACTTTATTGTGGTAAGAAATGATTAAAAATATTCCCAATAAAAGTTAAAAATGTAGACAATAAGTCCAATTAAAAAGTCCAATATATAGACTGTATAAGTCCAAAACGCGTTTCGCCCTATGGTGGGGGCTTCCTCAGTTGGTATCAGTCTGTATATCAGATGGCAGCTTCTTGGCGTCCTTATAAAGCAGAAATCTTCTTCTCTTCCGGGTTTTCTGTGTGTGGAACGCATCATGCATGTATAATTTGTATCTCTATTCAAGTGGTAGAAGGGGTTTCTACTTAGGTGGTCAGTAGCTATTTTTTTTTTTCTTACTGTATCTCCACTACCTCACATTTTTATATTGCTACACTTGTTTGGAGGACAGGTCTACCCTCTGAAAGCTGGGTCCAAGGTAGGTGGAGGACAGCAAGACCTCAACCAAGCTGTAGTGCTGGAAGTTGGGATTACAGTGCTGATGGTGTTTGGTGCGGTGCTTGTGGTACTCGGTAAGCACTAGGAAGCATCGATTGGCGGAGGCACCCAGTCGGGGTGCCGGAGGTCCGCCACATGCCACTAATGAGATATTTGCCCATCCTAATAGTTAAATAAAAGTTAGCTGTGGGATGAGCTTTTATTGTCCTAGTTTTCATATATATATATATATATATATATATATATATATATATATTTTTTTTTTTACATAACATGTCTTTGTAGCCTTGACATAATGTAAATGAAACTTATATAGTACCTAGACTAGTGTACTATTGAAGGTATGTCTGGGTGCACCTCCACCTATTATGGCATATGTGTGCAGATGCCTGGGACTTACTTAGAGCAGTTTGGGCTACTGTCATCATATACGAAGAAATGCTATGGAGGTAAGTGCATTTTATACTTGACTCCACAGCACTACTCACCATAGTAAATGTGAGTCTTCCTGAGAAGTTACCGTCACACTTTAAAGTGTCTTTGTGGTTTCTTCATTAATATATATTGTGCTTTTTTTCTGACACTTGCTTAGTTAAACAGTGTATTTCTTTCATGATGGAGAAAGATATATGTGGTGAAAGATTGTTTAATACAAAACAACTCATGCATCATTTGCCCACAACCTGTTGTTATGAGAGTTTTAAGCATCTGCATCATGAGCCGACCACAGCTCAGCACAGAAACTGCCTTCAGGGGAAAATCTCATGTTAATATCTCCACATCTTCTCTACTTTGAGTTTCTATGGTGACCACCATACTCTACAAACCACTGTGAGGTGCAGTTTCCTGTCTGTGAGCGCTAACACCTCCATAATACTCTTACTCAGATTAACTCATGAAGTGTTGCACTGACTGAAAACCAATATTGTTTAATTCCAATGTTCCAGACAATTTCAGCTACCAAGGCTTCAGCACAGCACTGGAACTCTTCAAAAAAGTTTACATTTTCATTTTTGGGATGAAAATGTTTTGTAAAAAATTGTTTCTAGTTTACAATCGGCAGAAATATTGACAGTAGTGGAGCAATGGAAACATGCGGCTGATGGAAAAGGCACTAGTTTGTCTGAGGCACTTGTGGTGCATAGACAGGCGTTAAGTACTCGAGCTTAATCTTACAGTGCAGGTTCATTATTTATATTATATTATCGATTTTTTTTTTATTTTTTTTTTAGACAAGTGTCAATGCACACATAAATTAAGGGCATAATAGAGAGCAGGTAATAGGTAATATTTTGTTAATGAACAATATTTGTGCTAAGGAGATTGGATGCCAGCTGGGGCACTGCACTTTAGGAATAGGTTGAAATTAAGATTTAGCATTGGAGGGTTTGGACACCATTCCACATTGCATTATGGGCACTGAAATGCCAGTAATTTGAAGACCTATGGCATAGTACTGGGGATCAGCTCTATTGTACAGCTCTATAAGCCAGAGAAATAGGTAATAAGAATCTCCTTTAGCAAGGAAAATCCTATACAGCTATGAAGCTAAATGAAGAAAATTAGGATGAGTCTCTCTATAGAACAGTACTTCATACAGTATCTGCAAGTCAAAACAGCTCAACCTCCCTTATGCATCATGCTTTGAAGGTAAAAAGGGTCATCAAAATGCACTGTTCTTATCAGTCATATTTAGTGATAATCAGACAAGTAATAGGAACAAAACGGCTCACAAATTAATCTTTATTTTTGGAAGCAAACTAAATCAGATTTAAAATGAAGCTAAAATATGAATTGCGCAAAGAACAAATAAATCAACGACTATTCCCAATATGACAGGTCAGAGAAAGAAAGAAAATATGTGTTTTATTGACTTTCGGCTAAAACATTATTTCCTACTTATGTTGGCACATTATTTGTTCAACTGCTTGGAAAGAAAAGGCAGATAGATTTTAATAACATATAAAAGTAATTGTAAGCTAAAAGAATATTTAAAAAATTTGGATTTTGCTACAGGTTCTATTTTGGTATATTGACTTGGAATTTGTTCTGATATACAAATAAAATGAATATTTAAACAAAAATATCAGCCAATTATTTTTTTACATGAAAACCCAGTGCTATTTAGGAAGTATTTAGCCTTTAAATATAATATATAGTAGCAGATTAAGCTTTTCTGTAGGTTCGTGGTGAAAATGATCTATATAGATGGACAATATTGCTGATGTTCAGTGCCCTGAGTTTAGGAAACTGCAAAGAAAGAAAAGTGAGATTAGCATTCAATCTAGAAATGTCTGCTAAAAACAAGTTTGCAAACAAGTACACATTCTATGATTAATGGAATTAAAAGAGAGGTGATCAAAAAGTCATTGTATCATAAAAAAAGAGTTTTGCTCTCAGAAGTCAAACGTTACTGCTGCAAGTTTTTAGATTCAGCTGTAAACTGTGAAGTACCTTCTGTTTGCAACTATATACATGTAATAAGCGCATCCCACTGTGTAGTTAAAATGAATTTATATTCTCGAAAATAACATTAGTTAATTTGGGACTGTAGATTTCCTTTGCAGCTAAAAATGTAAGATTAAAAATATTACTCACCTCCTCCTTAGTGCTGAGTCTCACATGCCACAGCCTCCAGTTCAGCCCTCAGGGATGTCACCATCCAAGCTGACATCACCCGCGATATCCTCCAATCTATTACTTCTCATAGAGAAACAATGTACTGGAGATGTGCATGCTCCTCCAATCAATGGCTGTTATCAGAAGCATTTGATCCCCAGACCGTTTTACTTGGTCTGTAGGAATAAGTCCTTCTAGCGGCCTTTAGGATGACAGCCCTTAGAGGTGGATTTCTAAATTTTTTTAATACCGTATATAGAGAATAAGTCGAGTTTTTCAGCACATTTTTTGTGCTGAAAAACCCCTACTCAACTTATACTCGAGTCACTGTCTGTATTATGGCAACTTACATTGCCATAATACAGACCAGGACCGCCGGGCTCATTACAAGCCCGGCGGTCCTGTTGCGGACTGGCAGAGAGCTGTAATTTACCTTTCCTGCAGCTCCTGTCAGCTCCCTTCTCTCTCCTCCGGTCCGGTCAGCGCCCCTGTCAGCTCAAGTGTAAGTCTCGCGAGAGCCGCGGGGTCAGAGCGTTGCCATATTATTGTGGAGCTCCATAATGCATTTACAAACATTGGACTTTGTTGTAAGTTTTATTAGTGTGGAGCTCAGTGAGTTATTCATACACCCCGTGCATGAAGTACTAATAAAACCCAACATTGTGCGTGCCTGGAAAAGAGACCCACGAAGAGGAAAATAAATCATCGTTACTGAAATTGCTGCAGGAAGAGGTCACAAAGTCTAGCCAGACTATTCTCTAACTGCATTATATCCATGACATTCCAGGAATTGAAAGTTTATGGAAAAGTACAATAATGAATCTTATACTCCTCACCTTATTTAAAACAAAACCATTATGGGCAGACACTTACCTTACATGATGAAGAACTTTGCACTCAGAAGCAGATTAAAAGCCACAGTTTTGGCAA
This sequence comes from Pelobates cultripes, assembly GCA_933207985.1. Taxonomy (NCBI): domain Eukaryota; kingdom Metazoa; phylum Chordata; class Amphibia; order Anura; family Pelobatidae; genus Pelobates; species Pelobates cultripes. Next base: position 167,714,131 of record OW240917.1, read on the forward strand.
ACAGGACTCTCATCCCCAGGACAGTCACACTCCGCAAGTTAACTCTTTCACTTCCTAGTGCTGGAAGACAGAAAAGTTGTGAGTTGTTTGCACACCGGATAGAGAGCTGATGGGAATTGAAAACTAAATTTTAACGTTCATGTAAGATAGATAGTTTAGCTGGAAAAATTCCCTTTTCTAACTTGGCTATTTCAGTTAGTTTATACAATCTGATTTTCAGTTCGTCACAACTCTTTGTGTATTGAATAAACACTCCTGTGTCCTATAGATTTAATACCGCAGCTCTTAAATCAGCTCAATTAAATATTGCTATTTTATAGTGACTCCAAGGAACACTGGGAACACCCCAAGCATAATAACCACTACATCGCACCATAGTAACTATCTTTAACAAATCTGTGTCTGTGATATATATATATATATATATATATATATATATATATATATATATAGAGAGAGAGAGAGAGAGAGAGAGAGAGAGAGAGAGAGAGAGAGAGAGAGAGATTTAAATTCTTCATGCTTTTTGTGACATGCATTATGTTCACACATTTTTTTTTTTAGATACTTCTGCACTTAATAGACTCTTTATCATTTACATTTCTGGAAAAAAAATTGAATTTGCTTCACTAACCAGGAAGTTCAACAGTTTGTTGGACACATTGCTTCTGTTCTGTACCACCTGCAGCCACATTTTTGTCAAAATGTACTTCTTCTGGCAAATACAAAAACAATAAAAAAATTACAAATAAACAAAAATAATCCCCACACAACCAAAAGCAATAAAACAATGCCATACAGTTAACCTATAAAATAGCAGCAGCAAAGGGTGAATACATTGCAGTCAGGAAACTGGAGGAAATAAGGTACTGAATATTGAATAAAAGGCTATTTCATGTTTAAACAGATGCTGCCAATAATTAAATAAATCTAAATAAATTATGAATTATGTTTTTATTCTAAAAACCACTAAATCTCACTGTACTAATGGTGATAAAAACTGGGGCTCTTCCAGTGACTACAGCATGGCTCCTCTACTTCTCCCATAAGGCACAAGTGAGCCCTTTAAAATTTTGATAGCTATAGGTTAGACCTCTCAGTTTAGCCTGGTCACAGAAATGGGATAGCCAAGCAGCAGTCAAGAGACTTGGCTCTAGACTACAAGAAAGCCCCCATTTTTGAAAACTGCACCAAAATGCTACCCCCAGTTTATTTTCAAACCACCCTAAAATTTTTGGCACAAACTGTTGGTATGCTGCAAACTGTAGTTGTGTGGCTTAGATTGCCATTTTAATTAGCAATAATTCTATATTTTTTATCACTGTATAATAACAAAATTGGAATTTATCACTTAACATAAAGTTCCTGAACTTTTCCCCAGCTACCGTTGGACTCCAGCAACACATATCATAAACACATATCATCTGGAAGAGTAATGGGGGAGTTGCAGTTGAACATCTTTTTTGCGTGTTAAAACACTAGACTTAAAATATATGAAGAAATTTGTGAAAGTCACATTTTTTTAATATAAGCAAAAGTAGAAACCTCATTGATTATACATTAAAGCATATATAGATCTGTCTATTACATATATACATATATATATTTTTTACATGAAATAATGGACTTATTATATTGGGCCATTAACATATAAGTAACAAGAAATCAGATTACTACGCCATTGTTCATATTCCACAAATGGAAGGACGTTTACATTCGTCATAATACCTTTATTATAGAGATGGCGTAGGCTGCCTATTATATTTTTAATGCAACTGTAGAGTAATTCGTACATTGTCAATTTCAAATTTCATCTTATCTTTGCAAAACTATTTTATCATCCTCCTCAGTTTATGATTTTATGTGAACTAGCAGCTGCAATTGAGGTACCTTTTTGGTTCAAAACACCATCCTGTTCTGTCACCCATCTGCCTTGATGCTTTGCATGGCACTGTACATCCTCTGCTCCCAACCCTTCAACATAAACTGAGCTGTATCTTCCCTCTGGAGAGAGGACTGCATTGGTCTTCACTGGTCCAACACTTTTCTGGCTGGAATTCATGTAGATTTCCACATCCTTGGGATAAAAGTCTTTTGCCAGACAGGCAGTGATGGAGCCAACAGTCTGAGGTTTCAGCACAAACACAGCGGGTGGAGAAGGCTGATTGTCACCTAGTGCAGGCAGAAAAGGGTGATAGCTGTATAACTGTATTTATGATCATAGTTGAAATTAGAGCTTAGAGCAAGCACATGCTCCATTTTCTTCCTTACTATTTAACAGTTAAGGTATAAATAATCATTTACATTCATCTTCATAGTTGGTAGCAGGTATAATTAATCATTACAACTCACAAATTACTGGAGAATAATTTGCGTTCTACATACTCTTGTGTCAGTGATCAAAACAAAACATGAAATGAAAATAACATCACGCAACACGCGCAGCTTTTGAGCCATGGTTGGGGGTAGTGATCAAGTCTCTGTACTTTCTGTAATCCCAAGACTGTTATGCGACTGTCTGCTGTTGTCCCCAGTGTCCATCAATTTTATCAAAGCACATTATTGTTGTTCAAATACAACCAACAATATACAGAATTGCAATGTCAAATATCATGAGGTATAAGTAAAGGGTTTCATGTGTGCCCATGCACACCCTACCGACGGCCATTTTCTTCTCATTGTTATGTTTAGTTTACTGTGGGAACTTTTATGTGACTGTTTTTTTTTGTGGGGGGAGGGGAGGGAAATGAACAAATAAAACACAACTGTCTTTATAAAACTTGGCAGTCACTAGGCAATAAATTTTTTTTTTTTTTTTTTTCATTACTACATTTTTAAGTAAAGGTTATAACGAAACTTTCTCTGGGTGCACACCTTAATGTAATATGCTGTACACTTCAATGGGGTTAGTTCAAAATCTGAATGGCAAAGTTCAGGCAAAAAAACCCAAACTGACTGTAGCTGATTTATTAAAAAAAATTCAAATCAGTTATTTTAGCCTACATTTTCTGATTTCAGTTCTCTAACATTGAATATTTAGTGAATAAATTGTTGCTAATATTGACACTTGAACTTACAGTCTCAACTGAAATGATCCCTAAGATAAATGAGCTTTGTAGAACTCGGAAACTGGTTTTAGTTTAGTTATCTTTGTCATCTGTTTTTAGTTTAGTTATCTTAGTTATCTGTTTTTAGTGTGGTAAAATTTGTAATACTGTTTGTTTACAAGTTGAAAATATTCTGCAATAAAGTTATTCCTGCGAAAAAACTAACTTTTCAGAAACTGAGATTGTTATACTTTTGGTTTATGAGATTTTATCAATATTAATTGTATGACTTATTTAGATTACAAACAAATAGTGAAAAATACAGCGAACAGTGTTAATGAAACGTCTGTTATTTGACAGACAAAGACAAACCGGTACAGTAGATTCCAAATTCTTTTTTATATAGTAGCTGTGATATCCTCTGTATAAATATATTCCAGTGTTGAACATATTTTCCTATTCACAGTCTCATGCATTCTAGCTCCATGGCCCTAGAGTCAGTACAGAAATATTTATAATGTTTGGCTCACCTGCTTCCACCGTCAGTTTACTGCCTGATCCAAACACCAGCGATCTTGTGTATGTTGCACCAACATGCACAGTGACTCACTGCTTTGTAAAAAAACAACAACTGACTTATCTGATTCCACAACTGGCAAGTAAAACACAAGAGCCATGTTTATTTTTCTTTTTAGAAACGTCTCATCTTTCTTTTTTTTCTGGTCGGTCAATTATATATTTTATATCTCACATTATGTTATTACAGTGACAGAATCCCAAAGAATTTCAGCACTAAACAGTAAAAGATTTCAAGTATTTTTTGTTTATTGATTTTGTGAAACACGAGTGAGACATGGATGTCTGAGAGTGCAATGGAGATAACCAAGCAGTAACTATATCAGTTATTTTATATCCTGTAAATACAGTAAGTCATATGGAAGCTTTGCTAGGTTATGAAAAGTTCTATTCCTTCCTGTAGATCAGACAGTTATATGTCAGGAAACTGAGGTTATTGTGCAGGAAGTTGCTTACCTTAAACAGTCTTATGTTCCCCTGATACCAATAAAAACAACCCATTTTCATGTGCCTTCTGATGAAAAAAAAAACTATTTGGTGTGTATGTTAGATTTAACCCAACCTGTCCTGACTTATTTCACCTCTTAATCGCAATATTAAAAGTTAGGTTTTATTTTTAGAAATACCTAGCCTAATTGGTTGATATTTGCCACTCCACCAGCGATACAGGTATTATTTCTCGCTCTCCTGGCAGTTTGTTTTCTCATTTAAGGTGAGGCTTACTAGCTTTTTAACACTATAAGGTCAGAAATACATGTTTGTGTTCCCGACTCTCTATTGTTCCTTTAAGGAAAATAAGAATATAATGGCCTATATTAAATGAACGAAAGTCTTCAAAAACAAATTTTCAAACATCAACCACAAATTTTCAAACATCACCCTTCTGTAATTATTGTTTTTAGGCCATCATCATGGGTTGACAGACAGTATGCTGATACAGGGCCCAGCTGTGATCTGTGGCATATATGCTATGAAGTCTGTTTTTGAAGATATATATGTCCCCCCTAGCATTGGTGGACACTGGATCTGAGACAAAGCTGTATTGCAGGCCACATTCCTCCATAGCGGCACAACACTGGGAGATAGTCAAATCACTCCCTCCTGGTGTGAGAAAGCCCGGCAGAGCTTATCTAAGAGATTATTTGCTGAAGCCAAGCATGGTATCTGTGCAGTCTTTCTATGTTTATGGCATGGCGTCTGTGTATGTAAATGTGTGTCAGTATGTATCTGTGTATGAGTATCTGTATGTGTGTGTATCTGTATTGTAATGGACCCCAACTGTACTGATGTTTTACCTATGGACAATAATATAACAAATAATATGACAAACCTCCCAGTGGTCCTTTCTTCATTCGGACTGTCCAAGTTTTGTGGTCTATTCAAACTGTTCTAGGTTTGTTCCCTGGTTTTTCTAATTTGGAGGAAACCAGGGAAATGCCCCCAGAAAGCACCGTACAAGCACATTAATAGGTACACTTGTACTGTGCTATGTAGTGTAACCTCAAAGCAAACCCCATGTATTAAAGAAGTAAATTTAGTTTCATCATTGCATAGTTATCGCTCTTTCTTTGCTGTACAGCAACGAAAATGGTTCAAGCACATATTTGAATAAAATATTGTTGTTTATGCTAAATAGAGATATTAAGAGATGTAATGTTAACAGTGAGGACGGAACTATCAAAAGTAAAGGTACTATATCTGTTTATGGATATTGGGATTACACACCTCAAACATTTTCAGTGCACTAATCTCAATATAATTTATATTATATATTTTACTATTCAATTGTGTTTTGTTTGTCACTGTTTATATAAACAATTCAATACAATTTAAAATGAATGCTATTAAAGCTATGAATGTTATGGAAGTGTAAAAATAAAAAACTACAAAAATTATAAAAAATACAGAAGCATTTACCTGACATTTAACATCTTACACGTGACTTTATTTCCTTTTTTTTTTTTATATGAGTTTGGTCATGGAACTGATGCACGCACATGATGGTTGTCTCATAGAAAGTTACTGTGTGTTGGAGTCCATGCAGCCTCTCATGAAAGTACACTAATATGTGATAGTACGCTTGCAGTAGTGTAGAAATACTATTGTATGTTTGTCTATTTTAAGTATTGACTTTGAGCTTATTGTAAATTATTGTGATGCTACATTTGCTCCATACAGTAAAACCAAAGTAAAACATTTACAAACATGACTTATTTAGTTAACAAAAATGCTTTAAACTGAAGAAATAGAAATGTTTTTATTAAACGAGTTATGTTTTATATTATTTTTTTCTGCATCAATCAGTAAGTATTCAATAAACTAGAAATTGTGTAGAGCAGACAAGTGAAATGTAAATGTATAAAAATATTTAAACTATAAAAATATGTGAGATTAATTTTCTCAATATATGTTGTCTTTGAAAAGTTGCAATTCTCTTGACATTTATCTGCATTCCTATTTTAGCTACTAAAACCCAAATAGGCAGTTCTAGTTCCCATCTCATGGTATTTACCATGTATTTAAGAGAACATGCATATAAATAACGTTATTCATGCAAATACAAAAAAATATACAATATGTATACAAATATAGCATTGTTTATAACCTTATCAGTTGTAAATATTACTCAAACAAAGCTCACTTACTTGGTAGGACTTGAAGATATGTTCCGCTTCCAAAAATGAGTGGATTACACAGTCTAACCCTTGTGACGAAATATTGCTTTTATCACTTTAATTTTTTTTTTTTTTTTTCCAATTGAATTCTTTATTAGGCATTTTCGTGTTATGGGTACAGAAAGGAAAAAAGGGGGGGGGAAAACGGTGTACATGTTCTTACATCTGTTACTTTATATCCAATATTCTTGCAGGGGGGGGGGAATTTACAACATAACAACATAACAGGGTAAAGCATCGGCCCTTGTGGCACAGCGTTTCAATTGAACAATCACATTACACCTTCCACCTTTTCGCTAGTATTGACATACCATTCTAGTTGGTGTGTTTGCTCAATCTGGGTATACCTCTCGTCCTTTGCTTTCCCTAATACAACTATTTACACATCTATTTACATATTGGTATCCGTCTACTTTGTTTCTCACTCTCTCTCTGTTGCCCCTGGTTTGTGCGTGTGCTACTCCTCTCCCTCCCACCCTGTCGCTCGCCTCTTTTGCCTGGTTGTTCTATAACCACTTCATGTGGTTCCCGTCACCTCTTCCCATCTGTCTTTGGCTTGTTTTGCTTGAGCAGATGCTCCGAATTTGGCGTTTAATTTGGTTTCATACATTAAATTAGTGGAGATTTGGTTCAGTAATGCCTCTTTTTCTGGTCTCTTGGTTTGTTTCCAGGCCCTTGCGATCAGTGTGTTTGCAGCTATTAGGATGTGGAAGAGTAGTATCGCTTGAGGTCTGTTGTATGTCTCTAGTGTCATAAATAACAGACCGCATTCTGGTTGGAGGGACGACTGTGTGCCGAGTGTGTGTCTAATAATGTCTCCTACTTCTCTCCAGTATGGTTGTATTTGGCTACATGTCCACCATATGTGGTACATGTTACCTTCCTCCAACCCGCACCTCCAGCACAGTTTTGACGTATGTGGGTACATGTTTGCCAGTCTTGTCGGCACCATGTACCACCTGTACTGCAGTTTCCTCATGAGCTCTAAGTGTGCTGCGCATCTAGATCTCCCTTTGTGGGCGATAAAAGCTTTTTGCCATTGGCTGTCCGTGAAATGTTTATGTAGGTCCTCATGCCAGTGTTCCTTGAATTTGTCTTTTGATGGTGTTTTAGGGTTGTCGATTAGTGTAGCGTAAAGTAGAGAGAGCGTCTTTTTTGGTATGTTGCCCGTGGTGCATATGTGATACAATTGTTTTAAGGGTGAGGGTGTTGTTATTGTGATCTCATTCTCCAGAAGTGCTTTTATTTGGAGGTATGTGAACAGAGTGGCATTTGGCAAGTGGTATTTGTGTTTCAGAGTGGGATAAGGCTCTAATTTACCTTCCTTGTAGAGGTGTTCTATTCGTGTGCACCCTCGTTGTGTCCAAGGGCGGTGGTCTAAAGTGGGATTTGCGATGTGCAAGCTCTGTATCGGGGTCGCCATCCCCCAGTTTGTGACTTGCCCTAGGAGTTTTGTCTTCGAGTCCCACACGTCTAGGAGTAAAGAGGTGGTTGGCAGTAAGTCTTTGTGTTTGGGTCTCAATTTGTGGGGTACCCAGAATACGTATTTTATGCCCCCCGGGTATATCCCTGCAGCCTCCATCTCTGCCCATTGGGGCTTGTTGCTCCCTGTGTGTAGAGTAAGACTCGTGGACAGGAGGGCGGCCTCATAATATAGCCGGACGGTTGGCAGGCCTAGGCCTCCTTGGGAGGTGGGTTTGCTCAGAATTGTTGACGCCACTCTTATTTTCTTGTGTGCCCATACAAATGATGTGTATATGCGTTGCAGTTTGGTTAGGTATTTGTTTGGGAGGAAAATCTGCAGTGTTCTGATAAGGTATTGGAACTTGGGGAGTAAGATCATTTTCAGGGCAGTCAGCCTACCCACCCAAGACAGAAATTTGTGTTCCCAACTTTTCAGTGTTTCTTCGCTTTCCTTCAGGAGTTTGCCGTAATTTAGTTGCATCAGTTGGTGAGGGTGTTTTGGCAGTTTTAGACCTAAAAAAGTGATGTAATCCTCCCTCCAGTCGAATTGGAAGTTATCTTTTAGCCTGTCTAGTGATGCTTGTGTCATCCCTATCCCCATGGCCTGAGTTTTGGTAACGTTCAATGTATAGTAAGATTGGTCCCCGTACTCCTTTATTTCAGTAAGAATGTTTGGTAGTGAGATGTGAGGTTGCGTGATTGTCAGCATTATGTCATCCGCAAACAGTCCTGCTTTGTATTCCTTCTTCCCCACTTGTATCCCGTGTATATTGCTATTTTCCCTGAATTGCGTGGCTAGTGGTTCTAGGGCCAGGATGTACAATAGTGGCGATAATGGACATCCTTGCCTCGTTCCGTTAGTGAGCCGAAACGGCTCCGACAGGAAACCCGAGTTTAACACTCGTGCTTCGGGTGAGCTGTATAATGCGTCTACCACTGCTCCAAATTCGTCCGGTATTCCGAACTTCCGTAAGACTGCTTTTAGAAACCCCCAGTGTAGCCTGTCAAAAGCCTTCTCGGCGTCTAGAGAGAGGAACAATCCCCCCTCTTTTTGTGTTTGTAGTTTGTATAGCAGGTTTATGGCCTTCCTTGTGTTGTCTGACCCCTGTCTCCCTTTTACAAATCCCACCTGGTCGTTGTGAATGATGTGTGGTATGATTAGTCCCAGTCTCGTGGCGTATAGTTTGGCAAAGAGCTTCGCGTCTGTATTTAGGAGTGATATAGGCCGAAAATTTTTCGGCGTCGTGGGTGGTTTATTGGGCTTTGGCAGCGTAATTATGTGAGCCAATAGCATCTCTTTTGGAAGGGATTTCTGGGCTATAGCGTGGTTGAAAGTCTTTGTTAGGTGGGGTGCTAATACGTGGCTGAGCTTCTTGTAATATAAGTTTGTCAGGCCATCTGGGCCTGGTGATTTGCCCGTCGGCAATGTTTGGATGATTTTGAGCATCTCTTGTATTTCTATGGGTTTGGTTAGGTCTGTCTGCTGTTGTGGTGTGAGTTGTGGCAGGGTTAGTTTGTCTAGGTAAGCTTTTATGCTGGTGTCCGTGGGTTGTGTCGTGTTCTGGTCCCCTTTCAGGTTGTATAGGTCATGGTAGTATTTGGCGAACGTTTCACTGATATCTCTAGGTGTGGCGCGTTTCTGGCCTTTGTTGTCTAGGATGTAGGCTATTTTTTGATTTGCTTGTTTTTGCTTCAGTTGGTTAGCCAGTAGTTTACTCGCTTTATTGCCCTGCATGTAGTGTGATATTTTGAGTCTTGTCATGTTGGATTGCGTTTGATCTAATGCCTGCTGGTGTATAAGCCTAGAGATAGTCATGATGCGATGTTTGTTTTCTGCCGTTGGTTGTATTTGGTTATTTCTATTTAAGTCACACAGCTCTTGTTGCCACGATTTTAGTGTGGTCTGCGCCTGTTTTTTTAGGTGTGCTGATTTTTTAATTAGCAGCCCTCGTATGACTGCTTTGTGTGCCTGCCAGACAGCGGTCGGGGACACTTCCCCGTTGTCATTTTGTGTAAAGTAGAAGTCAAGGTCATCTGCGAGTTCTTTCGTGTATTCGTTGTTTTGGAGCAGCATGTTATTTAGCTTCCAGGGGCTACGGTGTTTGAAGTCGTATAAGTTTTTCATGTCTAGGAGCACCGGTGCGTGGTCGGACCATGTGATTTGTTTTATTTCGCAGGTGTGGATTTGGTTTAGGTGTTGCCCTGAGATGAGGAAACCATCTATCCGAGAGTAGGAGTTATGGACGTGTGAGAAGTGGGTAAATGTTTTTTCCCCTGGATGTGTGGTTCTCCATGCATCATAGAAATGGTATTCGTGTATGAGTTTCTGCAGGGCTTTGCATTGTCTGTTCAGGGGGCGTTGTCGCCGTCTGTGTCGTGACAGCGTGGTGTCTGTTTTGGGATCTATGACGTGGTTGAAGTCACCACAGATTATCGTGATTCCCTGTTGTATAGCGCTCGTTTTTTTGAGAATGCTCTGTAGGAAATTTCTCTGGTTTGTGTTGGGTGTGTAGACATTGATTATTGTGTAGGTCATATCGTTGATTTTGCCCTGTAGGAGGACATACCTGCCATTGTTGTCTGTTTCATGGTGTTGTGGTTCGAATTTTATGTGTTTGCTTAAGAGGATAGAGGCGCCTCTAGATTTAGTAGGTGACGTGGCGTGGTATTGTTGTGGAAATTGCATCGTTTGAATAGTGGGGTGATCTTTATGTCTAAAATGTGTCTCCTGGAGACATACTATATCCGCATTGAGGGACTTAAGCTCTCTGTGTAGCATATGTCTTTTAGCGGGGGTGTTCAATCCCCGTACGTTGTATGTGCAGATCCTCACGGTGGTTTCTTATAGTGTAGTGGGCTATAGTGTTTTGTATTATGTGTTTCGTCCGGGGACAGCACTCCTCCCAGCTTCAGCAAGCCGAGTGCTGACATCCCGTTTTTGGGTTGGGTGCGGATGCCCCGTAGGTCATGTGGAGTAGTTTTGTGTCTAGGGAGGTTGAGAACCAATAGTGTGGTCTGCAAGAGAGGTATGTGCTCAGGGTTCCCTGTGGGGTGCCCCTCTGGGGGTTTGATTTGGATACCAGTAACTGAACAAAAATATACAATGCATAACAGTAACATAACAACAAAAGTATATACATATAACAATTCTGCCTGAGGTATGGCCGGGCACTGCATCTACGTGCCTTGGGGTTGAAGCTAAGCTTCTTGGTCTGGTATACCTCCCTGCCTGTGGCTTCATTTGTCCTTGGTTTGTGACTGTAGCGCCCTGTGTGGGTTTGTTGCTTTATGTCGCTACCCAAATTTGGTGTTTTTTTTTTTTGTAGAAGTCAGTGGGGTAGTGGGTATTGTACCAGTGGGGTGTTTCTGATGGACTTTTTGTCGGTAGGGTATGGGTCTCTAGTCTACACGTGGGTTGGACACTGGCTGCATCTTTTCCTTGTCCTCCCCCGAATTACCCAGTGGTGTCATAGGCTTTGTTGGGGGACTGAGTCGTCTAACTACGGCCTCCTTCTCCCCCCCTTTTCCCTCTCTCTTCCACTCTCTCTCATAGGGGTAATGGCCCTGCAGTGCCGCACACTCAGTATCCACCTTATATGCTATCTTTACATTCACAGTACTTTACCCAGCCCTGGTTTCAGACCGACTCTGCGAGGGTGTTCACCCCTGGTATAGGAAAGTCTTAGTTCATTTTCTTTTGGGTTTTCTCCAGTCCGGGGAGAGTCGTGGCGTGCCCGTCTCTGTGGTCGTCGTAGCTGGTATTGCGATGTCCCAGGCCTGCAAAATTTTTCGTCCGTCTTCTGGCGTCTGGATGGCCGTGATTTTCCCCTTTCTGTTGACCAATACTTTAGTTGGGTATCCCCAGCGGTACGGAAGGTGATGTTCTCGTAGGGTCCGGGTGATGTCCCTGAAGTCTCTGCGGCGTTTCAGGGTAAAGGCCGAGATGTCAGCGTATAGTGCGACATGCTTGTATGCGTCTGGTAGGCCTTTGTGCGTTCTGTTGGCGTTCAGGACTGCTTCTTTGGCGTGGAAGTAGTGCATGCGAAGCAGAACATCACGAGGCGTCTCTGGGGGCAAGAAACTTGGTTTTGCCGTACGGTGGATTCTATCAATCAGCAGCATCTCTTGAGGCCAATCTGGCAGTAGGTGTCTCAGGAGGCCTGTCACATGGGCCATGAGGTCAGGAACACTCACTGTTTCTGGTATGCCTCGTATGCGGAGGTTATTTCTCCTTGCGCGGTCTTCCATGTCAGCAATTTTCATGTCTTGCGCTTCTATTTTGGCTAATATGGAGTCTACTGTACCCGCTAGGTTATTGTGAGCGGTGTCATAATCCGCCATTTTGTCCTCTACTCTTGAGGTTCTTGTCCCCAGCTCCTGCACATCTTTTCTGATGTCCTTAATTGTGGACTCTAGCTGTAGCAGTAGTTTTGCTGCCATTTCATCCAGCAGTGCTTTAATGGTGCTGTGTGTTAGTGCAGGTTCAGTCTCCTCCTGGTGCTCCCTGCTGTCTGTCAAATCCTCGGCGCCATCTTGGGACAGCTCGTGTGGCGGCTGATTTCTAGTTTGCCCAGCTCTGGATACAAAGAAGTTGGCCTTCTCGGTTCTCTCCGTGTTCCTCTTCCCCTTAGGTTGCGACATGTCTGTCTGTGTGGTCGTTTGCGGGCTTAATTGCTCCTTTGAAGCCGGTCACGGAGCGGAGCCTCTAGTGCATGCGGCCGCTCCGGTTCACCTCCAGGCCACCTTGTTGAAATGTTTTTGATGAAGCTGCCAGGGAACTAGTATAGCTGTTTAATCCATTGCCTGCTTGGAAGCCATGCATAGTATTTGACCCCCATTGCTCCCTGGAAGTTGCAATGAGAATGTAACTGCTCATATGCCAAGGGGGCTTTCAAAGAGACCAACCCATGTTTCTTATCACTTTAATTTTAAAGCCATCAAAGCTTGAACATATTGAGAATTCACTGAGTTTATCCTGGAATGAAGACAAAGTCAATCTATGACACTGGAAATAAAACTCAAATAGGTTTCTGATATATAATAAAAACATCATATAAAGTAGACCAATTATGTTTGAGTTGTGAGCTTTGTGCTTTCTGTAAAATATAGGATGGTGAATTAAGATGGATTGGTTTTAGGCTTAATTTGATAATATAAATATTGCAGTTAAAAGATGCATTTGAGTTTTTTTTTCATATTTTCATTAGATAAAATATTGCAGGTTTTTGCACTGGTTTCAATAAAATATGTATCACCGTGTGCTCCCAATCACTGTGAAATACATCTTGTCAAATACACTAGTTCCATACAAGCCTGAGAAAGGATGTGGATAGGCACAGGTGGGAGCATAAATGTATTTGAAATATAAGATTTTGCTGTATATGAAATTATGAAACCACTTTAAACACAATATATATATATTGCTTTTAATGTGGTTTATATATTTATATGTATATATATACATATATTGTGTTTCAAGTTTTGTACACAGCAACATCTTTTATTTCAAATATATTTATGATCCCACCTGTGCCTATCCACATCATTTCTTGGGCTTCAATGTATATAGTATGTGTATATATTAATTACATTATACATAGTTTCTGAATTAAGTCATTAGAGATTTACATTTCAATTTACTAGGTGGCATAGATATCTACGCTGTTGCTGAATAAATTTAAATTGGAAATAAGCTTAAAGAATTTATATATTTACTATGACATATTGTAGACTGACTTCTGAGACCTTAGCATGTAACCTGCTCTCTTAACCCCTTAAGGACCAAACTTCTGGAATAAAAGGGAATCATGACATGTCACACATGTCATGTGTCCTTAAGGGGTTATTCTACTGGATTTGTTCATCTTAAACTTGAATATTTTTTTGATTTAGTTTTTTACAAAAAAAGTGGCCTCCTCTCTATCCCATGAACTGCAGGTGGGCATGTAATACCATGACTCAGGAGATGTTCAGTATCCTGGAGCGCAAAGGGGTTAATCCTGTAATTCCCCCCTTTATTAAAATGTGACCCTATATTTTACTATATTAGTCAGCTGTTGTATCACTATCTACACTATTGGCATATTTTCCATTATTTGAGGATCCCCCAAGTGGAGTGCCTTCAACAGAGAGGTATGGTGGAACTTTTCAGACACCAACTGCTTCTGTTTTTAGAGCCAGATTTAAAGGGCTCTGGAAAGTGTGAGTGTACACCTTTTAAATTTAAACATTTTATTCCACTAATAATACACTATACACTATGTTTTGGATTTCTCTTTTCTGTTTTTTGAGACATACAGTTAGGTCTGGAAATATTTGGAAACTAATACAAGGTTTGTTATTTCAACTGTTTACCACAATAAATTAAAGTTACAGTTATATAATTAATACGGGCTTAAAGTACAGTCTTTCAGCTTTAATTTGAGGGTATTCCCATTCAAATTGGAGGATAATATGTAGCCCCCTTGTTTTAAAGGGAACAAAAGTAATTGCACAATTGACGCAAAAGCTGTTTCATGGACAGTTGTAGGCAATTCCTTCATTATTTCTTCACAAATTAAGCAGTTAAAGGTCTAGAGTTCATTCCAGGTGTGGCATTCACAATTGGAAGCTTTTGCTGTGAACCTACAACATGTGGTCAAAGAAGCTCTCAATGCAAGTGAAACAGGACATCCATGGTCAATTGTAGGATCCTTTCCAAGGTAAAGAAAAAACACTTCACAATATGCAGCCAAGTGAAGAACACTCTCCGGGAGGTAGGCATATCATTATCCAAGCCTGCCATGAAGAGAAGCTTTCACAAGAGCAAATACAGAGAATTCACCACAAGACAAACCATTCAGAAACATCAATAATAGAAAGGATAGATTAGAATGTGCCAAAAAACATCTAAAAAAGCCAGCCCAGTTCTGGAACAGCATTGTTTGGAAAGATAAACCTGTACCAGAATGATGGGAAGAAAAAAGTATGGACAAGGTAAGGAATGGCTCATGATCTGAAGCATACCACATCATCTGTCAAACAGAAAGAGTGTGATGGCATGGGCATGCATGGCTTCCAATGGCACCGGGTCACTAGTGTTACTGCGTATTGATGATGAGACAAAAGCAGCTGTATGAATGTTGAAGTGTATAGAGATATATTTTCTGCTCAGATTCAGCCAAATTCAGTGAAGGTGATTGGACTGCGCTTTATTTTACAGACCGACAATGACCCAAAATATACTGAAAAAGCAACCGTGGTGGGGAAGAATAAATACTATCAGAGAAATTGTGTTCTGCCGAAATGGTCTTACCTTTTCCAGATGATCCCCTTAAAGGTAGCATCTCCTTGGATAATAATGATCCAGAAAAGTTTAGATGGATGTCGAGCATGCATTTCACTTGCTGAAGACAAAACTTAAGACAGAAAGACACACGAACAAACTAAAAACAGCTGCAGTAAAGGCCTGGCAAAGCATCTCAAAGGGAAAACCCAGCTTTGGTGATGTCAAAGCATTCCACATTTTAAGCAGTCATTGCCTGCAAAAGATTCTCAAATAAAAATTAAGATTTTAGTTATGATTGTGTTAATTTATCCAATTACATTCGAGCCCTTGAAATAAGCAGACCATTATCAAATCTTTATCAAAAACATTATCAATTGACTAGAGAGTATAAAATTAATTTATCACAAGATATTTTAGATAAATTCATTAAAAATAAAGCCCTAATTAGAGATAAAGTTATAGAAAGAATAACAGCGAATCTTGAAAAAATGAAAATGAACTATTATTATAGAGGAAACAGGGCAGATAAAATGCTCACTAGAAAATTAAAGAAAAAACAAACAGATAATAGAGTACACAAATTAAAGATCGACTCAAGAACATTTGTTAACCCTGAAGGAATCGGTCAAGCATTCAATGATTATTACTCCAAATTATATAATGTAGAATCTAGACCTGGAATATAATTAATAGAGATATATCTTGAGAGGACATCCCTCCCGGCCCTTAAAAAATTACAAATAGACCAATTAAATAGATCTATCGCAAAGGATGAAATAGAACACGGCATAAAAGATCTGAAAAAATAAAAGTCTCCAGGCCCTGATGGTTTTCCACATTTTTTTTTTACAAGATATACGCTTCAAGTATCTCGGAAGTCTTAACTTGGGTGTTTAATGATGTTTTAGAGGGAGATAGATTCCCGGAAGAGATGACTAGAGTAAATATTATACCAATATTAAAACAGGGCAAGAATCCAACAGAGATTACCAACTATCGACCAATTTCACTGATTAATGTCGAAATGAAGATATATGCTAAAGTTCTCTCCACTAGAATGAAAACTATTATTAGAGAACTGATCCATCCAGATCAAGAAGGTTTTGTCCTGGAGAGAACCTCAACATCAAACTTTAGGAGGATTATCGACATCTTGGATTATGTAAATAGAAAGGGGATACCCCACCTTACTCTGTCTCTGGATGTAGAGATGTAGAGAAAGCCTTTGACAGGGTCGGGTGGGATTTCCTTGAACTGGTATTGGAGAAGTTTGGTATTACAGGGACATTTTTACAAGCAATAATGGATTTATATGATAAGCCTGCAGCTAGCGTAATTGGCCCTAATATTTGCTCCACTTGGTTTGGCCTTACAAATGAAATGAGACAGGGATGTCCCCTCTCTCCCCTTCTTTTTATTTTATCTATAGAGCCATTGGCAGCGAATATCCGAAATTGTAAATAAATAAAGGGACTCAGGATTAACAACGTGGAGACAAAAATTAGTCTATATGCTGACAATATTTTAATTAACCTGACATCTCCGAAAGAATCAATGTTGGCATTAATGAGTGAAATGAAGGAATATAGTATAGAATCTAATTTTAAGTTAAATACCAATAAATCAGTAATAATGGCCTCCAACATTACAACAATAGATATAGACCAGATTCAAGATAACTATAAATTTATGTGGGCTAAATGAAGTATAGAATATACTAGAAGTGGTGAGTGAGGTACAGAGGATGATGGAGATGAACTTTTTAAGGCTTTTGAGACAGACCAATAAAACTTTTAAAAAAATGGAGCTCGCATGAAATATCGTGGTGGGGAAGAGTAAATACTATCAGAGAAATTGTGTTCTGCCGAAATGGTCTTACCTTTTCCAGATGATCCCCTTAAAGGTAACATCTCCTTGCATAATAATGATCCAGAAAAGTTTAGATGGATTTGTTTGGAAAGGTAGACCTCCAAGAATATGCAGAAATAGTTTAGCATTGAAAACTAAAAAGGCTGGAATTAATATGCCCTTAGTGGAAGATCTATACAAAGTTAATATCTTAATATATATATAGATCTCAACTACAAAATAATAAGAAAGAATTCTGGTATCTGGTTGAATGGAATATGATTAGTATGAAAAATTGGGAAACCGCAATATGGAATATTAATTAATGGAAAAAGGTGGCCACAAGTCCAAAAAGGACACACCAGGGGGTAACCCTAATAAAGTAATATGAAAAAAAGAAGAAGAGAAGTGTGTGTCCCTATAGTAAAGTGAAAAGATGCTATTAATTTAAAAATCTCGAAGATACTTTATTGAATCGGGAAAAAAGGTAGAAACTAACATACAAAAATAATAATAGGGAAAATGTCATAGCTATAGCTACTGTTCATGAGCAAATATAGCTCAACAAAGACAAGAGGCTGTAGCCAGGAAAAAAGGAGTACACAAAGGGAGGTAAGAAGGGAAAATGACAAGTACGTATAAAAGACAAAGTACAGCCTGGAACGATTTGATACTTCACCAGGATTAAATGTCAAAATATCGAGGGCAATTGTGAAGCCTGAAGTAGAATCTTGTAAATAGACGTAATCAAGCTCTGCAAAGCAGTGGCTTTAGCAAAAGATGTTAGTACAACCGTGTAACCAGTATGTGTCTAACAATCAATAACATAGCGTCACAAATGAATATTTTTTGTTACCATATGGAGGCCTTTTGCCCACTCGGTTATATCGATTTGATGACCCAAAATTTTTTCCCATCTGGGAATTACCAATATTTGCGAGAGAGACATAGATGATACATATTCCATTGACTTTGACAGGTGTCTGCTTAAAATATCTCCACTTAACAGGCTAGATAACCTAAATGCATGCTCAGTTGTAAGATCCTTTTTTTATAAAGATCTATAAAGTTTTTAATTCTCAGGTATGGAAACAGTTTGTTATGTGGGAGGGAAAATTCTATTTGTAATCAAGGGAATGTTTTGATA
>OW240917.1:167735373-167750128 GCA_933207985.1 Pelobates cultripes
ATATATATATATATGTATATATATATATATATATATTACATCAAATTAAAGCCCTTTCTGTCCTTTAAAAAACAGTATATAATATGTGTCGGTGCAATAAACGAGAGAGATGCAAATTGCAGTTGAACGCATACAGCAAGAAAATGCAAAAATTGCTTGTCATTAAGCGTAAGACAAGCTTCTGAAGCTGTGTCCTTAAGGGGTTAAAACAGAAGATAAAATAATAAAAGGTGTATACAGGGAGTGCAGAATTATTAGGCAAGTTGTATTTTTGAGGATTAATTTTATTATTGAACAACAACCATGTTCTCAATGAACCCAAAAAACTCATTAATATCAAAGCTGAATATTTTTGGAAGTAGTTTTTAGTTTGTTTTAGTTATAGCTATGTTAGGGGGATATCTGTGTGTGCAGGTGACTATTACTGTGCATAATTATTAGGCAACTTAACAAAAACAAATATATACCCATTTCAATTATTTATTATTACCAGTGAAACCAATATAACATCTCAACATTCAAAAATATACATTTCTGACATTCAAAAACAAAACAAAAACAAATCAGTGACCAATATAGCCACCTTTCTTTGCAAGGACACTCAAAAGCCTGCCATCCATGGATTCTGTCAGTGGTTTGATCTGTTCACCATCAACATTGCGTGCAGCAGCAACCACAGCCTCCCAGACACTGTTCAGAGAGGTGTACTGTTTCCCTCCTTGTAAATCTCACATTTGATGATGGACCACAGGTTCTCAATGGGGTTCAGATCAGGTGAACAAGGAGGCCATGTCATTAGATTTCCTTCTTTTATACCCTTTCTTGCCAGCCACGCTGTGGAGTACTTGGACGCGTGTGATGGAGCATTGTCCTGCATGAAAATCATGTTCTTGAAGGATGCAGACTTCTTCTGTACCACTGCTTGAAGAAGGTGTCTTCCAGGAACTGGCAGTAGGACTGGGAGTTGAGCTTGACTCCATCCTCAACCCGAAAGGCCCCACAAGCTCATCTTTGATGATACCAGCCCAAACCAGTACTCCACCTCCACCTTGCTGGCGTCTGAGTCGGACTGGAGCTCTCTGCCCTTTACCAATCCAGCCACGGGCCCATCCATCTGGCCCATCAAGACTCACTCTCATTTCATCAGTCCATAAAACCTTAGAAAAAATCAGTCTTGAGATATTTCTTGGCCCAGTCTTGACGTTTCAGCTTGTGTGTCTTGTTCAGTGGTGGTCGTCTTTCGGCCTTTCTTACCTTGGCCATGTCTCTGAGTATTGCACACCTTGTGCTTTTGGGCACTCCAGTGATGTTGCAGCTCTGAAATATGGCCAAACTGGTGGCAAGTGGCATCGTGGCAGCTGCACGCTTGACTTTTCTCAGTTCATGGGCAGTTATTTTCCGCCTTGGTTTTTCCACACGCTTCTTGCGACCCTGTTGACTATTTTGAATGAAACGCTTGATTGTTCGATGATCACGCTTCAGAAGCTTTGCAATTTTAAGAGCGCTGCATCCCTCTGCAAGATATCTCACTATTTTTGACTTTTCTGAGCCTATCAAGTCCTTCTTTTGACCCATTTTGCCAAAGGAAAGGAAGTTGCCTAATAATTATGCACACCTGATATAGGGTGTTGATGTCATTAGACCACACCCCTTCTCATTACAGAGATGCACATCACCTAATATGCTTAATTGGTAGTGGGCTTTCGAGCCTATACAGCTTGGAGTAAGACAACATGCATAAAGAGGATGATGTGGTCAAAATACTCATTTGCCTAATAATTCTGCACTCCCTGTAAAGGCAAAAAAGGGCCAATATTCCTTTATTAATAATAAAAATATCAGTATAAAAACAGCCAAAATGCGTTTCACCACACAGGGCTTTATCAACTGGCATTAAAAGAAAAAACCTGGTACAATAGATACTTATATAAACTACATGAGCAAATGTGTCACTAATAGAATATAAAAAAATTACAAAATTACAAAACTTAAAATTATTGATAGCAAAGTCTTTCTGAGAACAATCCAAATATATTCATATATTTTGAAGTTAAAAGCGAGCGTTATTATTAAACAGAAAATTAGAATTATTAAAATTATTAAAATCACGTGACCGCGATCTCCTGCGATCACATGATGTAGTTCTGGGGACTATGGGGGATGTATGCCGGGGCTGAGAGACCGGCGCGAATACACACGCCCCTCTCTCAGCGTCAGCATACTGGGCCTGGACACCAAAAAGGACGAACAAGTCATATGGCCAGAATGGCAATTATCATGATAATTTACAGAAAATAAGAGGAAATAAACTCTTTGGAACTTTGTCTTAGAACCCAGGAGGGTAATGAAATGTCTTGTATTTAAAAAAAGGTATATTGCCAAACGGTAGGGATAGTCATGGCGACCACCCACCCACTGATCTCTCTGATAATAATAATGGATGAAATAAAAAATGAATGAAATAATAAATAATGAATGAAATAAAGATAATGACAGAACAATCAATACTGTCTATACTAGAGAGAAAAAAAAATAAAAATATATAAAATAAATAAAAAATAAATAAAATAAAATAAAAAATATATAAAAAAAAATATATAAATATAAAAATAAATATAAATAAAATGAAAAATAAAAAATTAATAATAAATAAAAAATAAAAAATAAAAAATAAATCAAAATAAAGATCAAAATAATAATAACAAATGGGTATTATAAAAAATATTATTAAAAATGTATTTATAAAAAAACTTAAAAAGGTTGAAATCTGCATTAAGGCCCTCTGGAGAGAGGGTTTTGAGTTGGAAAACCCAATTAATTTCTCTTTCCTAAAAATTGTTTAAAGACCCCTACTCTCCAGGGCTTGGCAACTTTTTCTATGCCAGTGACTTTAAGAAATTTAGGGTCTTTATTATGTAATAAAAAATGTTTAGACACTGAATGATTGTCATAACATCTTTTGATGTTGCGACAATGTTCAGCCAATCTAATCTTTAAGCATCTTGTCGTCATGCCAATATATTGAAGTCCACATGGATATTCCAGTAAATATATAAGAAAATTTGTGTTACACCCAATAAAATCTTTAATTGGATATGAAATTTTTGTGATAGTGGAGGAAAAATGGGTGGTTTTAGTATTGGCAATTAGATTCGTAGATTTGCACACAATGCATTTATTACATTTAAAAAAACCTTTTGGCTTAGACATAAAATTCTCTTTTTCTGAGATAGTTTTAGTTTAGTTTTTTGTGAGGATTTTTTTTTAAATTTGGGGCCCCTCTAAAAATGATGTTTGGTCTGTCTGGAATATAATCTTTTAAAAGGTCATCTTGTTTTAGAATATGCCAATGTTTGTTAATAATTTTTTTTATTCTTTTATTTTTACTGTTAAAATCTAAAATGATATGTAGTTTGGGAGGGTCTTCTTTTTTAGCCTTATATACCAAAAGGTCCTTTCTTTCCTTAGTTTTGACTTCCTCTAATGCTGTATTTAATTTTTCAGATTGATAATTTTTTTCTAAAAACATATTATTTAGTGAGGTAGATTGAACGTCTTGAAGTCTTTTGTTAAAGAGCAATTACGGTGGAGGCGGAGAAATTGACTTTTTGGAATGCCATCCAACCAAGGTTTATAATGACAGCTTGTGTGATCAATTATAGTATTAGTACAGAGTTCTTTAAAGAAAGTTTTAGTTTGGATATTGCCATCTTGAATAAAAATATTAAGGTCCAGAAAATTAATCGATAACTTACTATAATCTGAGGTTAAAATTATACCTTTGTTATTGTCATTTAAAAATTCTAAAAACAACTTAAGAGAGGTTTCTGAACCTTGCCAAATTAAAAATAAATCATCTATGTAACGGAAATAGGAAACCAAGTTTGCCCGCCAGCCATGCTCCCCCCAAATAGCCGAAGATTCCCAATCGGCCATAAAGAGGTTAGCATAGCTAGGGGCAAACCTGGTTCCCATGCCTTTTTGGATATAAAAGGAGTCAGAAAACCAAAAATAATTGTTGTTTAAAATTATTTTAATCCCCTGTATTATGAAATTTATTTGTGAATCTGGGATAGAACTTTGTTGTTTTAAAATTTTCTCGACTGCCTCACACCCTAAATTGTGGTGAATTATAGTGTACAACGATTGTACATCACAAGTGACCAAGATGTAATCTTGGCACAAATTAAAATCCCTTAAAAAAAGATAAGAGTCATAGAGTCTTTTAAATAAGATCTAATTTGCTTAACTAAAGGCTGTAATAAAATATCAATGTATTTAGAGAGATTGGATAAAACAGAATTGATCCCCGACACAATAGGTCTGCCAGGGGGTTCTTTTGCATTTTTATGGATTTTTGGGAGAAAATAGATGACTGGTATTTTTGGATAGGTGATAGTTAAATAGTTAAATTCTTGTTTACTTAAAATATTTGAATCCAACCCCTTAGTTAGAAAATCTTTTAAGATTATTAAAATTTTGGAGGTTGGATCATATGATAATTTTTCATATACTTCACAGTCATTGAGTTGACGGTTAACTTCTTTAATATACATTGACTTAGATAAAATAACTAAACCTCTGCCTTTATTGGCAGGTTTGATAAAGATTTCGTCATCATTCTGAAGTTCTTTTATAGCTTTACGCTCGTTTTGTGTCAGATTCTGATAGTCGTATTTATTGTGTTTTATTTTTTCAAAATCTTTTAAAACTAATTTCTCAAACCTCTATGGGGCCTGATTTAAAATTTGAAGGATAAAACTTTGAGGAATTTTTTAGATCTATATGAATAATAGGACGATCTGTCGGGGAGCGGATGATGGGGTGTTGAGTTAGCTATTGTAAGAGCATTTGTGTTTTGAGTAAAAAATCTCTTGTTGCCTTTCTTACAAATTTGTTGGTATCCAAAAATGTTTGAAAAGAGTTAAAAGGATTAGTAGGAGCATATTTCAAACCTTTACTTAAAACCAAAATTTGCGTGGATGTTAAAACTTTCTGTGAAAGATTAAAAATTCCAAGTTCTTTTTCATCACTCTTTTTTTATTGTCTCTCTTTTCTTTCTCTTTTGTATTCATCTGCCACCTCTCCTTCCTCTATACTTAAGCTTTGTTTTCTTGCTCTGGGTATGTATGGGGTTTGTGTGTGGGGTAGGTTTTGTGTACGAATGTCTAAAAAATTCTCTTCAATTTCTGAATCAATAGATAATTGGTATGCTTTTATACATTTTATGTATTTATTTATTTTATATATGATCTCTTTGCTCTTATAGCACGACCTATACACCATTTTTTTTGTCTGTTCTCTTTTTTTTTTTTAGGGTGTCTGAGGGAACCTCATATTTATAGGTTGCTGCTTCCCCACTTGTCCTAAGCTTCTATTAGATTACTCAGTGCTGACCCATCATCTATTTGTTCTATATATTTGATTAATAGGATACGTTTCGTACTCAGTAATTATTAGGATATTTTTACACTTTATAATGATATTGATATCAGATAGTTGAAAATATATTACATAATAAGCTTAATTATTCAGAGATTAATAGGATATTTTATGCACTTTAGACTAATAGGATACAGTTTGCACTTATTGAAAAATAGGATACCAGTTGCACTTTGTGAAAAGTTGGACACTCTCTGCACCCAGGGCTGGACAGGGAAATTTCATGGTAGGCCGCAGCACCTGGGACAGACAGCTGTTGTGCTGATGGCTGGAGGGAGACTGTGCTGTCTCTGCTCTGCTCCCCCACCCTCGCTACTTAATGAGCCATCTGATTAAGCTGTGCACTGGGGAGCAAAGCAGAGACAGCACTGCTCCCTATTTGCACCACCAGCGGCCCGCCCTACACAACCATCCAGCATGCCGACCACCTGCACTATCCTCTGGCCGGTTGTGTTTAGGTTACCAAACTCCTTCGATTGGCAAGATAGTAGTGTTTTTACTCACCTTTTTTTTTTCCCCACACCGTGCTGGTCTCCTCTCGACTGGCCCTGCCTCTGTGGCTGAGATCATCAATGTTGATGATCTCAGCCAATCCAATGTTTTGCCAAAGGATTGGCTGCAAAATGCTACACCAATCAGCATCTCATCACAGAGATGCATTGAATCAATGTATCTCTAAGGGGAATGTTCAGCACCTCCATGCAGAGCGTGGAAGTGCTCAATGTAGGTAACACAGGAAACACCTCTAGTGACTGTCTGAGTGACTGTCACTAGAGGTGTCTCTAGGAAGCATGTAAGCACTGCCTTTTCACTGAAAAGCCTGTCCCTGCCCTGTCCCTGCAGGCTTTTACATTGAAAATTCTGCAGAGACAGGCTATAGACACCGGAACCACTACATTAAGCTGTGTGTGTGTGTGTGTGTGTGTGTGTGTGTGTGCCTGTTAGTGAGTGAGCTTGCTTGCATGTGTATGTGCCTGTTAGTGAGTGAGCGTGTGTGTGTGTGTGTGTGCCTGCTAGTGAGTGAGCTCTTGTGTGTATGTGTGTCATTGGTTATAGCTCTACAAATTGGTGCATACCACTAATTAATTCTGTCAGATTGTTTTGGAACAGTTTGATAAAGCCTGAGGTTCTCTACTACATATATAACCAGATACCTCTAAAGCGAGGTTTTTGAAGCATATCATCATATCTGTTCCACTGTAGGTGTGGCATTGTGCCAATAACTCATTTGCAGGAAAAAATAAAGGGTGACATCAGAATATTTAGACCATGTTTATTACAAACTTTTCTGTAGGGAACATGTGTGTGTCAGTGAGCTTTTCTGTATGGAGCATGTGTGTGTCAGTGAACTTGTCTGTAGTGAGCATTTGTATAACAGTGAGCTTGTCTGTAGGAAGCATGTGTGTATCAGTGAGCTTTTCTGTAGTGAGCGTGTGTGTTTGACAGTAAGCTTGTCTGTAAAATGCTTGTTCGTATCAGAGTTTGTCTGTACTACGTTTGTGTGTATACCAATAAGCTTTTCTGTGTGTGTCAGTGAGTCTATATGTGTGCATCTGTGAGCTTGCGTTTTTATGTCAATGATCTTATATACATCAGTGAGATTGTTTGTCTATGAGGCTGTGTTTTAATGAGCTTGTGCGTGTCAGTGAGATTGTCTGTGTCTGCAAGTGAGTATTCTTACTGTATAATTAAACGTTTTACTTTGAAAGGACCAATATTTTATATTCGAAAAATACATTTTTATATATATATAATATATATATATTATATAAACAGCAAAAAGATAGCACTCTAAGGACTTACTTAAAGTAATACAAAACTTTTAATGTCCAAAAATCAAAAAATCTAAGTTTGGGTACTGCCTTAAATATGAAATAAATAGATGTAGAATACCTACATTGTATGGAGAATATAGCTAAATATATCATAACTTAACCCCTTAAGACCGGAGGGCGTACTATTACGCCCTATTCTAAGCGGCTCTAAACGCCGCCTGGCGTAATAGTACGCCTTCCGGTCTTTTCATACTTACCCGGTCGTCGGCGATCCCACGCCAGCGATCGCGGTTGGGGGGACTCCCAGGGAGCCCCCCGCGGCACGTTCGACCCCCTGGAAGCCCCCCGGCCATGTGAGAGTGAGGTCATTGCGAGGACTTCACAATCACATGGCCGGGATAGCTGGCTGCAGCATTGCCAGCAGGGGGGCTGCCTGTAATGACAGGTGGTCCCCCTGCTGGCTGGAAATCAAATGAAATAAAATTAAAAGTGTAAAAAAAATTATATACTTAGATCATATATATATTATATACACATATACATACACATACGTACACTGTCTAGGTGTATTTTACTATATATATATATATATATATATATATATATATATATATATATATATTAATATCAAATTACATGTAGACTGATATTAATTAAATATATATATAATTATTGTTATATATATTTATATATAATATAAAAAAATTAAATATGTAAATACATTAAAAAATAAAATTAAAAAAATAATTAAAAATAAATAATTAAAAAATATATAGATGTGTGTTATTTCATTCTAACTGTATTGTGAAATTAATATATATATATATCAAAATACACGTAGAACGAAATAATATATATATCTACATACATAAATATATACGTATATATCACTATATATATACCTATATATAAATAAAAATATTTTTTAAAAATTATATATATATACACATATAGATTCACATACGTATATATATATACATATATTAATTCTACATATTTTATGTAATATTTTTACATAATTAGGTATCTTAATTAATTACAATTAGCGGACCTGCCTGACAACCCATGCCGAAAGTAAAGGGAATTTAATTTGCTAGCACTATATTTAACCCTATAACTTTCCAAGACACCATAAAACCTGTACATGGGGGGTACTGTTCTACTCGGGGGACTTCGCTGAACACAAATATTAGTGTTTCAAAACAGTAAAATGTATTACAACAATGATATCGCCAGTAAAAGTGAAGTTTTTTGCATTTTTCACGCACAAACAGCACTTACACGGATGATATTATTGCTGCAATACTTTTACTGTTTTGAAACACAAATATTTGTGTTCAGCGAAGTCTCCCGAGTACAACAGTACCCCTCATGTACAGGTTTTATGGTGTTTTCAAAAGTTACAGCGTCAAATATAAGGCTTGTGTTTCATTTTTTTCACATTAAAATTCGCCAGATTGGTTAGGTTGCCTTTGAGACCCTATGGTAGCCCAAGAATGAAAATTACCCCTATGATGGCATACCATTTGCAATAGTAGACAACCCAAGGTATTGCAAACGGGGTATGTCCAGTCTTTTTTAGTAGCCACTTAGTCACAAACACTGGCCAAAATTGGCGTTTTTTGCATTTTTCACACACAAACAAATACTAACGCTAACTTTGGCCAGTGTTTGTGACCAAATGGCTACTAAAAAAGACTGGACATACCCCATTTGCAATACCTTGGGTTGTCTACTATTGCAAATGGTATGCCATTATGGGTGTAAATTTAATTCCTGGGCTACTATACAGTCTCAAAGGCAACGTAACCAATCTGGCGAATTTCAATTTAAAATGTAACGTGCTATATTTGACCCTGTAACTTCCCAAAACGCCATAAAATCTGTACATAGGGGGTACTGTCTTACAAGTGAGACTTTGCTGAATACAAATATGTGTATTTTATTGCAGTAAAAGCAAACAGTATTATGACATTGACAGTTAAAATGTCATGTAGAACTAAACATTTTTAAAAAAATCTTATTTTCTCCCATTTTTTTCATATTAAATTATGTTTCATAGCTAAATGAAAGCCCTGTTTCCCCTGAATAAAATGATATATAATAAAGGTGGGTGGATTTACTATGAAAAAGGTGAATTACGGTTGGACAGACATGTAGCGCAAATTCCAGGTTTTGTTTACATTTTGTTTTGTTCACGTGTACATTTGGCTCCATTCTTAAGGGGTTAAAATTTACGGTAAGGGTCATAGAGAAGGTTATAATAAGGGGTTGTTTTTTTATGTAATAATTATTTTAGTCATATGTGCATTACATTTCTGAACAATATTACCAGATGTTCACAGCTTATTTACTCAGTGATTAATAGGTCATTTTTTGCCCTTTTTTGAATAATAGCACATTTATGCATTTTGTGAAATATAGGATACCGTTTGCATTATGTGAATAATAGGTTATTCTATGCACTTTCTGCTTAATCAGACATCTACTGCACTTTATTACTGTATTGATTAATAGGTCACTTTTTTGCACTTTGTGAATAATAGCACATTTACACATTCTGTGACTTATAGGATACCTTTTTTACTTTATAAATGATAGATTATGTATCCATTTTATTAATAATTAGACACCTAATGCTTTATTACATTGAGATTAGATAATACAAATGTATTGAAATTGGGACAGTAGTGTTTATTTAAGTTGATACATGAGAAGTTGCATAATATATTTAGAATATAACCAAATATATATTAATAGTCTTTTTTTTTTTCTCCTTGTATTTTGGGTTGGTTTATGGAGATTATCCATCATCCTTAGATTTATCATTTATTCTCATAAATAAGGCAACTTACTGATATTTTCTGAATTCATTTTCCTCTATCCACCTGGTTCTTGATCCTGCGTTGACAGCACGATTGAATATGAGAGCATCATTAGGTTTGCTCTGGTATTCATGAGAGATTACAAAATAGATAGACTTAAAAAGGGCATATGCGCCCAAAGATGGAGATTCCTCCAATAGAT
Organism: Pelobates cultripes; assembly: GCA_933207985.1. NCBI lineage: Eukaryota > Metazoa > Chordata > Amphibia > Anura > Pelobatidae > Pelobates > Pelobates cultripes. Next base: position 167,745,618 of record OW240917.1, read on the forward strand.
AAAATAATGGTAGAACAACTTTATTAGAGTATGCAATGATTATAAAATTGAGAATAGGAGTGTTTAAAATCCATTTTGAGTCATTTTGTCTGGCTCACTGTGGTATCAGGGGTTATCCCTGTCTAAGACCTTGGTTAATTGCTCCTTCTGGGAAATGGTTGGTTTATATGTTCCTTTTTAAATCCAAACCCACAGTGTTTAACCCTAATCATGCTCCACAGCCTCATGACTTTTTAATGTGCATATGTACTGTCTCTCATTCTCATTTTTCTGATTGTTGCATATTCTAATAAAGTTGTTCTACCATTATTTTATCTAACGGAGGGAAGAATGGTGTATCAGTGCCTAGAGGAGTACTGAGGATGATTGTGAATGCTAGCTTGGTGAAAATGGTGGATTCAGCATTATAATTAGAGATGGGATTGCAGGGGTCAGATAGAAGGGGGTTGGAGTTGGCAGAATGTCACTTAAAATAATGTCCATGAATGTGAAGGGCCTGAACACCCCACAAAAATGCACATAAAATAGATCTGAGGATGGTGCAGCAAACACATTGGGCAGAGCCGACAAGCAAACTATTGAAATTTCAGACATTTTTTCCAATCCATAGTTCAAATTTAGCTGGAACACAAAAAGTGGTAGTTGCCATTGTTATTTCAGATAAAGTAACATTTGAACATATACATGAAGAGAAGGATGCAGGATGCACATCAATCCCCCTGTAGATTTCTAAAGAAAATTATAAAGAAAATTGGTGACTTACCAGCAGGTAATCTGATTATCGGAGGAGGCTTTAATTGCATCATTGATGATAACACAGATAAGAGCAATGATAGAATGAAGTTAGGCTCCCGCTCTCAAGCATCACTACTACTATTTGATTCTTGGAGAGTTCAGCATCCTGAGGAAAGGAACTGTTTGTTTTGCTCCAATGGTCATAAAACATATACCTGTATCCTTAATTTTTATTTTTTTTGTCTATTGCAAATAACTTGGAGCTAATCCTTAATACAAAGATTGGATCAGTAACTTAGTTGGATCATGCCCCTATATTTTTTGAAATTTAAAACAATTCTGAATATAAAGTGAGAGACAGGTGGAACCTGAATTATAATTTGTTAAAATCTGAAGCTATTATGCAAGTCCAAGATTTTATTTCCAATAACGATAAGAGAGATGTGATGGATATCCCATTATGGTGTACATGCAAATGTGTGACTATTTTAACACTGAGGCAGAAATGGTTCCATTCTAATGATAGAATGGTAAAACTTCAACAAACTCAAGAGTAAAAATAGATCTCAGATAGGGAAGAACATTTTAGTAGGCAATAGGAAAGTTTTGACTCCATCACAAATTGGTAGTTCATTTGGAGACTGTTATTGGGCATTATACAACTTGGATTATATCAATGTTCGCATGGAGGTGCTTCACCAATTCCTGAGAAAGCTTAACCTTCCAAGAATTTCAGATGTCAACTTTGATCTTCTTATAGGCCATTTACCTTATTAGTAATTAAAGAAACTACCAAAGGATTGAAAGTAGGTAAAGCGCCAGGTCCAGGTGGATTTTTGGTCTTATTTAATCAAAAACTGAGTATAATAGTTTCCCTTTTTTTGTTGTGAACGTTTAATTATATTAGGCAAAACAAAATTATGTTTTATTCTTGCAGGTTTCCATAGTACCGATTCTCAAACTGGGAAAATACCTCACTCAAGTAACCAACTATAGACCTATCTCTATGATATATTGAGATGTCAAGATCTATTCAAACATTCTGTCCAAGAGGCTTAAACATGCTATTTTGGCTGTGATGCATAAGGATCAATGTGGGTTTATTGGGAGCATGTCAGATAACATAAGAAAAATAATACATCTGATTTACAAAGTTAATCTACAAGGAACTAGTAGAGCTCTGATGGCCATCGTTGCTGAAAAAGCTTTCGACCATGTAGATTAGAGGTATATGGAGGCGGTTTTTGGAGGCTTTCAACATTTGGGGACCATTTAGTGGCTCTTTATATCGTCCCTTCAGCAAGGGTTTCTTGTTTTATTTTTCAATTGGATTGGTTCAGTGTAAACAACAGAACTAGGCAGAGATGACCTTTGGCTCCCTTACTTTAATATTATAAATTGAACCATTGGCAGAATTAATTAGGCAGTCAAATGAGTTAAAAGGAATAAAGTTTAATACAATTGATAACAAGGTTACATTATATGTAGATGACGTGCTCCTGTCCCTAATAGATACCATACATGCAATACCAGAATTTTTTAGATTGTTTCATGAGTTTGGTAAATTGTCAGGTTGTAATGTTAATATAAATAAGAATCAGATTCTGTTAAAACATACTCCAGGGGTTGATTTATGTAAATTAGAAACATGTTTTCATTTGGATTGATTATCTGGAAAATTGATTATCTGGAAATAAAATTGATGTTAGATCTTAATGAAATGGTCCACATTAACTATATTGATCTGTTAAGAGATATAAGAAATGATCTTACCAAATGGAAGGGGCTAGACATATCTTGGCTCTGGAGACTGAATGTGGTCAACTCTTATATAATCCAAAAGTCTGGATATCTTTTTAGAAACATCCCCTTAGATGAGAATTCTAAAACGTTATTAAAAGATCAAAAGGTAGTTTCAGAATATGTATGGGAATGAGGAGACCTAGGCTCTTAATAAGCGCTCTTTAAGAAACACCCAGAGAAGGGAGAATAGGTTTTCCTGTTATTTTAGCATTATATAACACTAGTAAATTGGACCATCTGCTGGCATGTTATGATCAATCCTCATCAAGACCTATTTGGTTGGAGATAGAGAAGTCTGATATTGGTAATATGGAACCCTTTAAACAGCATAATGGATGATTCCTGTCTGATTAATAATGACCTTATTCTCCCATTTCCACAGTTGCAAGCTAAATTCGGTTTACCAGCCTAGGAAATATTCAGTTATCTAAGAGTAAAGAACTTTCTGAGAAATAGAAGGTTTATTGAGAATCATTATATAGAGGCTCTCTTAAAAGGGCATAATAAAAATAAATTGATGTCTAGATCATTTAGGTTCTTATATCTTGTTGTACCTCAGGAAAAAAGAACCCTCTTTGAAAAAATGGGAACAAGATCTACATGCTACATATACTCAAGACAATTGGCTGCAGGGCATCATTCTGGTTAGGAACAACATCAACTATATGGGTTTGATAGAAACTCACTAAAAAAGAACAATTCACTTTTCTCGAGATCACCCTGAAGTTTCGGTCCAATATATTATTTTGCCAACCAACTAATCCCTCGCCATTGCAGTCTAAAGATATCCAGAGACTCTGTGAAAGACACTTCCCTAGTAGATTCCTCCCCAACAGCCCAGAAAAAGCCACCCCAGAAAAAGTGTTGTGTCTGATACAAAAGAGGAGTTAGGAGAGTGTCCACATATTATTGCCCTTACTGCCTGTCTCTACCTGGCATGTGCATGTCTGAATGTAAGTGTACCATACACAGTTAAACTAGTAATTCTGAACACTCTGTATGACAGTCTTTATGTTATTTTGGATGCCTAACCTTGGCTTGTCAACTATATTGGGACAGTTGTCCATCATCCACTAATTTCAGTATATCTTTCATCCAAAAAAGTTTCTACCTGCTTCAATCCTCCAGGGAATCCAAATTGACTTCATCATGGACCTGTGTGGCCTCCAGGTGTATAACAGATGAGGCTGACTGGTGCTGTATCTTTATGGAGTTCGGGTCTTCCTCCACAGACCTAACTTCTCCCAGGATAGCTGTGATTTTGCTGTGTGCCATCTCCATAGTCATGCACTTTTTAAATTATATCATCATAACATCCCCAAACAGCACCCTTGTCTTCAGGATTCTGGTAGTCATCCAGGGTGTCCAATGCCTCTATTTATTGAATGTGGCAGAGTCAACATTTGCTCTGTCAGCACACCCTGAAGAGAAGCATGCCAATATCTCCGGTATCACTCGATTTGTGGCATGCTTCCCATGCTTCCCCATATGCTCTGAATGCAATCTAACACCAGCAGTTTAAAAATAAATCGTCGTCAACAGGGGTTATCCATTAATGACCATTAAAGACCGGATTTTGTTATTGATGGACAAAATCTAGTATAAATGACCAACTTCAGACTGCAATGATAATACTCATATTTACCAGAGTCAAATACTGAATTCAGTTTGCCTGTGCGAATCTGCAGCAATCTGGGGGATACATTTGGTGTCTGAATCAAAATTTTTGCTTTTTCATCCAAATCTTTCAGAAAGTATAGGATTCAGAATATTTACTAAGCAACAAAATTAAAAACTGAATGCATCTGACATGATGCACATTTGCCATTTGTCACTCACCTGCTTTTATGCTAGCAAAAGATACATTTAAATACTACTCCCGCTGGCAGCATTTGTGTCTGGATTTTAGCTGTATGGCGGTGTTCGGTTCTGCTAAATCCCAGACATAGATCAGACCTGTTCATGGTCTGAAT
>OW240917.1:167750228-167824856 GCA_933207985.1 Pelobates cultripes
TACTAAACACACCACTCCTATCTGGTGTCACATTAGCTTGACCCCGCAGTGCCCCAAATTTGCAGTAAGAGGACCGACCAAGCCTCTTCTTCCATCTCCCTGTTACAAAAATCAATGCCGTGTACACGTCCACTGATAGGAGACGCGGAAGGTATTAAACTGATAAAAATAGTACTAAACACACCACTCCTATCTGGTGTCACATTAGCTTGACCGCGCAGTGCCCCAAATTTGCAGTAAGAGGACCGACCAAGCCTCTTCTTCAATCTCCCTGTTACAAAAATCAATGCCGTGTACACGTCCACTGATAGGAGACGCGGAAGGTATTAAACTGATCAGAACAATACTAAACACACCACTCCTTTTTTTTGGTGAGGCTTTACAGGACAGAGTGCTTCTCCACGGGACATGTTAACTCACGGGCAGCTGGCTCATCAAGGAACCACAGCAGCTTTCCATGTACAGGTAAGACACGTGCAGCCGGTAAGGGTTCAGGCTCTTCTTCCTGGAGGATACGCTGCAAGCCTGTTGAACGAGGTGACCTTGCTCGGGTCCCAGGTGTACGGTTCCTAAAATGGCTGCCATATACACGTCCACTGATAGGAGACGCGGAAGGTATTAAACTGATCAGAACAATACTAAACACACCACAAATAAGGTTTCTCTCCTGTATGGCTCCTCAAATGATGCTTAAGATTAGAAGCGGCTGAAAAGCATTTCTCACACTCCGAACAAAAATATATTTTTTAACATTCTCTCCACTTTGAACGAAATGACGTTTGGGAAGAGATTAACATAATTAAACACAGGCAGTAAAAATACAGTTTTTAGCCATACCTGTAACTTTAAAACTACACATCCCATCTTCATAATTACATATTTGGAATCAGCACACTTAAAACATAAACATAACCAAAAATCAGCCAAATCCATCCAGGGGTTAAAAAGTTAGCTGGAGGTCCCTTTATGACCGACGGCAAGCACATTTTCCTGCCCAAAACAGTTCCATAGATTTGGGCTGTGAGGTCGGTCTATTTCCAGGCTGAAAACGACTAAGTCCCATCAGCTGAATGGGACTTAGTCTCTGCAGCTGTAAAACCAGTAGGGGAGAAGGTAGAGCTCAGCGGTGTTCGCGGAAATGTGTAGCCGATTTTAGTTCCATGAATTTGGCTACACATACGCTGACCTCGTTGAATGATCAAAGATGGCCGCCGCCACGTGTTCGGCAAACGAACAAAGACCTCCCAGCATTGTCAATTAAGCTGCGGTTAACCGCAGCTTCTGGGAGGTAAATTGCCTACACACTTCCACTTCTGGGTGGTCTGCCTGTGTGGTACTTGGTTCAGTAAGCCCCATTTACTGAACCAAGTGGGAATTAGCCAGGCAGGCACAAAGGGTTTGCAGCAGGTCTGGGGACACAGGGGACACCGTCTTAAAGGGGCAGTGTCCCCAACAAGTCTGGGGACACAGCCTTAAAGGGACAGTGTCCCAATCTTCCTGATGTCCCAAAAAAGGTGTTTAAAGGGCCAGCACAAGTCACATAAAGAGTCCATAAACCCCAATATGCCCACATACAGTCTTAAAGGGCCATACACACCAAATAAAAGTGCATACATTTTCACAATCTCCCAGGGGCCATAGTCATGCGGGAGGAGGCTGGCAAAGAGGCTTCTCCACAACCCAGGGAAACAGGGCAATTTGCCATTTAAAGGGCCCGTTACAAATAGCAGTTTGTAACAAGGTGTCGATCCATATCTGCCAAGTGACCCTATGTTGGGGTAACATTCCCTATTCTGCTCTGTGTCAGTGTGTATCAGGGATCCTTAGGACAGGTGTCAATCCATATCTGCCAAGTGACCCTATGTAGGGGGAACGGTCTCTATTCTGCTCTGTGTCAGTGTGTATCATGGTCTCTGAGGACAGGTGTCAATCCATATCTGCCAAGTGACCCTATGTAGGAGGAACAGTCCCAATTCTGCTCTGTGACATTGGGTATCAGGGATCCTTAGGACAGGTGTCAATCCATATCTGCCAAGTGACGCTATGTAGGAGGAACAGTCCCAATTCTGATCTGTGACATTGGGTATCAGGGATCCTTAGGACAGGTGTCAATCCATATCTGCAAAGTGACCCTATGTAGGGGTAACAGTCTCTATTCTGCTCTGTGTCAGTGTGTATCATGATCTCTGAGGACAGGTGTCAATCCATATCTGCCAAGTGACCCGATGTAGGGGGAACAGTCCCTATTCTGCTCTGTGTCAGTGTGTATCATGGTCTCTGAGGACAGGTGTCAATCAATATCTGCCAAGTGACCCGATGTAGGGGGAACAGTCCCTATTCTGCTCTGTGTCAGTGTGTATCAGGGATCCTTAGGACAGGTGTCAATCCATATCTGCCAAGTGACCCTATGTAGGGGGACCAGTCTCTATTCTGCTCTGTGTCCGTGTGCATCAGGGGCTCTGAGGACAGGTGTCAATCCATATGTCAAGGTGTCAATATGTCATATGTCAGGTGTCAATCCATATTGATTGTGATTTAGGAATGTTAGGTGATTTCTGCCCTTTATGGATTAAAACCAGACTCTGTATCAACTGTGTAATTTTCCATGGGAGTTTTGCCATGGATCCCCCTCCGGCATGCCACAGTCCAGGTGTTAGTCCCCTTGAAACAACTTTTCCATCACTATTGTGGCCAGAAAGAGTCCCTGTGTGTTTTAAAATTCGCCTGCCCATTGAAGTCAATGGCGGTTCGCCGGTTCGCGAACATTTGCGGAAGTTCGCGTTCGCCGTTCGCGAACCGAAAATTTCGGGTTCGCGACATCACTAGTTAGAGAACAGAAAATAGATCCTCAGATGAAACCATTAATGCTCATTCTCAGAGAGCTATATACTGTTGATCCATACCTCACTAATAATAAACGAAAAAAATTTTTAATATAACTAATAAAAAATTATTAATCATTAGTTAGAGTGATCGCAGACCAAACCACAAAAATATAGTAATGTGTACGGACAAACTCTAATCAATTGTCACAAAAACACAGAAAATGTAATGTTTTCATTCAGCCCCCTCGGGGCAACCGTGTCCAATCGGTGTATCCATTGAGCCTATCGTTGTAATAACATCCTGGATCTATCTCCACCTCTAGGCATTGGAGGAATGTGATCAATGGCAGTAAACCTTAAAGAAGGTAATCTGTGTCCCATGGTCAAAAAATGTTTAGCTACAGGCTTATCACTCTGTTGATCTCTGAATGCCGTCATAATGGTAGACCGATGTCCTCTTATCCGGTCACGTACTGTTAAGTCAGTCTTCCCCACATATGAGAGACCGCAGGGACAAGTGATCATGTATATCACATGGTCAGTGGTACAGGTAATATACTGTGATATTTTGATTTTTTGACCAGAATGTGGATGTGCAAAAGTCATACCACTGACCATGTGACCACACGTCACACATCCACTGCATTTGAAGCATCCCTTTTTAGAGATGGTTGTGGTTTTGTGGTAACATGCTACTGGATCATTTTTCACCAAAAGATCTTTCAGATTTTTATTCCTTTTGTAACTTAAAACTGGCATCTCCAGGAACGAATCTGGTAATGTTTTATCAGATCGAAGTATTCCCCAATGCTTATGGATGGATTGTCTGATTTTAGGTGTACCAGTATGGAATGTCAGCGGAAGGTAAATTCTGGGTTTAGAGGATTTGCTAGATGTATTTCTCATTGTTAGATCATTTCTCTCCTTATTCCAAATTTCCAATGCTCTCATTTTAGCCAATTTTAATACACGCAATGAATATCCTCGTTCTCTGAATCTTTCCCACATTTCTTCAATCTGAGTGTTGCATCTTTCTGATTCAGTGTTGTACCTAAAAACTCTTAAAAATTGAGATATAGGTAGTGACCGTTTAAACTGTTGAGGATGAAAACTGGAAGCCATGAGCAAGGTATTACGGTCGGTCTTTTTCCGATGAAGCGTGAATTCTAGTTTATCATTTTTCTTATATATTGTCACATCCAAAAATTGGATTGATTCCACGTCATGTTGAACGGTTAATCTAACCGGTGTCGGTAATTGATTGATTTCCGTAATCATATTTTCCAACTGGTCTGGCGTTCCAATCCAAATAAGAAAAAGATCATCCACAAAACGATAATAATGTCTAATATATTGTCCATATCTTTGTAGAATGTGAGTTTGTTCGAACATGTACATATAAGCATTGGCATATGATGGTGCCATAGCCGCCCCCGTTGCAGTACAGGTTAATTGGAGAAAGAATTGATTTTCAAATTTAAAATAATTACAAGAAAGTGCTATTGAAAGGAATTCCATAAGGAATTCAATGGGTGGTCCCTCATATACAGAAGATTGTATAAGGACGTCTCTGAGTGCTTGTATACCATCGTCATGGGGTATTATGGTGTATAGGCTTTGAACATCCATCGTTACCAATAATGCTGTGGTGTCAATAAAGGGATCCTGGTTGATCCTGGACATAAAGTCTTGTGTATCACGTAGACATGTGGATAAAGCCAGTACACTACCTTTGATAAAAAGATCGATGTATTTTGCAATTGGTTCTAATAAGCTGTCATTAGCAGAGACTATAGGTCTCCCTGGTGGTCGTATAGGATCTTTATGGATCTTAGGCAAGGTGTACAGCACAGGGTGTCTAGGATATTCCACAAATAAAAATTGTGCAGTTTTTAAATCCAAATATTCCATTTGTTTTCCCAGATCGATGTGATTTTGTATTCTCATTTGAAATTTCTTTGTGGGATCAAACGTAAGTCTGGCATATGTTAATGTGTCATTTAGTTGTCTGTATACTTCAATACGATAATTATCATATGACTGAATGACTGTAGCGCCACCCTTATCCGATGATCGAATTATAATGTTTGGGTCTTGTCTAAGATCCATGAGTGCGATCTTTTCTCCCGGTGTCAAATTCTGATGATGTCTCGGTGAATTTTTTATTATTTTCTCAGTATCAGTTTTAACCATTTGAATAAATGTTTTAATGGAGATGTTAGCAGTGCGGATATCTTTCTTACTTTTTGTGTACAATCGATTGGCTGTATTTGATGTACCAAATTTTTTTCATTCATTGCTATATAGTGTTCTTTGAATTTTATACAGCTCAACCTCAGTTAAAAAAGAGTCCGGTTTGGCAACAGGTACAAATGAAAGTCCTTTATTTAATAGGGAATAGTGATCTGGATTAAGAATTTTGTCCGATAGATTGAACACAGTGGTCATCTCCTCATTCTGGGTGGTTTTGAAGTGAGATTTGTATTTTTGACAGTGCCTCTGTCCTCGCCGCGTAGGTCGGCTTTTTTTATGCCTCGAGTATTGATGCGTGATGTCCCTGGTGGTTCGTCTGAGTATCTGTCCTTTTCTAAAAAAGGATCTGATGTCTGTCTCTTTAAATCTTCGCTTGTTTCAAGGTCAGAAGTGGAGTCTCCTGAGCTGGCATCAATTGTCTGGAATATTGGTTTTCGTATTTTTGTCCTCAACTTGCTATACGGTCTGTAATTATCTTGTGCTCCCCCCAACCATCTGTATACCTGATGGTACTTGTAATCATTATTCACCTTTTCCAGTTTTTGTTTCTTAAAGCGGATAAGGTCATTTTTGTATTTGTTAATTTCATCTTGTAACTTTAACATTTGGACAGTGGCCGTTGATGCATGCAGTGTTAAACTGTTAGCAGTTTCCATATTCTGTATTGATTGTTTTACAAAAATTAACTCTTTACCCACTTCTTCAACAACGATCACCATCCAGTCCAATGAGCATTTATTGGATATCAGCATCCATTTCTTGCAAAATTCTGGATTTTGCCTTCCTATTGTGGGAGCATTCCTGATCCTAAAACCTCTGGGAATCCTCTTTGCACGGTAGTAGTCAGAAATAAATACTCCGTGAAGATCAAGATCGATTTCCCGTTTTTTCAATTTCAACAGATCATTATACAAATCTTGTATTGTATTAGTATGTAATAATTCTTGAGAGGTTTGTGGCCAAAGGATGGCATTCGCTTGTGCATCTGATATAGACAATGTTTCAGCAGATTCCAATAATGCTCCTGCTTTAGCCAAAAAATCTTCCATTGTAAACAAAAAGAGGAAGTCTTAGAGGAAAAGTACAATTCACTAGTTAGTAGACTAGCAATGAGGGGGTGCTCAAGTAGGTGTAACGTTCACCAAAACTATGTAACAAACAAAAATGCTTGGCACTCACCCTTTCTCCAATTCAAAATTTTTTTGATGCCTTGGTGCAGTCCCACGTTGTAAAATATATGCAAAAAGTAAGAGATGCACTCTGAGGACTCTGAACCCGCGATCACGTGATATGTCGTGATGCCGACGTAATGACGTGTCAATAGTTGCTAGGATACCAGTGAAACAAATAGTGAATAAGAGCGTGTATAGTACCGCTGGATAATAAAATGTATAACAGTGTATCCTAGACACCCTGTGCTGTACACCTTGCCTAAGATCCATAAAGATCCTATACGACCACCAGGGAGACCTATAGTCTCTGCTAATGACAGCTTATTAGAACCAATTGCAAAATACATCGATCTTTTTATCAAAGGTAGTGTACTGGCTTTATCCACATGTCTACGTGATACACAAGACTTTATGTCCAGGATCCCTTTATTGACACCACAGCATTATTGGTAACGATGGATGTTCAAAGCCTATACACCATAATACCCCATGATGATGGTATACAAGCACTCAGAGACGTCCTCATACAATCTTCTGTATATGAGGGACCACCCATTGAATTCCTTATGGAATTCCTTTCAATAGCACTTTCTTGTAATTATTTTAAATTTGAAAATCAATTCTTTCTCCAATTAACCTGTACTGCAATGGGGCGGCTATGGCACCATCATATGCCAATGCTTATATGTACATGTTCGAACAAACTCACATTCTACAAAGATATGGACAATATATTAGACATTATTATCGTTTTGTGGATGATCTTTTTCTAATTTGGATTGGAACGCCAGACCAGTTGGAAAATATGATTACGGAAATCAATCAATTACCGACACCGGTTAGATTAACCGTTCAACATGACGTGGAATCAATCCAATTTTTGGATGTGACAATATATAAGAAAAATGATAAACTAGAATTCACGCTTCATCGGAAAAAGACCGACCGTAATACCTTGCTCATGGCTTCCAGTTTTCATCCTCAACAGTTTAAACGGTCACTACCTATATCTCAATTTTTAAGAGTTTTTAGGTACAACACTGAATCAGAAAGATGCAACACTCAGATTGAAGAAATGTGGGAAAGATTCAGAGAACGAGGATATTCATTGCGTGTATTAAAATTGGCTAAAATGAGAGCATTGGAAATTTGGAATAAGGAGAGAAATGATCTAACAATGAGAAATACATCTAGCAAATCCTCTAAACCCAGAATTTACCTTCCGCTGACATTCCATACTGGTACACCTAAAATCAGACAATCCATCCATAAGCATTGGGGAATACTTAGATCTGATAAAACATTACCAGATTCGTTCCAGGAGATGCCAGTTTTAAGTTACAAAAGGAATAAAAATCTGAAAGATCTTTTGGTGAAAAATGATCCAGTAGCATGTTACCGCAAAACCACAACCATCTCTAAAAAGGGATGCTTCAAATGCAGTGGATGTGTGACGTGTGGTCACATGGTCAGTGGTATGACTTTTGCACATCCACATTCTGGTCAAAAAATCAAAATATCACAATATATTACCTGTACCACTGACCATGTCATATACATGATCACTTGTCCCTGCGGTCTCTCATATGTGGGGAAGACTGACTTAACAGTACGTGACCGGATAAGAGGACATCGGTCTACCATTATGACGGCATTCAGAGATCAACAGAGTGATAAGCCTGTAGCTAAACATTTTTTGACCATGGGACACAGATTACCTTCTTTAAGGTTTACTGCCATTGATCACATTCCTCCAATGCCTAGAGGTGGAGATAGATCCAGGATGTTATTACAACGAGAGGCTCAATGGATACACCGATTGGACACGGTTGCCCCGAGGGGGCTGAATGAAAACATTACATTTTCTGTGTTTTTGTGACAATTGATTAGAGTTTGTCCGTACACATTACTATATTTTTGTGGTTTGGTCTGCGATCACTCTAACTAATGATTAATAATTTTTTATTAGTTATATTAAAAAATTTTTTCGTTTATTATTAGTGAGGTATGGATCAACAGTATATAGCTCTCTGAGAATGAGCATTAATGGTTTCATCTGAGGATCTATTTTCTGTTCTCTAACTTATTTATGCTTATATATCTTTAAGATTACACACATAGGTTTGGTTGTGGTCTTGCTCTGTGTTGCCCTGCTCGTCTTGTTAAACTGAAACTCTGCTTTAGCCTTAGGTGATGTTCATTATAATTATAACTATGTGTGTTTCTTCCTTGTATTTTTGGACCTATTGACAGAAGGTAGTAGCACATTATGCACTTGGATTTATGCAATCACATATGTATATTTGCAGTGTGTTATCACATTTTTTATTTTTGCACTGGCACTTATTCATTAGCACTTGTCACTTTATTTGTGTATTGCTATGTACAATACACGAGTCATTCCACAACATGGATACACTGTTATACATTTTATTATCCAGCGGTACTATATACGCTCTTGTTCACTATTTGTTTCACTGGTATCCTAGCAACTATTGACACGTCATTACGTCGGCATCACGACACATCACGTGATCGCGGGTTCACTTCCGGGTATGCACGGAGAGGGTGAGGGAGGCAGTTCACTATTGGTGAGTACTTTTCTAAATTCACTATTTATTGATTTCACAGACTTAGACATATTGATCTTGAGGAAGACCCTGAGGGGTCGAAACGTCGATCATATTATGTAAACCTTCTTTTTAATAAATACTGCATTATTGATTATACAAGTCCTCAGAGTGCATCTCTTACTTTTTGCATATATTTTACAACGTGGGACTGCACCAAGGCATCAAAAAAATTTTGAATTGGAGAAAGGGTGAGTGCCAAGCATTTTTGTTTGTTATATATATATATATATATATATATATATATATATATATATATATATATATATATATATATATATATATATATATATATATATATATACATATAAATAGAAGCTGTAAAAAGAAAACCACTCCAGGGACTTATATTAGTAGAAATAAGACTTAACTTTTATTCAATCCATTGAAATGATGTATAAAAAAATAAATAAAAACATTTTATTTCTTTTTATATATGATATATATATTAGGCCTGAATTTGTGTGAGGAGTTATGTCCCCTACTTAAACTCTCAGCCCCTACTCACCTCTGCCGTTCAAGCTGATTGACTCACCATAGCAACCAGCACTTCTGGTCCGAGATTCCCGCCAAACAGTTCCTGTCATCAGCAGTGTCCAAGGCCTCCGACCTCCGGTCCTTTCACCCGGCTTTTCTCCCCAGACGAGGTACCTTGCTTCCACTGACGAGACCGGTACGTACACATAAGCAACATGTGGGAAATAGTGTTTGGTTATTTCCCACGTTCGGGCCTAAAAACGTGGGGATAGGCTCCCTTCTTACTTTCTATTATCCGTTCGTGCATATTTACCTGTTCGTGCATATTTTTGTTCAGTCGACCGCTGCTGGTATTATACTTTTGTTACGTTCATCCGTTTGTGCAGTATATTAGTTGACCGCTGCATATACTATGTATTCGTACAATTCTCACGTTTCGTTCAGTTTAGTTGAACAGTCTGCCCGCATGTTTCACGTTAAACCCTCTTGCATTGTGTACTATCCTGCTATACGGTTCGTTCATACAAACGACCTAAACACTGACTTATTGGTCTTTCACCATTTACTGCTCCACGGGCATTCGTACAGTCTAACGGGTCTTTCACCATGCTATTCACTTAGTCTTTTTGGTTAAAGCAGTAGAACTATTATAATCATTCATCATCTTATTCACATGGCTCTATGCTGCTGCATGTTTTTACTTAATTTCTCTATTGGTTAAAAAAAACAAGCACTAAGTCACCTCACTCCTATTTTTTTTATAAATAAGGTTCTATTCCAGCAGGTCACAGCACTGGCTTTGACATAATTTCACTTCTAATGCCGAGGCCAATACGTTTAATATTTTTGGTTACTTATGCCTGTAGTCTAAGCACTCACGCCTCTCACTTAATTCTCCCAAATTAATCACCATGGTTCCAGATACAACATACAATTACTGGCCAAAGGTCTGACCAGTCACTCACGTCACTCACAATATCTCTCAGCAATTTCTCTTGTATGGTACTTAGCTCTATGTCATGATTTTAGGCTCCTCGATATTCATCAAGTAGACTTCAGGGATTATTAACCTGGTGTCCTGTCCTACTGTATCAGGTATTGTTATTTTACTTGTTATGTTTATCATGTCCCCCGAGGCCTCATTTAGCCTCCACTGGTTATGCCCCCTCCCCTCCCAACCCCGGGTGTGTGTCTATAAGCTTCTGCATGGACCAATGGTCAGGTCCCTTATTACGTACTCACCCACAACTTTTTTTGCATGAGAAAACGACTGTGCACTTGACCTATTGTTATTACATTTGTTGCTTTGCCCTGTGTCATTATTGCAGACTCTTCGCTTTACTACGCTTTCAATCACAGACTACCAAACCGGTATACTGTCATTTAGTACCAAGTATTATAATCTTACTCACTACGAATACGGTTTCTCCTCAAGGCTTCACTCAGCCTTCACTCATTATGTTTCCCAATAAATGATAATTTGAGGCTTGTCTCTATGTATGGACCAACATTCAGGTCCCTCATCTTACATGGTTTCTCACGTTACATTTTAGTAGTATTTGTACACACATTTCTCTATATGTTTGGCATTTTTTACGTACATCGTACATACCTGTGGCATGCTCAAAGCCCACTAGCATCTATCTTACCCCCAGGATACCACCTTGGCTGGACCAGTATAATCTTTTGGGGCTATACTCATATACAAATGTTTGCTTAACGCAATAAGCCGGAAGACAAATCCTCAAAGTTAGTATCCACATGTCTTCGGTCACCTCGTTATGAGACAAGCCTCACCAGGGATAGAGAACTGGCATACAGGGATAGGTACAGGCCTTAGTGTCACATCATGCCATGTTCTGCGGAGATGTCTGGCTTTGGCTTCTGGTATCCAGTACTCTTTTTACATTTCTTGTTTAGTTTTTCTTGGTTTTTCTGGTTTTCTATTCTATGCCTGGTTTTCTTTATTGCTGGAATTTCTGGGTTCATTCCTGTAATCCATCCCTGGGATTCCCAGTTTCCAGGTTTCCCTTGTGGTTGTCTGAGAGCGCGTTTCTGTTATTAGTTTTCAACCTGGTTTTTGACTTTGGCTTTGTTTATTGACTTCTCTATAGTCTGGTATCCTGACTCCTGGCTTTCCTCATCGCTGCGTCCCTTTCTGTGTTCCCTGACCTCGGCTAGTATTTTTGACTGTTCTATGTACGTTAAATCCGGCTATTCTAAGGACCGGTAATACGTTACTTATTTGTCATCCGTGCTTTACAGTTCTACGTGCTGGATCAAACAGTAATCCTGACACTTAGCAACCCAAAGTAAATTACATCAGTCCCCCGAGGCCTACACTCCACCTCACCATGGAGGTTTCACCCTAAGGCCAAAATCATAGTTGGTTGCCTCACTCGCCTTCCTTTAGGGCTACAGCCAGGGTGTCACAGGTCACGGCTAGAGTTGAGCGGACACCTGATGCATGGGGAAAAGGCTCTGCTATTGTGTACAAGCCTCTGCTATTGTGTACATAGTTTATACTAAGTGACCCATAGGTTGAGGAGGTGGTGACCGTGGTGGTGGAGGTGGAAGCAGCGGTGGAGGAGGAGGAGGTAGCCAATAGAGTTGAGCGAACCCGGACTGTAAAGTTCGGGTTCGTACCGAACATTAGATTTTTTTGGACCCCGGACCCGAACACTGACATATCACTGTATTTTCATGTTGGAGTTCGGTGTTCGGCGATTTAATGGCGCGTTTTCAAAGGCTGCAGGGCAGCCAATCAACATTGACTCGTGTGCCCTTAGAAGCCATCACAGCCATGCCTACTAATGGCATGGCTGGAATTGGCCAGTGCAGCATGTGACCCAGCCTCTATATATAAGCTGGAGTCGCGTAGCCCCACACGCACATGCTGTCTTATTAGTGTAGGGAGAGGATGCTGCCGCTGATAGGGACAGCTTAGGAAAGAATTCTGCAAACTAGTACATTAGTGGGGTGCACTTCATATCTGAGAGTCAAACAGAAGCTTCAAATACCGCGGCTACATCTGAGTTTTAAAAATGAAATTTTGGTGCTTAATAGTACATTAGTGGGATAGTACATTAGTGGGGTGCACTTCATATCTGAGAGTCAAATAGAAGCGTCAAATACTGCTGTCACATTGCAGTTTTAAAACTTAAAATTTTTTGGGTGCTACAAAGTACATTAGTGGGGTGCACTTCATATCTGAAAGTCAAATCGAAGTGTCTAATAGTGTGCTTACAGTGCAGTGGTAAACATTCTTATTTTCTGGGTGTTAATCTGCTAAATAGTACATTTTGTGGCCTGCTCTTCATATCTGAGAGTCAAATAGAAATGTCTGATAGTGTGCTTACAGCACAGTTGTAAAAATTCTAATTTTCTGGGTGCTAATATGCTAAATAGTACATTTTGAGGCCTGCGGTGCACTTCATATCTGAGAGTCAAATTGAAGTGTCTAATAGTGTGCTTACAGCGCAGTTGTAAAAATTCTAATTGTTTCGCTGCTAATCTGCTAAATAGTACATTTGCGGCTAGTATTTTTGACTGTTCTATGTACGTTAAATATCTTAATATCTTAGAGTCAAATAGAAGCGTCAAATAGTGCTCTTACTGCGCAGTTGTAAACATTCTAATTGTTTTGCTGCTAATCTACTAAATAGTATATTTTGTGACCTGCTCTTCATATCGGAGAGTCAAATAGGAGCGTCTAATAGTGTGCTTACAGCGCAGTGGTAAACATTCTTATTTTCTGGGTGCTAATCTGTTAAATAGTACATTTTGGGGCCTGCTTTTCATATCTGAGAGTCAAATAGAAGCGTTTAATAGAGCGCTTACTGCACAGTTGTAAAAATTCTAATTGTTATGCTGCTAAACTGCTAAATAGTACATTTGCGGCCTGCGGTGCACTTCATATATGAGAGTCAAATAGAAACATCAAATAGTGCCTGCTTTTCATATCTGAGAGTCAAATAGAAGAGTTTAATAGAGCGCTTACTGCACAGTTGTAAAAATTCTAATTGTTATGCTGCTAATCTGCTAAATAGTACATTTGCGGCCTGCGGTGCACTTCATATATGAGAGTCAAATAGAAACATCAAATAGTGTGCTTAATGCACAGTTTTAAACATTCTAATTGTTTTGCTCCTAATCTCCTGCTTACGTTGGAGTTTTAAAAAGTCCATTTTTTTTTTTTTTTAGTGCTAATTAGTATATTTGGGGTGTTCACTTCATATCTGAGAGTCAAATCAAAGCATAACTTTGATTCAAATTTACTACATCGGCCACTTGTAATATTGTTTCACACCTACAACACTTGTTACACAGATCTAAGTGATAGAAAACAGATTGATATTTTCTACACTAGAAATTACAAGATAACAAGCTGGTATATTTAAACCAGTGATCAACAGCTAAGAGGTACTTCAACAATATTGTAATTCTGGGGCAATAACCTCACAAGTCAAACTGAGAAGTCAGTTTATAGGGAAAACTGTTGCCTGGATACAATTTTATCACATGACAGGAGGCTTCGTATTTTGCATAATCTTTCTTTACTCAAAGCAGCAAAGAAAAGAGTGACAAAACTGAGAACCAATCACAATGCAGTATAGAGTATAAGAGGTGTAACAGATGACATCATTTCCTCTTTCTTTGCTGCTCCATCACAAGCTAAATACAAATTTTGTTCTCTCATCATTCAGCTCATATATATACTTTACGCATATATATACTTTACTCTGTCTTTATTTTACATACCTCTGTCTTGTATATTTTCCTATATTTAATCTTGATATATACACATTTTACTATTGTCCCCATTTTGGGGGGCTAACCCTCTTCCCTGAGGTCTGCCCCCTGTTTTCCCTCAGGGAATTCCCTTAGGGACCATTCTCCCCCCCCTTTCACAACCCTGGGACTTTGTCTCAGACTTCTACAGATAACTTTCACGGCTCCCGCCGTCCATTCCCCTCCTCCATACTCCCTTCACGTTTTTTTCCCTGTGCGCTCGCGAACAGATGCTTCAAATTTTTTAACCGAACGTTTCTCGTTCGACAGTTTGGCGCGATCGCCTGTTTACTAGCGAACGTCAGTATTTTCTGTGCGTTCGTATAGTTGTTTCATTTTTTTCTACCGAACGCTTTTATTCAGCTGTTTGCCGCGTTCGCCTATTTTAGGCGCTCGTAACCAATATTACTAGGCGCATGTTCGGTTTCTTTTTCACACGAACGCCAGACGTCTAAATTTTGCAGCCCAAATTGGGGGAGGTTCTATCCCTGTTAGTCCTGTTAGTTCTATCCCTGTTATCGCTGTTAGTCCAGCGGCCACCTTAGAGGGGATAAGCACTGTCAGCTGCCTGCTCCAGCTACCAACTGCAAGCAACAGGAATCCCTTTTTCACAGCCTGCCCCTTCACTCAGTGGGATCAAGTCAGGTTTGTACCTAACACTTGGGTTTGGTTAAAGCCTGTACCTTATTCTGGCCGGGGTGAGCCCCCATTTTGTGCTGCAAAGCGGACCTGTTCATGCAGGATTCCGATTACCTGGGTGAGCCCCAGTGACACAGCCCTCTCATTATCATTACTACGACCTACCGGTCCCTACGCTCTCAGGTTAACCATTACCGATAACATACCACCCCTGGTCCCCAGGCCTCTCCACTAATTGTGCCTAAAAGTGCCCTCACGCAAATCTATCGGGTGAGTCCCGAATACCTTTCAAAATCATGGAGGAATCTCAAACCTCCTCAGACCTTCAGGCCATGATCACAGCAGCTGTGGCCGCAGCCATGGAAAAAGCCTCTTCTAAATCGCTCCTCGC
Source organism: Pelobates cultripes (assembly GCA_933207985.1). Lineage (NCBI taxonomy): Eukaryota > Metazoa > Chordata > Amphibia > Anura > Pelobatidae > Pelobates > Pelobates cultripes. The sequence goes on from OW240917.1 coordinate 167,765,407, forward strand.
AGACCTAGACGCCCCTCAACCCATCTCTAAACGGGTTCACTATAGAGCGGACTCCAAAGACTCCGACTCCTCCAAGGAACGCTCCCATCGGCCTAAGCGCCATTGGAAGGATGAGGCCGCTGCGCCACGCAAATCTAAGGGTAAAGCCCCTGCTAAACGCAGGAAAGTAATGGCTCGTACTGCCCACAAACCCACACAGATTTCCTCGGGTGAGGAAGACACAGAACCCACACACTCTCTAGCTGTGCTAGATGAATGGCAGGCGGCAGTCTCTGACCAGGAGGACTCCAGTGAAGACTCCGCGGCCAACTCTGACCCTTATTTCACAAGGGAAAAGTTTCTGGGTGAGCCCCATGACTCCATGGCTACACCCATGCATAACCCACAGGAAAGCACAGAGATTTTCCTTGACAATTCGGGCCTCCAAATGTTTGACCCGAGAAATATCCGTCATCCCCGTTCAGAAGAATGGTCTCCACCCGAACACTTGACAAAGTTTATGCACTTCTGGATCAGGAAATCTCTGGACAAGGAAGTAAGGAAACGCATGAGATCCGAATGCCCCCGGCCTAGCCTACCAGACAAGGTGGCGCACACCCGCGAATTTGACCCGCTCATGACGACTTTTATGTCCCGAGGGGGTCGGGACACGTGCAGAGGCATAGAGCGTGGTTTCAGATGAGCGCAGGACAAACTGCTAGACGCCATTGGGCCGCTAGCTAGGATTATGGACATGGCAGATCACGCCTATGAGAGGGCTGATGATTTCACCCCAGATACGGTGCGTGAGTGGGCACGATACACTCGTGAATGGGCACAGAGGTGTTTTTGTTTCCTAGGAAACACCAACGTGGCCCTCTCTTCGGATAGGCGCTACGAAAAACTTGTCGAACTGGGGGACAAAGAATTAGGTCCTTTGGCACAGGGCAAATTGTTTGGAGAGGCCTTCCTCAAAGAATTAAACAAAAGGGTCAACATATTCACGTCCCTTAACAAGGCTCAAACTTCGATGCGGAAAGTCTTCCACGGTTCTCACACCCGAGGTGTTTTTGGGAGGGCTGGACGGCAGAGGGGCCATGCCACCAGTCATTTTTGGCCATCAGGCCCCCGTACAACAAGGAGTCAACCTTTCTACCCAGACTCTGCTAAGTCCACCAATTCCGGGGATCAGACCGTGGCTGAGGCAGCCGAGGACGCTCCCGGGCAAGATTCTCCAACGGTAAGTCAACATTTTATCTTGCCTCTAACCTCCTGCCATATCGCAGGCCGTGTTTCTCTTTTTTTCCAGAACTGGGTAGACCTATCTTCAGATGCGTGGATCCTCCAAACGGTGCGGGGCTATCAAATAGAGTTCGATTCAACCCTGCTCCAGAAGGCCCCTCCACGTCCGATCTAGACTACACGTGCCGATGCCCATCTCATAGACTCAGAACTACGGGAACTTCACTCCAAGGGTGCCATCCAACCAGCCCCGGACTTAACAGGCTTCTACAGCAACATCTTCTTAGTCAGAAAGAAAACCGGCAAGTTCCGCCCAGTAATCAACCTCAGGTAGCTCAATTCTCACGTGGTATACCGACATTTCAAAATGGAAGGTATCCACCTTCTACGAGATCTACTTCGACGCAACGACTGGTTCACCCGCCTGGACCTCAAGGACGCGTACCTTACCATTCCGGTACACAAAAACAGCCGTCCCTACCTCCGCTTCTTCTGGCACGGGACACCCTGGCAATTCACCTGTCTCCCGTTTGGCCTCAGTTCAGCATTGTGGTGCTTCACCAAGATTATGAAGCCAGTGGTGGCAAAACTCAGAGCTCGAGGCATAAGATGCATCATCTACCTCGACGACATCCTGATCTTCGACGAGGATACAAGGACCCTGAGGACACACACGAACTACACAGTACACCTACTCGAGTCTCTAGGTTTCATTGACAATCATCCCAAGTCCGCATTAATCCCGGCTCAGTCAATTCAATTCCTCGGATTTGTTATAGACTCTCATGCACTCTTCACCTCCCGGCCACAAAAATCACAGCCATCCGCAGAGAGATCCGGAAAGTCCTTTGATGGACAACCATACCCCTGCGACTACTGGCACGGATCGTAGGCCTCCACTCCGCATCCATCCAGGCCATTTTCCCCGGACCTCTGCATTACAGGGCCATGCAGCGCCTCAAGGCAACATTCCTTCGAAGGAAGCCTACATACGACCAACCGGTTAAAATGTCACACGAAGTTTGGGAGGAACTACGCTGGTGGCTGAACTGCATGAAGGCTTGGAATGGCAGGGCCATATTCGGGAACCAGCCAGACTTCGTGCTGGAGTCAGATGCCAACCGTTCAGGTTGGGGAGCAACGGACAGAACTTCCTCCACAGGAGGAGTATGGACTGCTGAAGAGTTATCAATGCACATCAATTGCCTGGAACTCCTGGCTGGGTCATTCACCATTCGCAGTCTGGCAAAGGAACGATCCAACTGTTATATCCAGCTTCGCATGGACAACGTCTCAGCGGTAAGATACATCAACCGCCTTGGAGGCACTCGTTCTCAAGCACTGGTGGATCTCACGAAAGAGATCTTCGATTACTGCCTGCCACGCAACATCACCCTGCTGGCAGAGCATTTACCAGGAGACTCCAACATGACGGCAGATTGGTATTCACGCCACTGGCGGGACACCAGCGATTGGCAACTAGACCCTCATATTTTTGCAATACTGGATGCACAGAGGGGACCTCTCTCCCTAGACCTATTCGCGTCCCGCAACAACCGACAGACAAAGGATTTCTTCAGCTGGCTCCCAGACCCGGAGAGCCTTGCAATGGACGCTTTCCTACAACAATGGCCTCGGTTCGGTGCTTACGCATTCCCACCTTTCGCGATGATTATGAGAGTCCTTCACCGGATCCGTCTGCAGGGAGTGAGGATAATCCTCATCACGCCTCTTTGGCAGAGCCAGCCATGGTTCCCGGACCTTGTGGAACTGTCAGTCAAGGACCCCCTCCTCCTACCGGATGCTCCAACTATCCTCACGAACCCGTTAGGTCTACCTCACCCACTGGTCATGCAGGAACGCCTGTCCTTTGTGGCCTGGACGAACCGAGGACTTATCGCAAGAAGCTAGGGACCTCCTTTGGGATTCATCGGCACCAGGAACAAGGAGATGCTATTTATCAGCATGGCACTCCTGGACCAGTTGGTGTATGGGACGGGACCTAAATCCCTTTACTGCACCTACTCATTCCATCATGAATTTCCTGACCTCTCTGTTCATTGCCGGGAAGTCATACCGGTCCATCAACTTGGTACGATCAGCCATCTCAGCGGCCCATACTCCATCCCAAGGATCTCCGATTGGTCAGGATCCACTCATGAGCAGACTCCTCCACGGTATGCGCCTTTGGTGCCCCCCGGAGCCCAAATACGCTAGACTTTGGGATGTTGGCGTGGTGCTACAATTCTTACGAAATTGGCCTCCTAACAAAGACCTGTCACTCCGCCAACTTACTGCAAAATTCACCTTCCTGCTCTGTCTAGTCTCCTTCCAACGGGTTTCTGACGTACGCGCTTTCGACGCCAATGATTTTACCTTCTGCCCGGTGGGAGTTACCTTTCAAATCTCACGACGCACTAAGTCCAACTCTCACTCGGTCTTCTACCCTTTCTTCCCTTCGGACCCTCAGCTCTGTGTGGTCTCTACTCTCCGTTTACTCCATTTTTACTCTTCGGTTACTACACTGGCCAGATGGGTTAGATGGCTAATATCCCTTGCAAGTATTGACCAAACTTTTGGAGCACATTCAGTACGCGGGTGTAATGGTATTTATTAATTAATGACTTTTTGTCATAAAAAAGCATAATGAGCTTAATGCTTTAGACGCACCACTAGATGTCAGTAAAGCATAATGAGCTTAATGCTTTAGAGGCACCACTAGGGGTCAGTGTGCTAACTCATGTGCTTCTGGCAGTGACATCACAGGCCAGCCTACTTACTGGATAAAACCAAATCGTAGAAGGAATTCAGCCTCTTTTTTCCTTTCCTTGCATTGATTGAACATGTAGCTGACTGTATAGCTCCAGCCAAACAGGCTGGAGCCGTGTAAGTAATCTATTATAACAGCTAGCAACTGTTATAGCTTTTTGTAAGTAATATGTTGTAGTTTTGTATTGTGTAATTATTGTGGTAAATTGACATTCTGCTAGCATTTGTTTAATTGTTATTATAATTATATTAAATATACATTTAATACTACAATGTTTTGTGTATTTCCTATTATATATTCGACCATAATACCGAACTCTAAAAAATATTAATGTTATTTGTTGCTTAATTATTATATATTAATTATTACATTAATATTCATATTTAAGTCACGACTGTAACACTTGGCGACGAAGATATGGGATTATGCTGGAATATTAGGGAAAATACAAAAGTTACGCATTTTGTTTAATACATAGAGTCAATTGTCTGTCCTTATAGAAGTGAATTATTGTGTTGCTTGTTACCAATCTTTGGTCATTTGTATATAGAAAAAAAATATATACTTTACCTTTTGTCTGACCATGTGGATTTTAATCCACCATTGACCACATGGTGTGAATGAGTTGAGGCCTAGTTTCATTGTTTGCTACCATTTGCATAGGAAAAGACTTTTCACTAAACTAGTTCACCAGGTTTTATTGCTAAATTTGACCCTGTTTGTGTACTAATTTACATTTGTTTGGCATTCATGGATTTGTCTAGTTGAAAAGAGATTTGGACAAAATTTATTAAATTAGTAGTTAAGAAAAAGATACGTTTAGTAAAGCAGATTCAGTGAATAATAGATTTATGTGTGCGTATACACAGAATATTAGTATAAATATATATATGATTTTGACTCATGAAGGAGAGACCACCTTTTTAACAGCTGTGTGACCATGCTTTTCAGCTACAGCTGGGGGAGAATTTGTGCTTGTTGGGGGTGGGTAGTCTTGCCTGTATGAGAAAAAATAAACTGCATTGTTTTGTAAATGTAATTGCCTAAACTACACATTAGCAGAGGCTTGTGAAGGCCTCTTCTCCATGCATCAGGAGTTGAGCATTTCTCCATGCATCAGGACTGCAAGAAATGCACCGCAGGCCGCAAGGGTATTCTCTTTCATTGTTCAAACTGAGCTCAACTCCTGATGCATGGAGAAAAGTCCTTCACAAGCCTCTGCTATTGTGTACATAGTTTATACTAAGTGACCCATAGGTTGAGGAGGCGGTGACCGTGGCGGTGTAGGTGGAAGCGGCGGTGGAGGTAGCCAACACTGTTTTTAATTGTTTGTTTTGTGTTTTTTTTTTTTTTTATTGGGGTAGCCCCCAAAATATTGGGACATAAAACAAAGAATAAGTGCACTTGAGTATTACAATAGCTGGATGAGGTCGGTATAAATGTCTATTCTGCACCAGGTACAGACAAGTCTGGTGGGATCCATGCCTGGTTCATTTTAATAAATGTGAGCTTGTCCATGTTGGCTGTGGACAGGCAGCTGCGCTTGTCTGTGATAACGCCCCCTGCCGTGCTAAACACACGTTCAGACAATACACTGGCTGCAGAGCAGGCCAGCACCTCCATGGCATAAAGGGCAAGCTCAGGCCATGTGCCCAATTTGGAGACCCAGAAGTTAAATGGGGCAGACCCATCAGTCAGTACGTGTAAGCGTGTGCTCACGTACTGTTCCACCATGTTGCTGAAATGCTGCCTCCTGCTAAGACGTTCCATATCAGATAGTGGTGCTGGTTGCTGTGGCGTGCTGTCAAAGCTTTTCCACATTTCGGCCATGCTAACCGTGGAAACGACCCCTCTTCATCCTCCTCTTCCTCCTGTGCCACATCCTCTTCCATCATCGCCCGAAGCGTTTTTTCAAGGAGACATAGAAGCGGGATAGTAAGGCTGAGAACGGCGTCATCAGGACCTGCCATGTTGGTGGAGTACTCTAAACAGTGCAAAATGGCACACAGGTCTCGCCTGGAGGCCCACTCATTGGTGGTGAAGTGATGCTGTTCCGCAGAGCGACTGACCCATGCGTGCTGCATCTGAAACTCCACTATCCTGCTGCTGCTCGCACAGTCTCTCCAGCATGTGCAAGGTGGAGTTCCACCTTGTGGGCACGTCGCATATGAGGCGGTGAGCGGGAAGGCCGGGTGAGAACGCTGAAAAAGCGTGCACAGACGACCCGCACTTTCTGCAGTGGCTCTGATATATCTGGGTAGTTTTTCAGGAATTTCTGCACCACCAAATTCAGCACATGCACCAGGCAAGGGATGTGCGGCAAACCGACTAGGCACAGAGCTGCTACGAGATTTTGCATATTATCGCACACCACCAGGCCGTGCTTGAGGTTCCATGCCCATCCACAGCTCCTGCGAGGTGTGAGGTTTTTCCCCCAAACATATGAGTTTTAAAACAGCCTGCTGTCGTTTCCCATTGGCTGTGCTGAAGTTGGTGGTGAAGGTGTTACGCTGCCTGGATGAGGTGATGGTAGAGGAGGAGGAATCTGAGTAGGAGGAGGACGCAACAGGAGGCAAAGAGAAATGCCCTGCAATCCTCGGTGGCAGAAGGGCATGCACCAAATTGCTATCTGCCTCAGGCCCAGCCGCCACTACATTTTCACAGTGTGCAGTTAGAGAAATATAGCGTCCCTGCTCGTGCTTACTGGTCCACGTATCTGTGGTTATGTGGACCTTGCCACAGATGGCGTTGCGCAGTGCACACCTGATTTTGTCCGCCAATTGGTTGTGCAGGGAAGGGATGGCTCGTCTGGAAAAGTAGTGGCGGCTGGGAACCACATACTGTGGGACAGCCACCACCATCAGGTTTTTAAAATTGTCCGTCTCCACCAGATGGAATGACACCATTTCAAAGGCCATGAATTTTGAAATGCTGGCATTCAGGGCAAGGGATCACGGGTGGCTAGGGGGGTACTTCCTCTTTCTCTCCAGTGTTTGGGAGATGGACAGCTGAATGCTTCCATGGGACAGTGTGGAGGTGCTTGGGGACAATGGCGGACGTGGTGGCGTTGCTGCTACATCCTCTGTTTGCAGGGTGGCAGGTGCCACTGTGACTCCAGATGTGGAGGAAGAGGCCGAGATAGCAGCAGAAGAGGAAGCAGTAGGAGCCTGAGACCTTTCTTGGTTTTTGAGGTGCTTACTCCACTGCAGCTCATGCTTTGCATGTAGATGCCTGGTCATGCAGGTTGTGCTCAGGTTTAGCACGTTTATACCTCGCTTCAGGCTCTGATTGCACAGCGTGCAAACCACTCATGTCTTGTCGTCAGCACATTGTCTGAAGAACTGCCACGCAAGGGAACTCCTTGGAGCTGGCTTTGGTGTGCTCGGTCCCTGGGTGCGGTGGGCAGTAGCAGGCGTACCATCTAGGGTACGGCTGCTCTGCTTTTGCACCCTGCTCCCTCTTATGCTATGCTGGTGCCTCTGTGCGACCACCGCGTCTTCCTCCAAACTGCACACGTCACTCGCATGACCATCATTCCATGTGGGGTCTCTGACCTCATCATCCTCCACATCATCTTCCACCCACTCCTCAACCCTGCCCTCCTTGCCGGTCTGCACACTGCAGAAAGCCACAGTAGTTGGCACCTGTGTTTCGTCATCATCAGAGACGTGCTGTGGTGGTCCTTGCATGTCCACATCCTGACACATAAGTGGTTGTGCATCAGTGCACTCAATCTCTTCCACTTCTGGGACAGGGCTAGGTGGATGGCCTATGGAAACCCCACCAGCAGAGTCATCAAAAAGCATAAAGAGACTGCTGCATGAGGTGAGGTGAGGTGAAAGACAGATGGCTGTAGGTGCCAACTCTGAGCTTTCAGCAGGGGACCGGGTGGGTGACAATGTGAAGGAACTGGAGGCACTGTCAGCCATCCAATATACTATCACCTGTACTTGTTCTGGCCTCACCATTCGTAGAGCAGCATTCTGGCCTACCATATAACGCTGAAGGTTCTGTCGCGTACTCTCACCTGAGGAAGGTGTTTCACTTGTGCGTGTAGCTGGCACAGATCGACCACGTCCTCTCCTTGCAACAGGACCTCCACCAACACCAGCAGCACCACGACCAGGGCCCCATCCCTTATTTGACGCTCTCCTCATTCTTTGTGTACACCCACCAAACTAACAGATGTTTTATGTCAGGCGACAATGTAACCACCAATAGTCAACAATTTTTTTTGTTTTTTGTTTATTGGACTGCAAGAAATGCACCGCAGGACGCAAATGTATTATTCATCACCCAAAACAATTAGAATTTTTCAAAGTGCTCTGTAAGCACAGTATTTGACTGTTCTATTTGACTGTCAGATATGAAGTGCACACCCCAAATGTACTTTTTATAACCCCAAAAATTTGAATGGGTCAAAGTGCGCTGTAAGCACAGTATTTGACGGTTTTATTTGACTCTCAGATATGAAGTGCACCGCAGGATGCAAATGTATTATATAGCATTAGCACCCAAAACAATTAGAATTTTTAAAAGTGCGCTGTAAGCACAGTTACATACAATTAAAGGTGGAGTATCTTCTTATTATAATGAATATTCCGTATATCTAAAAAACAGAACAAAATAATAATAATAGTGCAATATTGTCTGTTATATGAGAGATAAATACAAAAATGGGAGAAATATCACTCACAAGTGCAGAGCCTCAAATATAGGCTCAGTTCTCCAGTATTGTGGGAAATAAGGTTCCCACTGCCTTCTTTATAGAGGAGCAAAAAAAATTTTTAAGAACATTTTAGTTAAGTCACTTAAACCCTAAAAAACCGAAGCATTTTATTCAAGATTTGAAAGGTTTTTATGGTTGTGGTATGTGTCTCCCTTGCAAAACTACTAAGAGTACTAAACAGCATTTGCATAATATAGAAGAGTTTATCCATAAGCCCTATATTATAAATGACCATTTAACCTGCCACTCAAAGGGTATAATATATATTTTAAAATGCCCTTGTAACTTATTATATATAGGAAGAACCATCAGACCTCTAAAAACCAGGATTGCCGAACATATTCGGAATATTAAAAATGGTCTAGAAACTCACAGCGTGTCTTTGCACTTTAAAGAAATTCATAACCAAAATCCTGAGAACCTATTTTTTTGTGCAATAAAGGAAGTCAAACGAGATTGGAGAGGGGGTAATTATATAAAGCTATTGGGTAAAGAAGAAATGCGTTTTATTTACAATTTTAAAACTCTTATTCCACATGGCTTAAATGCAGATTTCGAAGTTTGCCATTTTTAATTATATTATAGAAAGGTTTTATATATATATTTATTTTTTTTTTATTTATTTTTTTTTATTACCTTATCATATAACATCTTTTTTAATAGCTTACCTTTCTTTTATTTTCTCCTCCCTTTTTTTTAATATGAATTTTAGGTGAAATGCTTTTTTTAAATATTATATTTTTATTTAATATGAAGTAGGAAGATCTACTAAATGTTGATACCATGTGTATTGTAGTATGCCATGTTTTACCATAGTATGTTTTATTGCAATACATTCTATTAGATGTTCGTTGGGGGTAAAGTGGGAATTTTGTACCCTGCTATGAGAATGATGTGATCGTATATTATGCGTTCCAGCAGTGGAATGCAGGGCGGAAGTTCCGCCGGCGCACGTGCGGAATGATGACGTTTGCGTTCCACTGTTGGAACGCAAACCGGAAGTACCACTAGAAACCGGAAACGAAGGTCTTGACGCTAAGAAGAGGAAACACACATTTTTTGAGAGCATTGACATTTGCGTTCCATTAATGGAACGCAAAGACCCGGAAACCGGAAGTGGAAGACTGACACCCAGCACCAGCAATTTTTAATGATGCCTGATTACTTATTGTATATAAAGGACATTTGTCTCATATTCTACAGCAACTGAGGAAGCCTCTACAGGAGGCGAAACGCGTATTGCACCACAGACTCTTTTGAATCAGAGACTTTATTCATCCTACCTTCTATCTGTAAGGTTTTGAAAATTTTACTATTTTACTTTTGATTTACATTTTTTGTCATATAGCTGTGCACTTTAAAATAAAGCACTTTGGAAATAATCACTTGCTTTCAAGAGGAATACTTGATCATCAACTACATAAAGAAGGCAGTGGGAACCTTATTTCCCACAATACTGGAGAACTAAGCCTATATTTGAGGCTCTGCACTTGTGAGTGATATTTCTCCCATTTTTGTATTTATCTCTCATATAACAGACAATATTGCACTATTATTGTTATTATTTTGTTCTGTTTTTTAGATATACGGAAAATTCATTATAATAAGAAGATACTCCACCTTTAATTGTATGTATTTGTATCTATTTGTGAGGTAAAAGGGACTCTCACTAAGGTGTTTTTAGAGGACTTTTTATTATTGTGGGCTATACTATAAGTCTATCACTTTGCTGTAAGCACAGTGTTTGACGGTTCTATTTGACTCTTAGATATGAAGTGCACACCCCAAATTTACTTTTTATCACCCAAAACAATTAGAATTTTTCAAAGTGCGCTGTAAGCACAGTGTTTGACAGTTCTATTTGAATCTCAGATATGAAGTGCACCGCAGGATGCAAATGTACTATTTAGCATTAGCACCCAAAACAATTAGAATTTTTCAAAGTGCGCTGTAAGCACAGTTTTTGACGGTTCTATTTGACTGTCAGATATGAAGTGCACACCCCCAATTTACTTTTTATCACCCCAAAAATTTGAATGGGTCAAAGTACGCTGTAAGCACTGTATTTGATGGTTCTATTTGACTGTCAGATATGAAGTGTACCGCAGGATGCAAATGTACTATTTAGCATTAGCACCCAAAACAATTAGAATTTTTAAAAGTGCGCTGTAAGCACAGTGTTTGACGGTTCTATTTGACTCTTAGATATGAAGTGCACACCCCAAATTTACTTTTTATCACCCAAACAATTTGAATTTTTCAAAGTGCACTGTAAGCACAGTGTTTGACAGTTCTATTTGACTCTCAGATATGAAGTGCACCGCAGGACGCAAATGTACTATTTAGCACAAAAAAAGAGTGATTTTTTAAACCAACAATGTAACAGTAGTATTTAAGGGTTTTATTAGACTGCAAGAAATGGACTACGCAAATGTACTATTTAGCACCCAAAAAATGGCAGTATTTAAAAATGCCTAGATGTTGCCCACTGAGCTACCAGAACAGGATTAAAGTCATGTGCCTGGCACACATGCAGTTGCAAGTGCACTGCACTCTCTGTGGCACTGGGCTCAGGGCAGGGTACAAAAATGTAGTATAGCACCCACTAAAATAATTGCTGTAGTTTGAATAATTGCTGTAGCTTGAATAATTGCTGTTGGTTGCAGATTCAACACCAGAATTCTTTCCTAATCTGTCCCTAACAGCTGCAGCATCCTCTCCCTACACTAATAAGACCGCATGTGCGTGCGGCGCTACTCGACTCCAGCTTATATATAGAGGCTTGGTCACATGCTGCACTGGCCAATCACAGCCATTCCATTAGTAGGCATGGCTGTGATGGCTTCTAAGGGCAAACAAGTCAAACGCTTGTTGATTAGCTGCCCTGCAGCCTTTCAAAACGCGCCATTAAATCGCCGAACACCGAACTCCAACCCAAACATACAGTGATATGTCCGTGTTTGAGTCTGGGGTCCAAAAAACTTAATGTTTGGTACAAACTCAAACTTTACAGTCCGGGTTCGCTCAACTCTAGTCACGGCCACATGCATTTGAATCTTTTATTGTCATTGAGATGCCTACATCTTGCCACCAAGTATCGTGGCCACGAATCCCCTGGTCCAAATCATAGGTAGAGTCTCTCACCGCCACTTGGCATTAGCAGGGTCTCACCTGTCATGTGGCTATAGTTACGTTTTTCGCCTTCAGCACTAGTCAGCAAGCCAATTCTGCGAAGGACTTGATCTTCCTCTCCACCCCCTACTATATTAATCATTATTGCTTTTTCAGGATGTCACAAGAATCCATTCCATATCGATGACCTGCCCCTGGAAAATGTACCCAGCACTCCAGCCAGGCCTGGGTCCCCAGAAGTATCCCTCACCCCCTCTACTCCCAGGTCCCTGAGATCATGAACTATTCCTAAAATTTCAGCAGAACTAAGACATCCCTTTTCCAGCCAGTGACAGAAACGCAGAGCTTTATAGACTGTTGACAGCTCAGGCCAGTGACCCCAGGCCTGGCACAAGCTTGCAAGGGCCATCTACCAGCACCTCTGAGGCTACTCAGAAAACCCTGTCAGCCATACTGGCTAACCTCCAGACCATGAATAATAGGCTGTCTAAGGTGGAATCAGCCATTACCATTCCAGGTGACTTACCAGGCCCTTCTAGTCCTCCCCTGGTAATCCCTAACCTGCCGTGTAGCTGCTGCTTGGCGTTGGTTGCGCATGCCTGCCTTTGGAGTCTGTCTTCCACTGGATATTGCAGTCTGTGCACTCGGACCCTGAGGCCTCCATAGTGGGCCTAAGTTCAGTCTTCCCGAGGAGTGTTCAGAACGGTGGTGTGTCATTTGTGCCCTTCTGCCCTGGCGCCAGTGGCGGATCCAGGGGGGGGCAACGGGGCAATTGCCCCCCCCTGAGAAATCCGACAGTCTCCCTCTCCCTCCCCTGCCAGCACATGCAGGTGCTAGCCCTGCAATGTGCCTGTGGTCCGGAGGGGAGATCACAGATTTCCTTTTTACTATTAACAGGATAGCTGTGCATGCATGAGGATGTAGGATTAGTTAGATCTATAGCTCTATTTATATAGGGGGGACCTCTTTAGTGCCTCATTTATTGGTACACATAGGGTTTACAGCTTAGTACTATTTCGGCTTGTTACTTACATCCCTGCTGATCTTTGATCTTTCAAATAGATATTGCTACATTGTTTTTACTTATTACGTCAATGTAACAATTTGAGTTTGTTACACTGATATTGTTACAGATCAATCTAGCAGTTACTTATAGCCGAGATTAGTTTGTATTTCTTTTTCTTTATTTGTTATTTGGTTTGGGATTCTGCACTTTGTGTATAGAGTTTGTGAGGTAGTGGTGTTTATAATAAAGATTATTTTAGTTATATATATTATACTGTGATATTCAATAAGCCTAGATATGCTTTTTTGGGGGGTAGCTTTAGTGGGAGGGTTTATCCCGTGTATATGCGGGAGTTATTCCTCCTACTATTTTTCCTTTTTTTCTTGGGAAATACTTAGTGGGACTCTCTGTAAGTCAAGGCTAAATAGGGCCCTGGAATGAGGCACCTGTAACAGGGAGGGGTGAAAAACCAAGGAGTTGGCCTGGGACTCCCAAATATATAAAAGAAACCAAGAGGGCTGCACTCACCTAAACATGCATACATTATAGGGTGCTGCTGGGGCCAAAATATACAAAATACAGAATCCAGCGCACTCACTTATTCACTAAACAATGATTTCAAATCTTAGAGATTGTAATAGATGACGTAGTTGGCAGGCTAATGCAATGTATGATCATGTAATGTAACTAAACCCCCATCATTTTTTGCCTAGGTGAGGTGTTTTTAAATAAAACTATTATGTATATTTTGGCCCCAGCAGCACCCTATAATGTATGCATGTTCAGGTGAGTGCAGCCCTCTTTTTTCTTTATATATATATATATATATATATATATATATATATATATATATTCTACAGATATATTTACCTATTAAGTTTACATAATTACATAAAAAGTAAAACTTATCACAAAGATGATATCACCAATAAAAGTGTAGTTTTTGTTTAAAAAAATGCAAAAAACTAATAAAAATGCTAAATGTGGCCAGTGTTTGTGACTAAGTGGCTACTACAAAAGACTGGGAATACCCCAAATAACCTGTGTTGTCTACATTTAAAAATGTTATACTATGATGAGGTTAATTCACATTCCTGGGCTGTCATATGGTCTCAAAAGGCAACAGAGACCCAGCAAACCGAACTGGCAAACTGAATTGGGCATTCCCTATATTGACCCTGTAACTTCCCATAAAACTTGTACATGAGGGTATTGTTATACTCAGGAGACTTCTCTGAACACAAATATAAGTGTTTCAATACAGTAAAACATTTTCAAATGGTACGTTTTTAAATGGTATGTCATGGTGGGGTTAATTTTATTAATTTGATTATGTGCTGCTATACCATCTCAAAAGCAACATAGCCACTCACAAAAACAGAAATGAGCAAATCTTATATTTGACCCTGTAACTTTCCAAATTACCATAAAACCTGTACTTGAGGGGAACTGTTGTACTCGTGAGACATTACTCTAAACAAATCTAAGTGATTCAGAGCAGTCAAATGTATTATACTGATAATATCATCGGTGAAATGGCAGTTTATTTGTGAAAAATGCAAAATAAAAATATATAAACGCTAATTTTGACCAGGGTTTGTGACTAAGTGGCTATTAAAAAAAGACTGTGCATACCCCATTCTGAATACTGTGGGTTATCTACATTTACAAATCATACACCAATCTTGCAATTTCAATACGCAAACATGGAAAATGGGAAAGCCCTACATTTGACCACTGTAAGTTTTGAAAAACCCTTAAAACCTGTACATTGGGGTATTGTTGTACTTGTGAGACATTTCTGAATACAAATATGTGTATTTTAACAGTATTATGACATTCACAGTTAAAATGCCATGCAGAACTTGAAAAATAACATTTCTTAATTTCTCATTATTTTTAGATTTTATTCATATTAAATTATGTTTCATATATAACTATTTGATATGAAATGTAAGCCCTGTTTCTCCTGAACAAAATTATATATAATACATGTGGGTGCACTTAATATGAAAAAGGTGGATTATGATTGTACAGACATATAGTCAAATTCCAGGTTTTGTTTACGTTTTGTTTGTACAACTTGTACAATTGGCTTCGTCCTTAGGGGTTGATAAGGAAGTAGGCACAGGATAGAAAAGGATGAGAGTTACATTTTTAGGGCTTAAACGATATTCATGCAAATTTTAGTAAATGCATTTTTTTAACAATTAATTATATACATTAAAATATGCATATTATTGGACATAATGTTTCATTTTAACATTAAAATGTATTTGGTAAGCAGCACTTTTAAAAAAAAGTATTTTTTTTTTCCTCATTCCAGCTGTATATGTGATACACATCAGCAGTGTACAGTACATGCACAGACCCACATATTCTAGGGCCAATATGCAATGCAAATGTTTAAAAAGCAGACATTGCATTTTTAAATTGTTATCTCACTCAACTAGCTACCTGTATAATTATATGGTTCAATTTGCATTTTTGCAAAGGGCTAAAAATATTTTTATCACCCTTTAAAATATTATTCAAGCTACTTGATGAAATTCAAAACATATCATGTTTTATTATTTTATGTAGCCAAGTTATTATTATTAAATCTAGAGGTAACTATCAGGGAACTGAATCAGCAAACCCTCAGTTATAGTTACTTAAAGAAAAGACTGCTGACAGCATGCTATGCCAGCTGACAGTCTATAGCTACCATTCCCTTTGTTAAGCAGCAATACCTGTGAAATGATAAATACAGAGGTTTATTCACCAAACATACAACGTGAAAATTGCAAAATTTGTGTAGAGTGATAATTTGGAAAACTTCTTCAATATAGTCAGAGCTTGGCTTTTTTTTATCATGTTTACATCAACATTTAAATCACAATTCTGTGTTTAGTAAATAAACCCCACATTATTCAACGTTCAAAGTGTTTGGTTTACAAACACCAAAGAGATCAGTAATAAAATAATATGATGAACTGTGCTACCTTTATATGTAGATATAAATTCATATAAATTAATTAATAAAAATTAAATTAAAAAAACACTCATCAACAATGGGAAATCTCAGTCCAGCTTCTAAAAGTCACTCTGAATCTAATCTCAGGAATATTTATCTTTTGGTAAAGTACATGAAAAGTGCTGCCTCTTGTGATGAATAGTTTCTTTACTAAAATTTCCCTTGTGATCTTATGAAGATATTATACATAAAGTGAGAATGTGTTCTTTATAGCAGGCTATTTGCCAAAAGATCCGTTCCCCACAATTCGAAGTGTGCATCAAAGAAAAGAACCCCAGATGTTTTAAATCACAACATGCTGATTAGACAGCATGATTATTGCAAAGGTGTTTTTTAAATATTTATTTTAAATGGGTAAAGTGGGGTGGGCTGAGTTAGTCGAGCAACCCACACACAACCAAGTACTTGACCTGTAGCTCTCGGGTGTCCAGCTTTGTCCTGTCTGTCCCATGATGCAGAGTAAGCGTCCACCACCCCAAATCTCCCTTGTCGTCCCCGGCATAAAGTTGTAGGTACTTGGTGGGCAGAGGCCAACTGCACTCTGCCGAGGTGCCAGCGCTTCTGCTGGTGAGACTGGTACATAGTCCTGCCCTGTAACAAGGGGGCAGAAAGGGCAGAGGGCAGAGGCCAGCGGCGCTCTGCCCTGATGCCAGCTCTTCTGCTGGGCTGGTCTGTGGGTATTCAGACCCTGAACAAAGGGAAAGGGGCAGGCAAAGGCCAACTGCACTCTGCCCGGATACCAGCTCTACTGTTGGGAAGATGCTAAGGGGCTTGTCTCTGGACGACAGCCCCAGCTGCTGGTGGGTGGGACCGCCCGTATCCACTTCCCGCATCTTTCCCTGTGGTTGGGGAGGGGGACCAACTGTCCCCTCTCAAGGTGTCTCTAGATGTCGCTGGGGAGAGAGATTTGTTGTCTCCTTTCCCTGTACAGTAAGCTGCCTCTGCCTGTGATATAATTAAGGCAGATAATGCATTAACTTAATTATCCCCAGGCAGAAAAAAACACACATTTTTACAAAGTCCAATTTGTACCTCAAAATACATCACATCCCCTGATAGCCCTGATCTGGGTGAACAACATATCCATAAAATTATCCAAATCTGTTCAGGGGTTCAGGAATTTCCTGGTAGTCATAGTTTTGAGCAAACGTGCACATGGTCCCATGCCCAAAACAGAATTAGAGCTAGCAGTCTGTCTCTCTGTCTGGAGTACAAAAGTACATACTTCACATGAACAGAGCCTTTTAAAGGGAATTGGGCAAGGTTTATTGCAGGGCCCATAGTTCTGAGGCAAGAGGCTGGCCAGCAGGCACCTCCAAAAGCCAGTGACAAGGTTACTTTTGTCACATACATATAACAAGGTTTTTGTAATGTGTATTTCGTAAAGCTGGTGTGTGCTGTTCCTGCACAGAATCCCCTATTGTGTTCAGCTACACCCGCTGAGCATAACGATTCCCTCATTGTATGTCTTTGGCACTATTTTGTGAAGCTACAATGCCATATAACAGACAAGGCTGTTTCAGTTTCTATAGTTAGAATTCTTATATATGGATTTTTTTGGGCCTATGTCTCATTTTGGGCTCTTATAGCATTTTAACTGTTCAAATAACCCCACAAAGGGTTTCCATTTGATAAAGCAGACACCCCAGGGTATCCAATATGGTGTATATTGTGCATTAACTTGTCACCATTTTTTCACCAATTTAAGTCAATGTTGGTGGTGGGGGGAATTGCATTTTATATACATGTTGCATTTTTGCATTTTTCTTACACTTGATATGTGCCACTGTCATAAAATCCCCCAAATTATGCTCAGTTACATCTGAGTAAAACAATATGCCCAATGTATGACCTAGACACTATTTTGTTAAGTTACAGTGCTGTAAAAGACGTGACTACTTCAGGTTTTTAAGTGTGAATTTTCATGTAGGGTTTTCGTTCCTCCGTGTCCCACTTTGGAGCACTTTAGCAGGCTACATATTCCAACTACACCATAAATACATACCACTTCTTAAAGAAGACATCCCAGGATATTTCCAAAGGCATATTTTGAACCTTAGTGTGGGATCATTTTTTCGTTAGCTTGTACCCATGTACCATGTTGAAATATTTTAGCAGGCTATATATTCCAACTACCCTATAAAGGCATACAATTTCTTAAAGAAGACATCTCAGGGTTTTTAACCTTCGCGTTGGATCATTTTTCCTCTAGCATGTACCAAAAGGCATTGTTTCTGCCTTTTTGACACACAAAGTGAGTTTGCAAAGTATATTTTGCAAATTGTATGTGTGCTATGGCTGTAAATATTTCATATGTTGCTCAGCTACGTCATTTAAGTACAACAATCCCCCCCCGCATGTAACTTTGCTAGGTATATGTGGAAGGGGCACATTTGAGATGCAGCCATTCAGTTTGTTTCTAATTTTGAAGTTTTATGCTGTGTCCATGTTCCATTATGGAGTAGTTTAGCTGGTTTGTTATTCAAAATGCATACCATTTTTTAAAGAATACACCATGGGGTATTTCAAAAGGCTTGTTTTGAACCTTAGCGTGGGAGCATTTTTTCAGTAGTTTGTTCAAGGTGTAGTGGTAATGAGCATTTTTTAAACTTTTGTTACACTTTTAACATTTTTATAAACTTTATTTTACTAGCAGTAAGCAGCATTAACAGTAAATTAACCAAATTCCCATAACTCCCAACCACCCCAGCTAGCAAAATATATCATTTTAAAATATTCAAATTAAATAATTAAATAAATTTAACCAGTGAGGGTTAAAAAAAAAAGTATAATACTGTGATCTGTATTTTGATCACTGTTGGCAGTGATAAACTGTCAGGGAAGAGGTAAATTGTTATTTGGACTGGGTAAAGGAGGTGGGATTTTTTTTAAACTTTTTTTAAACGTTATTTAAACATTTTTGTAACTTTCTTTTTTTAACTTTTTAAAGCTTTTTTAAAACAGTTTTTAACGTTAACCACTAGCTAGCCTTACACCAAATTTCCCAATTCCCCATTAACTTCCACCCACTCCAGCTAGCTAAATGTATTATTTTAAAATATTTATATTAATTAATAAAATAAATTCAACCTCTGAGGGTTGAAAAAATAAATAACGGGTGGCGTGGCTAGCCACGGGGCAAGATGGACGCCTGAAACCTTGCTCCGGTATGAAGGCACCCAATCTTATGCAATCCTAGCCATCAATGCTGCATCCAACACAACAACAAAGCGATGTCCCACTACAAAAGCAAGAAGAGCTCGGTGAAACCCGACAAGCTCAATTTTTTCAGCCAGAAACAACCTCCTGCGACAATGGCTGCAAAGGCCTTAAGGCCAGATGGAGACACTGAATCTGACAGTGGATCGCCTAGCTGCGACCTAACTCCTAATGCAGACGACACCCAAATAACAAAAGCTGATCTCACAACAGCCCTGAAGCCCTCTCTACCAAACTAATTGCATCGTGGCAACACATGGCAGACTCCATGCGAAAAGATATCCAGGAACTAGGTAAAAGGACGTCGCATATCGAGGACAAATGCGATGAATTTGCTACAGCCCATAATGACTTAGCTACAAACGTAGAAAACATGGTGGCAAAAATCAACACCCTGGAGGGGAAGCTAGCGGACTTAGAAGAAACAATTTACGGCTGAGGGGGGTGCCGGAAGATATTACCAACGCAGATCTGCCGGCATATGTCCGACACCTTCTACATGCATATGCCCCTGAAATACAGACAGATATGTTATTAGTGGATCGGGTTCACTGTATCCCTAAACCCCGACACCTCCCGCAAGCAACGCCCAGAGATGAATTATTATGGTCACACTATTTCCATATAAAGGAGCATGTACTTCGAAGCAGCAGATTACGGGCTAAACCACCAGCTGAATATGCCACAGTTAAAATATACGCGGATCTATCGGTTACCACACTGAAGAAGAGGAAAGAATTCCACCAAATCACCACGGCTTTAAGGGCGAACGGAATAAAGTACAAATGGGGATTCCCCACCAAACTCGTGGCTGTGAAAGACGGGGCTACCACAATAATTAATACCCCTGAAGAAGGATTGAGAATCCTGCGGACCTGGGGTATACAAGCAGACACTACAACGCCACCGGTCCAATCAACAGGGACATTAAAACCGGAATGGAACTAAGTGCACGGGAAACATTGAAACCAGCTGAAAACCTGGTCAGCGGAGACAATTGACCTACGCAATCAAATTCGAAACTAGTTGGAACAGATATCTCCCGAAGCCCCTCTCCTTCATTCCCTCCCTCATGTAATGCACGGGACTTACTGATCTGGAGCTGAATTTGTCTCACGTCGGTCATGATCCAACAGAAGAACCATGGAGCGGCACTTCTAAGCAGCCGTATTTCTGTCCACACAACACACTCCAATAATTTACACAAACAGGCTCTCACATATAATCCAATGCCACAAATCAAAATTAACCTACTACGGGGCAAAGCACTGGCAGGGGCCAATGGTACACAGCAGCCAACCACTCTTCTTACCTAATAGATTATGAAATTACAGACCATTAATGCACGCGGCCTCAATACTCCACATAAAAGGAGACTTCTCATGGAAGAGGCAAAACGTGCGAGGTTGGACATTCTGTGTGTGCAGGAGACACATTTTGCTCATAATATGTCTTTGCTAGTAGGGACTATCCCACGCAATATCATTCTACTTACTCTTCCAAATCAAGAGGCGTTTCCTTTTTCATACATGCCTCAGTCTCATTTGAACTCTTGCACCTTAAGACAGACACACAGGGCAGATACCTCATACTACAGTGTAAACTTAATGACATCCTATATAACCTAGTGGGAATATACAGCCCATAATCAAAGGAGATTCTGCTGAGGTGCTATCCAAACTCTCCACCGCCTACCAGACACCCATGATTATAGGCGGGAACCTAAACCACACACTACAGGCCCGGCTCGACACCACATTATCAGAAAGGTCCCCCAGACATAAAGAGTTAAGCAAACACGCTGCGACCATTACGAAACTCCTCTCAAAATATAACCTATGTTATTTGGCGAACACAACACCCGAACGATAAGGAATTTACATTCTACTCCTCGGCGCATGACACATACACCAGAATAGATATCATATTTATCTCGGGAGATCTATTACCGAAAGCTATGCACAGTAAGATAGGAAACATAGTCTGGTCAGATCACGCCCCAGTTCAATTAACCTTAAGAGATCATTTCCCCTCACGAGGGACGACACCATGGCGCCTTAATGACTATCTCTTATTCAACTCAGAACTGAAAACCAAACCTATGGAAGAGATTACCTCCTTTTTTACTACAAATGACACACCTGACATCTCAGCGGCCACTCTGTGGCAAGCACATAAGGTAGTCATCAGAGGCCTTTTAATCAGCCAAGCATCACATTTACACAGACAATCAAAAAAAGAGTACGTTGATCTCTTGAGATCACTGCGAGATGAAATGGTGGCACAAAGCCGAGCCCCTTCCCCCTCCATACAACAACGCATAGATAATTTGAGAAAGAAGTTGAATGGTATACACCTACGAGCTACAGCTCTAATGACACAAGCTAAAATTAACAACATATACACAAGGCAATAGAGCAGGGAGAGTCCTAGCAACACTCGAGACAGAAAAGACAAAACGCAAAAATACCATACCTCATAAACCCTATGGGGAACAAATTGTACAATCCACAAGAAATAAATGATACATTGGCGGACTATTATGACGCACTGTATAACTTACGGGAAGACAGACATACACACCAGCCACTACAAGTAGAAATCGACTCATTTCTAACTGAAACCCGGGTGCCTCAACTCACGCAAGCAGACCAGGTCTTGCTGGCAGAACCGGACACCCAAAAAAAAATTGAATTCATAATCAAAACCCTCCCAAATGGGAAATCGCCTGGCCCAGACGGTTTCACGAATCTCTATTACAAGACCTTTTCGAATATACTAATCCCTCAATTGGAAAAACTATACAACAATATCTTAGCTACAGGTGTCATACCTAGAGAAATGTTATTAGCCCATATCACGATATTACCAAAGCTGGGGAAACCACCCAATAGATGCCCAAATTTACGTCCTATATCGCTGCTGAACACAGACCTAAAAATACTAGCCAAAATCTATGCAAATAGACTCAAGAACATCATACCAGCACTGATAGAGGACGACCAGGTGGGGTTTGTCCGAGGCAGACAGGGATCAGATGGGACTAGGAAATTGATCTACTTTCTACATACGATACAGAAAACCGGTGTACCCAGTGTGGCTCTGTCACTAGACGCAGAGAAAGCATTTGACAGGCTACACTGGGGATACTTAGAAATGGTGTTAAGGAAATATGCTTTTCCTGATTGTTTTATTGCATTAGTATCGGCATTGTATGACAACCCATCAGCAAAAATATCAAATGGAGGCTTCACTTCCAAGCTATACCATATCTCAAATGGCTCTAGGCAGGGCTGCCCATTATTGCCTTTACTTTATGTATTAGCTCTGGAACCACTAGCCCAGCTCACAAGATATTCACGGGATACACATCGGAGGGAGAGCACATAAAATTACTCTCTTCGCCGACGATGTCATGCTCACCTTGTCTAAACCTGAAGCATCCCTGCCAAAACTCCAAAAGCTACTAACACGGTTCAGCAACTGCTCATACTATAAACTGAATATCGCTAAGACACAGGCCATGGGCCTAAACATACCTAAGCCACAACTTACTCGACTGCAAACTGACTACGCCTATGACTGGAGACGGAATTATTTAATTTTTTTAGACATAGATATTACACCTAAAACAAATCAATTATACACATCTAATTACATAAAATTACTTGGCTCAATCAAACAACAGGACGCTTCAAATAAGTTTGCCAAAAAGATTTCTTATGGAGACCCAAAGTTCCATAAACCAATTTATCTGGAGGGGGAAAACCCCAGAATAGCGGCCGGAATTATGTACAAGCCTTTTAAGGAAGGTGGGTTAGGAGCACCGAATATCTCAAGATACTATACAGCAGCTATGGTGAACACGCTCGTGTCCTCCTTTCACCACACAACTCCCCCTAAGTGGAGCCATATAGAAACATCACACACAGACGGGTTTCCAATCTCTTCATTAGCATGGTTACCTAAAGCCCAGAGACCGAAATTCCCAAACATTTGCCCTACAACAGCAGCGACACTCCAAACATGGGACGAACTCATTAGGAAACACTATCATTCTGACACCTACATATCCCCAGCACTACAGATTCAAGCGTTCCGAATCCTTATTCCAGGATTTGACCACGGACTGTGGCTTAAAAATGGGGTCACACACTTATCCCAAATAACCATAAATGGTCACCTAATGGATTTTCACTCCCTAACTAAACAATTTAAGCTCCCATTGAAGGCGCATTTCTCATACCTACAACTGCAGTCATGGGCGAAAAAACACCTTAATGCAGGCATACCACAGTCACAGAGTATTATAAGGACAGAGATAGAAAAAATGTGCACGTCCCCAAAACCCCTCCCAAAACAATTGTCATCTTTGTACAAACTGATCACAAAACAGGATCAAATGGGGAAAACAAGTTTCATGAGGGCCTGGGAAAAGGGTCTCCACCAGACCATACCAGATGAAGCTTGGGCAAAAATACTAACCGCACACAAAGGCCTTTCACTAAATGCGGCACATATCGAGATTAGTGGGAAAGTGCTATACAGGACATACATGGTACCCACTGGGTTACACAAATTTGACCACAATAGGCCAAACTCTTGCTGGAGGTGTCAGACAGAACTTGGGTCAATGCTCCACATATGGTGGTCCTGCCCTAAACTCAAGACCTTTTGGGAAGGTATCTCAACCACAATTAAAGAGACCACGGGCAAATTACTACCTCACTCACCTGAGACATATTTGCTGCTGGTGCTGCCGCAGGACTTCCGAAAGGCTGACTTATACATCACGTATCGTTATCATTGCGACAATAACCGCAATCGGCAGATTGTGGCTGAAGGAGCACTCACCTGACACCCGACAATGCTTAGACGAAATAGACATTACCAAGAGTTACGAATTAGAAGCGAGACGCTTAAGATCCTCAAATAAAACTTGGTCTAAGGCATGGGAAAAATGGGAAAAGTGGCGCCAACAACACTCAATACTTATTGACCCAACAGGGACACTTAAAATAAAGATAAAATTCCCCTCTGCAGCAACCAGTCCGACGGTTTATTTCCCCCCCTCTACTTCCCTCCCATAATTATAAGTATTGGTCGCACCTTGTTGTGAACAAGGTGAACCATGCGGAAATAAGACAGTTACAGACCTCATAGATACAACACATGATGCAATTGTAGATCCTTCCGATGGTAGAGGAGGATTGAGTTAGCTTAGACATATGATGTATACATAAGCTCCTTGTCCAAATCGGCCACAAAGCCAACCAGCAAAGGACATGTGAGAAACAAGGCTAGATATACAACTCACTCATAAAGCTAACACGAGAACCTAAGACAATACTGTAAATCTGTATTCTTGTATCAGTATATGTTGTTAACTGATCATGACCTGAAAAATGAGGTTATGCTGTACCTACAGTTACTACATGTATTCCCTTACCCTTCTTTCTTTCTGTACCCCTTTGTTATATGTCAAAAACATAAAAATTTCTGAACATAAAAAATAAAATAAAAATAACAGTTAACCCTCAGGGTTTGAAACAAAAATCAGATCACAGTAAAATATAGTCCCTGCCAATTGATCACTGTAGTCAGTGATCAATTGGCAGGGAATGGGTTAATTTTTATTTTTAATGGGTAAAGTGGGGGTGGGGTTTAACTTTAATTATTTATTTTTTTTGCGGGTAAAATATCATCACTGCACTCCACACTGGCAACGGAGGAGCAGGGAGGTGGATCAAGTCTCCCTGCAGCACACATGCTCGCGATCTGGTGCTCCCGGTCTGCCTTGGATATCAAGGCAGATCGAGGCGCATTATCCCTGCAATTGCAGCGATCTGGGGTTAACTTTAGTAAATGATGGAAAATTCCGTCTAGCGTCGGGAAGGGGTTAGTAGTGGGTAAACTAAATGATGATTCACAAATATCCAACAAATCTTTATAAAGGGACCTAGCATGCCTAAACATAGTGATGATAAGAATACAAATGAAGTGGATACTTACTGATAAATACATAAATAAATAGATATTAAAAGTAGAAAATAAAAAACAAAGAATAAAGATAAAATATGGTCATCTCAACTTCAAAATTATAAAAAGTGAATATGTAAGTTCTAAAATACTACAGAAAAGGAGCTAAGTCAAAGGTTACATTAAGCCATCCAGGATAGAGTATGCCAATGGTAAAAATCCATTTCATTTCTTACTGAGACAGTAACTTGAGATTTTTTTAAAATAATTTTTTTAAATTCCTGGCTTTATATCCAGAACTATTTACTAAAGCAAAAGGTGTACAAAAGATAGAAAATTGTGTGCAAAGGTAGTGAGATTATTTTTCAAGCATTAAATGTAGCTTTAAATTTGCAATTACATTGTCACCCCCCTCCTCACCCCAATTCCTGGTTTAGTGGATAACCATGGAAATAAAATCAAATAATCATTGGTTGCAAGTCAGGTAGCTTAGACATCAAACAAATGTCTATTTATTTGAAAGTAATATATTCTATGTATCATTTATAGCATTAATATGTACTACGTTTTTCATGCTGATTATAATGGGCCACTGTTGTATAAAAACAAACAAAACATTACTATTATTGCTTTATTATTATATAAATATGATTATTTTATTTAGTATGTGGTCTAAAAAATAGGCTATCAATATTAGAAAGAGATGGAAAATATAATTGCATAATGTGTATTTTCCTGTGTAATAAGGGTAAATGTTGAATTAGTCATCATTAAATGTATTGATGAAACATACAAATAAGGTGATAAAATTATGGCTTTACCAAGGGAATATCAAAACTCAGTTATTTTATCAGATTATGAACTTTTTTTTAAATAATGTAATTTAGAAATGTGACAGATGCAAAGAAAATAAAACACAATTACATAATTTTTCACTAAACATACAGTAAGTACTTGGCAAAAGACAGATAACATACTGTAACGAGAATATACCCCTACACGCAGGATCCAGCTAAACAGAGGCAAATACAGAGGAGAGATACGTCTACCGGACCTTAGAATGGCCTGACTCGACGTATATGAGAGGAGACAGAGCCAGGAACAAACCGAGGTCAAGGGCACAGAGAGACAGCGTAAACTAGGACAAGCCGGGGTCTGGTACACGGAAAACAGCAAGCCGGCAAACAGTACAGATAAGGATAAAGCGAAAACGAAGTCAGAATACGAAGCCAAAGTCAATACGAGAAAACACAACTGAACACCACAAGCGCTAAAGGGAACTGAAACAGAAACCACGATAGGGCAACGAGCTAAGGGAAAAAGGTAAGTTTAAATAGCTTTTAAACGAAAGTGATTGGCTCCTGTCACTTCCACACCCCCTATAGGTAATTGTATAGGGAGTGTGGTATGACAGGAGCCAATGGGAGCCTTTTGGCAATTAGGCTCCCACTGTCTCTTTAAGAGCGCGCCCGAGACTCGCGGCGCGCTCTTAGTTTCAGGCGGGACACGTGACCGCTTCACGCGGTCACTGCCCGCCTTCCATCCAAAGCAGTCGGATGAGCCGCGCGCGGCTAGAAGAGAGGACCGCGACCGGCCCCCGGTTAAGGTAAGTAACGCTACACATACTTCTAAAGCACAGTTTACCGCCTTTATTACAAAATATGAAAAAAATTACTAAGGATGATGCTTACTGGAAACATGGAGTGATGGTATGCTTAAGAGAACACATACATTTTATACTGCTGTTCAGTACTACCTGAAAAAAAATATAAGTATCAGTAGTAGGGGGCATGTCATGACTGGCATTTAAAAAGGGCCAAGGAAACATTGTTAATGGATAGAGGACAAAGTACTTTAAGACTTTGGCTGTGGAATCTGACTAAACAATGCTATTATAGTTCTGCACTAATAGACCACTTAGGAGGTGACAATGGTAACTGTCAATAATCGGGGCACCAACAATTTTGTATTCATTACACTACAGTTCTATTTGGTACTTGTCTCCTCCACTTTAAGAAAAGGAAAACATTAAACCTCAAATTCTATTTTAATGTGCATATACAATATAAGATAACTCTGGGGTGGCACATAGAGGGCAATAGTTCTTCATGATGAAACAATGATGGAACAATGGGCACTTTTTAAATAATGCAGGTCTGCAACAATAAGGGGTTTTTGTTTCCTATCCAAAATCTACACTAAAAAGTCTCAGCTAAGAAATTATATTTCATGGTTTTTTTTTTTAATTCTGACTCCAAATATCCTTGCATGAGGGGATTTTTTTCAGTAAGTTATATAATGAGTTTTGATTTACCAAACCAGTTAAAACTTATATTTGACTTTGGCAGTCTGTGATTGCTGTAGGGGACTGAGTCTTCCTTAATGCAGGGACTGTTGACCATTTACAAGAAGAGTGGTTAACTCTTGACACAGATGTGCTCTTTGCAAGTTAAGAATTCTGTAGAAGTAAACAAATATTATCTTCCTCACCTCTGTATCTGTAAGTATCTCTGTCTTCTTACCCACTGTGGTAATATGTCCGCCTGGTCACCGACTTTTAGTTGCCTTCCTAATGGTGCTTTATAATGCTTTATAATGATAGAAGTGTAATACTTAGGTGGATATATACCATTACGAAATGTTACCAGTACTCTAACCAGCCTATATAAAATTAAAAATCACACAATCTTCTATTTATTTTGATATACACACTTAGCTACCAGTTGGAAAAATATAAAATTTCTTAAGTTATAATTAAAGTATCAATTAAATATATAATTATTTAATGAATTTAATTAATTAATATATGCTTTTTTATGGAGGTGGTGGAAAGCATGAATAGCTGAGTCCTTCCTTCATAATCATTGATCTGCGAAAGGTCTCTTTTTTTTTTTAATCACCCATTTGAATGCAGTACATTTGGCAATAGAATGTAAAAAAAATTAGAAACAGGTCCAGATGAATGTAGAAAGAATTTCAATTGAAATGGAAAAATAACCATGCTTAATCAGGTAGATTTTATGGGGCTCTTTGATATCTATTTTAACTCCTACAATGCAACATTCCTTTGCAATACGGAAACATTTGCAGTTTCAGGTGAGCATATCAATATTGGGCTTTAATATTGAACTTGTGCAGAAGTATTTCTAGTTCCTTGTATCTATGTACATGACATATTTATGTTAGAAGAAAGGTTGCATATAATTAGGGATTACATTTATTTTTCAATGTTAACTCTTCAATACTTCAATGTGCCATTACACATGCTGTTTGAGAAACTATTCTGAGACTATTCAAATCAGGCTCTTGAATTTTTTACTTTCAGGACTAATTCGTGGACCTATTTTGAGTTAGGTTTTTATTTTTTTTACAATTTTTTCTATATTTTCTTCTTATTTAATATTGTGTTAGATAAACATATATGGTATCCAAATAAAGCCCTATTTCTCATTTAAAAATATACAATATGTATGTATGCACTAAAACAGAAGAGAAGAATTAGTGGTGGAGTAAATACATGGCAAAAGTGCCATAAAAGTCCTTGGTCACAAATACATTGCATCTCGAAAAAGTCTTGGTCCCTAAGGGGTTAAAGACACAGATTAATCCTTTATATCAAAATATGGACTTTATTTATGGAAAAACCTAATAAGGGTGAGTTTCCTCATATTGTTTTTCTAAATCTAGTACAGTAGGAAATGCACCACCCAAACTTTCAGAAAAATGTTATTGGGCTTCACCATTTATTTTATTACAGTGCAACTTGTGATCAAAAACAACAAATATATTCTGGCTTAGTGGTTGCTCGGAATTATAGCCAAATTATTGTGACATCATATTTTCATTCCTAATCTCATTTGTAAGCAGACTGGGTCTTCTTTCATAAAATGCTTCTCTAAGAGTCTAAGAACCTGCTAATTTTTTTCTGAATTGTTTTATGTCTTGCTAAGTTGTCTGATTTGTTTTTCTTATTCCAACATCTAATATTGTCAAGTTTGTACTCTTTTTCATCTCTTTAACATTTCTAATTTTTATTTTTTGTGGTTTAGTTGATTATTATCTGCAAACAAATACAGGTATTAAAACAATTCAACTGCAACCTTCTCTGCCCCTCCAAAAAACTTAGTAGTAAATTCTTATTTTGTTGATCCTCAGGCTTTCAGAGTAAAGAAGCTATTGGAGTTTTAAGCCAATTACTGAACTTGCATTTATAAGGGTGGGTTTTACTTTTTAATACTGTTGTCATTTGTAGTATTTTTAAAATATTAATAAATGTGAGCCTTTCTTTATTCTTCTTTTACATTTTTATAAATGTATAATCTAACCTGTTTATACACAGGGTTGTGGGCAAAGGAATTAATAAATAATTTAATAGTGTTAGAAATGTCAGTTAAATTATTTAGGATAATATCCACTCAGAAGCTTAATCATTGAATACAACTGGGAATTTGCAAAGTTTGATCAAGACGTTCTAGGCCTGATGTTTCATTAACCCCTTAATGATACATGACGTGTGACATGTCATGATTCCCTTGCATTCCAGAAGTTTGGTCCTTAAGGGGTTAAACGGCCCTCTTCCAGGATGAAAATGTGTTTATCTGATCATGAATTTGCTTTCCTGGTGTAATGTAAGGATGCTAAAACTTGCTTCAAATAATGATGAATTATTACAACACCATATAGAAATATTATCCCAGGTGGAAATTTTTGCTTTTTGCATTAAAATAAGTAAATCATTTTTAGAACTATTGGCAATTTATCTTTTATCATACTAAAGGAAGTAACTCACATTAACCAGGAGAGCTCAATAACTAACTAGTTAGCATTATTAAAAATTGAGAGTGAGATATAATGGTGGCATTTGATGTTATCAGTGTTTACCAAACTTCTGCTGGACAAAATATTTTAATTCTTTCAAACCACTTTGGTGGATTTTGAAAAAAAAAATTATGGTCTAAAATTTAGTTCATGACAATTTTCGGCTCGGCTGATTTTCAGTACCAAAAGAATTTCAGGACAATCAATATGATAGTTCCTTTGACTGTCATTTTGACAGTTTGTTTCTTGATTCACAGTGCTGTCCCTGCCACAAGAAAAAGGGAGGTGAAATTGTGTGACTGTTTTTTTTTTTGGTGGGACAATTAAACAGCTTACTTTTCCATAAGGTATAACTAATAATGAAGGCTACATTTCCTCTCCAATAAAGGGTAGCAATAAGTTAATCGATGTTAGATGTTTGATAGGGGACAGCCAGTAAATATTGATTTTGTAACAGATCAAGTGACAACTGACCAATAGAGGGGCAAAAATGAGGAGCAGTAATCTATACTTGAAGAAATTTTGACTACAGCTACTGAGGGAAAAGACCATAAGTGATGTAGGTGTGTTTTTTTCATGTTCAAGCGTGGGAGATCATTGGATCATTAAGTTTAGTATGAGATTAAAGCAGCACTGTCATGGCCGCATTAGGTGTTTTTTGTTTTCTTTTATAACCCTCTCCGGACTCCACTACATCTAATTGTCCACTTAGTCACCCCCAAATGCCGCTAGGTCCCCCATTTTACTCTTTTTAACCTGTTTATTTCTTGCCCCGACCTAGATCCTGGGCGCCACCTTTTAGAACATGTCGTCTGCCTATACTAGATAGCATGGCGAAATGTTTAGTTTAACTTGGGCATTTGCTACTGTCCGAAATTCACACAGGAATTTTGGCTATTCATTCAATCGTCAAATTAATGAACTAATAGAAATTACAAAGAGTTTATTATAAGTAGGGGGCTACAGGCTTGCAGCTCCCTCCTTGTAATATAAGAAAAAAATAAGAGGTCAGGAGCTGTGCTCCTCATGCCTTCCTAACCCCCCTATAACCCACCTTACTGTATGGGGGTCAAAATGACCACCATATTAGCATAAGGGAGGTTTAAATCTTCCTTCTGCCCCTATTCACTATACTGAGACTAGGGTCATGCCTGTTAAACAATGAGCAACCTTTACAAAAAAAAGTTTAAAAAAAAAAAAAAAAATCCCCCACGAAATAAATAAGCTGGCCCTTAGTCGGGCATCTATTAAAATTATTAACACTATGTCCCCCCCAAACCCCTACTTGTGCACCCTGAGTGAGAGCCACTAAACTAAATGGGGGACCTTTAGTGGCCACACTCAGCCCCAACCCATGGGGCAAAATGACAAAAGAGAGGGGGACCTACTGTTCGAACCATTCAAACGGTAAATGATGCAACACAAGAAAACAGGAGCAGAGGGAAAATGGAGCAGAATTAAGCTTCTTCTATGGTCAAAGAAGTTAAGGCGTAGGAAAATTACATAAGACAAAGTAGTGCCTACTTTTCTTATGTGCCTACTTTTTCTTATGTTTTAAAGAAAACTAGATCAGAAAGGAAGAAAAGAAGAACAGATCCTGAAAGAGGAAGACAAGAGGAAGCAATTGGGAAAGGTAAGTAACTGGTGGGAAAAAAAATATTATTTTTGGTTAGTGAGGTATGTTTAGTAAAAAAGAAAAAAGTTAATCTTGCCTAAGCTAGTCATTGATTTTAGTATGAGACTAGACTTAGCTTTTAATGTGAGGCTAGGTTTAACTTGCATCTAACTGGCTATTAGTTAATGCCAGTGGCACTTGACACAACTTTGAATAGGAGACAAGAAATTGACATTTTGTCATTATTCCTAGCATTAGACTATCTTACTAATATACAGTTCTTTTTTTGTTGACTGTTTATAATAAGAAAACCAAACACAACATCACTGTTACATACAAATCCCAAGACAAAATTGAGGGGGTTCCCCAATCCACTATCAGCATTGGTGTCATGGCTTCTGAGAGTTTGAACATCTATGAGGACCTCTGCCACTCCTGCCATTGATTTCTCAATCACCACCACCACTGCCACCACCACCAACACCACTACCACCATTAATAGTATTCAACCTTAAGATAGGGGAATTATCAGCATGTCTATTATACCAGATTTTAAACTCAAACAATGGTTTATTTTCCCCTATGCTTTTTATGCCACAGCATGTGGTGCTGCAACTTCCACTGGCACTGCAACTTTTTCTACCAAAGTTAGCTCAAGTATCATACCTTAGTAACAATCCAAAAAGTAACTATAAGAGAGGACAGCTATATGAAGATTATACTAGTTCTAGTGTGCTAATAATCTTAATTTCAGTAATGACAGAAGGCAATTATTTTGCATAATCTCTCTTTACTAGTTCCACAGCAGCAAAGAAACACATAGAAAAAAAGAAACAATCAGAAGAGAGTAGGATGTATATAAGGTATAATGACCTAATCACTTCCTCTTTCACAAAGCAACATCAATCAGAAGCAAACATATAACTAGCAATAACTCCTAAATCCAACATCCGAAGGAGTAAACTTCCCGTGAATTCCACACAAACAACCAAAACGTCTTCAGGGACAAAAAGAAAAGAAAATGTGTGACAGGTTTAGACACATAGTCATGAATGTGGAAATCCAAGTAACACACAGTATAAATCATTCCATGGTAGTAACGTGTAAACTACAATCTGACAACTGAACAACAATCATATAAAACTCCAATGACAATTCCTTACCAATGGAAATAAATTTTGGCGGTCACTATGAAGGTTGGAGAACCAATCTGTGTTGAGATGTGTATCCCCCGGGACCTAGTCCGCCCTTTGGGAGATCCTGCAAGGAAGGCAGAAAAGGAAGATGCCTAACATTATGTCATGATAGGAGACGGGAGCTGTCCAGGAGATTGATATACCTGACTGTCGATGCTCTGTCCATCCAGAGTAGAATGCAATAAATGGAGAACTCCTTTACCAGTCTGCGGATAGTAAAAGAATTCCAGGTATTCAATGTGATGCTTTCCATGTGTGCACCCTTGCAGGTTGTCACCACAGCCCCACGAGCTGGTATCCAACTCTAGAATGAAGTACGGTTGGTCTTAAGTATTTGCCTGAGGAAACCTTACCAGGAAGCGCTGCATTTCCGGTAACGTAGCGGGTCTGGGAAAATAGCCTGGATGGAGGAGGGCAGAGGCCCACGATCTGTGCGAGTGTGTGAAGGGTCACTGTGTTTCAGTGGAGGATCATGCAAATTTACTTGAGGATAGAGGAGACATTTGAAGGGAAAAGCTTCAGTGGGCAAGAAGCAGAGCCAATTATGAATCCTAAGAAGTGGACAATCGATTCCGAACACAACGATTCCAGGCGGACCATGAAGAATCGCGATTGTTGACGCAGTCTTGAATTCTCTGAACCGAACAGAAGGATATCGTCGAGGTAAATTATGCAACACATTTACCATACGTAATTGACCACTGGTTTCAGTAGTTTCATGAAGAATCCAAGGATCCGAGCTGAGGAGGAAGGTTAAGTGCCAAGGTTGATCGTGTCACATGAAACATAGAGAACGTCATCAAGAGGAGTGGAAAAGGATCGACAGGATGTGTCTTCGTATCCAGTTTTGCAAGCCTGTCGTCTACATGAAGAAGGCTCCTTATTAAGTTTGAATGCATTCCACCTAGAAGCGATGGTATATCATGTGGGCATTGTAGAAAGTCCAGTCGATGCTACCCTAGGGACACTTACCTGAGGAAAATGGGATATAGCGCATCTGCACGTTCCGTGTTCTCTGTCCGATCATCTGGAGCACCAGAAGGTTGTCTCACACCCACTTCAGGTAAAGAGCTTGCGATAGTGAGGTACAGGGTGTAATAAATTGGTATGCAAAACTGCGATATTGTATATAACCTTCTGTGTATGTGACTGGTTTCACAACTTGGGGTCATCTACTTGATTACAGTGTGATAAGGATCAAAGCTTTCAGTTGCATTTTACAACACCCAGCTAAAACAAAAGCTTACATTGCTCCAGCAGTTCTCCTGCCAACCAGTTTTCCAAACATGTTATCAAGAGATCAGAGATATGGAGACCTGGAGTAATTAATTTCTAGGTGTAATCATGGAAGTATGTGTTTTCCCAAGACATCCTTTCTCAGGGGTCAGAAGACCACGCCTGCTCCCAACCTACCCAAAAAACAACCCTAACTGGTCACGTCGTACACAACATTATAGTATAGCTGGGGGAAGAGATCAAATAAAAGGACTTGTGTAAAGATGGTACTCTCCTGGACCTTCGTGGATAAGCCACTTTTGGGAGGGAAAATGGATTCTGGTACATGTAGTTAAGGGCTGCAAGAATCAGTTTTTAAAAAAACAACAGGCAAGGAGGTTGGGCTCCTCTCTTGGGGAGGACAGCACAGCAAGCAGTGGAGCCATGGTAAACAGAGAGACTGCTCCAGACTACCAAAGATGAAGGCGCAAGGGGAAGATCTTCATTTAAATGTCTAAGTATTGCCCTTTTACTATGTATCTTTTGAATGTGTACTGGATATGGTTATAATGTGCATATACTTTTAAAATCTGTAACAGTATCCTAAATCAATATTAACAATACATTTTATTATTCATTTGTGTTTGTGTCTTATGTCACTGATACCCTAAAAGAATATCATTGTAAGAGGGTCATAAATTCTTACAAGGGGTTAGATGGCCCAAAGAGGTTGGCGACATGGCCCCGCTGTCGACCAGTCCTGTAGAACACCCCTAGGGAAGTTACCACGTAACACTTTCCTCATGGAGGTTTGGGTCTTGATGAGGGAAGGGTAATAAGCTCCCTCAGGAAAGAGCGTGCCCTGTGCAAGGGATCCCAATGTTTTGGCGCCCAGATCTGCCAACTATCGGTCAATACGGAGGAGTGCTGCTATGCGTTTCTCATAGGAGAGGCAAACAATGGTGTCTCTGACAAAACTGAAACATCTCTGAGCCCATACACGAATTTCATGAGCCCATTTCCAGATGGTGCTGGCATCGCCAGGTATTTTACCCTTGAGAGGGGGTTAATGGAGTCCAGCAATTTGTCTTGGGTGTCTCTGAAACCTCCCTTGCGGGGTTGCGGTCACCCAGAGACATGTAGGTCATCATCCGCTGATCAAACACAGGCGTCTGTGCCACTCTGTCTGGGAGGGAACGACATGGGCAATCCGACCGCAAGCGGTTATGGACATCCAGTAACCGCTTGAAAAAGCCACAGGTGCATAAAGTTGGCCAGGTGTTCGAGAGGGGACCAGTCTCTCGAACGTGGGTGATGGATGTTGTATGTTACACAGCCCTTCACTACTAGGATCCAGGATCACTTCCGTGACCTCTTGGTCGGTAGCGTGCGAGGAACCATCACCCTCAGCTACCTGGGGCTCACCTAGAAAAACCTGTACACAAATGCGGAGCTATATGTGGATTCTGAAAGCTAGTCATTGTAAGACCCTGATGCCTCCGCGTGCCTTTGTTCCATGTAGGACAGATAATGTTGCAGACCTCAGATGAGGAGGGGTCTAACCATGGGGTCAGGGCAGGTGCCAGAGTCAGCGTACTGCATTTGGTGGGGACTTTGTCCTTAGATCGTAAGGGTTTAGTGTCTTCACCATCCAGTGGCACTTTCTTTGATGGGGCGACCCCTTAGCGGCGACATCCCAGGCCGTAGTGGCTGATACCTGTGAGAGGACCAGCCCTCCTGTCAGTACATTTGAGAGTGTTTTCTCCACGAATGCAGCCACTGTTCATGACTTGAAATTCCACAGGGTTAGCAAGGGAATCTTCCATAGTGACAAATTGTTTGACACAGAATTGGGGCTCATCCAAAAAAGTAGACCGGTAGATTTATCATGATATGGGATACCCCTGTAGAAGGCACAAATTAGTAGACAATTTCAGGATGCAGGGCAAACAGACCAGACTACCATAGTAGCAGACAATGCTCACAGAAACCCCTGTGATCTTAACAGTGGCCAAATAAAATAGACTGGGGCTCACCCAGTAAACAGAGGCTGCAAATGCATGCCTCCACTCAGCAGCACAGTGCAGCCCACATGAACCCTTAAGTGCTGGCAACGGCCCTGACAGAGAACACAAATCTGTGCTCAAACAGTTCATTCAAGGTTATGAGAGAAAGTCCTTAAGTAGTGTGTCCTGGAAATCCTGTCCAGAAGTTTACAGAGGCTGCAACATCATGTCTCCATTTAGTAGCAGTAAAAATACAGTATGGGGCTTACCCCTTGAGTGCAGGCTACAGTCTTGACAGAGAACACTAATCCATGCTCTAATAATTAATACAAGTTATGGATGAAATCCCTTTAAACAGCTTATATAAATGGCCTAATTCAACATTAACATACAACCCCAGTAAGACCCAAAAGCCCCTCAAGCCCCAGAGAAGTGAGAGCAAGGAGGGAAGAGGGCAGAAACCAAGAAATACAATAAATAACATGGAAAAAAAACACAGCTGCACATAGTACAGAAGCACAGCAAGAACAAACAGCAAAGTATATAAAAATATATAAAAATATAATACAGAAACAACCTCAAAAGAGGTAATAATCTGACCTGTCTGCTTGATGGATCAGAAAAGAAAGAGGGAGTGATTAGGTCATTTTACCTCATGTACATTCTACTCTCGTGTGATTGGTTCTTTTTTTTTCTATGTGTTTCTTTGGTGCTGTGGAGCTAGTAAAGAGAGATTATGCAAAATATGAACCCTACTGTCATGTTGTAAAATTCTACTTTGTGGGGGTTATATGAGCCACTCTTTAGAGAGAACTTTACGTAGAATACTCAAGAAGTGTTCCCAATGTCTGTTTTTGAAGGTGATGGCAGTGATGAACCAGATGATGAGGATTTTGTTTTCCACACCACTGCAGAAATTTCACTTTTACCTCTGGCCCAGGTGCTACTCTATTATGAGTATGATGAAACATAGGAATTAGAAGAAGAGAGTTTGTAGAGAACAGGCAGGTGCCCAGTATTTGTCTTCTGCAGCTGCATCTTCTCTACTATCTCCAAGGCTATATATACCTGCTATAGAACCACACCTGAAGCAATTGAGACAGTTGTGACACTAGCTGCATCAGCTATCTCTTATTGGCACAAGTAGCTCAACCACTTTCAGTTTTACCATCACCACACCACCACTACTAATATCATCACCATCAGTGTCACCTGCACTGCCACCATCATTGTTTCCATTAGCATTAACCAACCAAGTGCAAGTGTACACCTTTGCCCTGCCTTACTGTGTCTTGCAGTGTGAGTATGCCTGCTATTTCAACTGTCAAAAGTAAAGACAAATAAGTCAATGGGACCTGATGGAATCCACCCAAAGTTATTAAAAGAGATTAGTGGTGTACTAGCAAAACCATTAACAGGTTTATTTAACCAATCATTGTTAACAGGAGTAGTCCCAGAAGATTGGAAGTTAGCGAATGTTGTACCCATTCACAAGAAAGGTAGTAGGGAGGAGTCGGGCAACTATAGGCCAGTAAGCCTTACTTCAGTAGTGGGGAAAGTAATGGAAACTATGTTAGAGGATAGGATTGTTGAACATCTAAAAAAACATAGATTTCAAGATCAGAGTCAACATGGGTTTACTTCGGGGAGATCATGCCAAACTAATCTTATTGATTTTTTTTGATTGGGTAACTAAAATAATAGATCAGGGCGGTGCAGTAGACATTGCTTACCTAGATTTCAGTAAGGCTTCTGACACTGTTGCACATAGAAGACTTATCAATAAATTGCAATCTTTAAGTTTGGATTCCAATATTGTTGAATGGGTAAGGCAGTGGCTGAGTGACAGGCAACAGAGGGTTATAGTCAATGGAGTATATTCAAAGCTTTGGCTTGTCACCAGTGGGGTACCTCAGGGATCTGTACTTGGACCCATTCGCTTTAATAATTTTATTAGTGATATTGCAGAAGGTCTTGATGGTAAGGTATGTCTTTTTGCTGATGATACTAAGATATGTAACAGGGTTGATGTTCCAGGAGGGATAAACCAAATGGCAAATGATTTAGGTAAACTAGAAAAATGGGCAGAGTACAGGGCAGAGTGCAGAAAATTTGATAGAGTCCTAACCTCAACATCTAAGGAAAGGGATTTAGGGGTGATTATTTCTGATGACTTAAAGGTAGGCAGACAATGTATTAAAGCAGCAGGAAATGCTAACAGAATGCTTGGTTGTACAGGGAGAAGTATTAGCAGTAGAAAGATGGAAGTGCTCATGCCATTGTATAGAACAATGGTGAGATCTCACTTGGAGTATTGTACACAGTACTGGAGACAATATCTTCAGAAGGATATTGATACTTTAGAGAGAGTTCAGAGAAGTGCTACTAAACTGGGTCATGGATTACAGGATAAAACTTACAAGGAAGGGTTAAAGGATCTTAACATGTATAGCTTGGAGGAAAGGCGAGACAGGGGGATATGATAGAAACATTTAAATACATAAAGGGAATCAGCACAGTAAAGGAGGAGACCATATTTAAAAGAAGAACAACTACCACAACAAGAGGACAGTCTTAAAATAGAGGGGCAAAGGTTTAAAAATAATGTCAGGAAGTATTGCTTTACTGAGAGAGTAGTGGATGCATGGAATAGCCTTCCAGCTGAAGTGGTAGAGGTTAACACAGTAAAGGAGTTTAAGCATGCGTGGGATAGGCATAAGGCTATCCTAACTATAAGATAAGACTAGGGATTAATGAAAGTATTTAGACATTTGGGCAGACTAGATGGGCCGAATGGTTCTTATCTGCTGTCACATTCTATGTTTCTATGTTTCTACCTCTACAGGTGCAGTTGGGAGATGGGGAATTGCTTTTTCCACAATGAAGGATGGTCATTATTTTTCTTATGAAAAAGTATGTGGGTCTAAGCAATTTGAAAACCCACCCCAAGAAGAACAAAGCTCTCCCACACATCCAGGCTTGTGGGAGTCAATTCCCTGAGACTTATTTTTCAATATTGTGTTTTCTTACAGATTAATTTAACTTCTCTGTTAATGTGGCACCCACATATGCCAACATGTTCGTGACCTTTTAAAGAACATTTTATTTATAATGATTTGTAGAAACGTGATTCTATCAAATTATGTATTTAAACAATTGTACTGATAACAATATCCTGGAATAGAATAAAGATCCTTTTTTTGAATGTACTTATTCAGATTTCAGAAAACATAGTTGTAACCAATCTATACAGAAAAACGATTCATTGAACCTCTATGTATAATTTGTATTATTACTATATCACTTTCATATTCTGCAATTATGTAATATTTAATGTTATATTTTTCTGAATTTTGTGAGCTCCCTCCCTGTGTCATCTCTTTAACCATATCTGAAATTGTTTTACCCTTCTTATAGGGTAGGTGCCTTTATTTCCTGTTTGTACTATTGTTTGTGCTCAGTCTTGTTTTTAGGTATTTGTTATTTTTAAAGTATAGGTGTAAAAAGCTTTTTATGTATTATATATCATAACAAAATATGTTATATGCTGGAAAGAGTGCTTTAACACAGATACTCCTGAGTCTGTGATATAGTCATGTGCTGATAGAGGTAGATATCAGACTTCTTTCAGTAGTCTTAAATCTTTCCTTAGGATGATAATTTGCAGGCATCACAATGCATGTGTACATAACTTGCAGCGAAACTAAACGTGTATTTAGCCTATCATGGAATATATGCAAAGCACAAAATGAAATAAACATATGGAAGGCCTTGCTCACCCGCGGACCCTGAGTCTTTGTAACTAGTTAAAGATATGAAAAACTAACCATAGGTGGCAATTATTTAGTCATCATAAAATGTCTTCTGCAAATAATGGACCTGAGCTCTGCCTTATGATCATGTCTGTGTAACGTGTTTGAAACAAGAAACAATAAAAAGTAGAGGCTTTAAAGGGTTTCTTTTTGAGAGGGTGCACCTCTCTGATTAAATATGCCCTATCGGGCATTTTGGAGAAGGTGCCCTCTCAAAGCACTGTAAACTCTGAAAATAAAAGGTTTTACTACAATGAAATCCAGCATCTGGTGAATCTCCCGATGCTGTTTTCCATACCCCTCCTGATTTCACTTCTCATAGACAAGCCTGTGATTAGAGCAATTTGATGGCTCAGAGTGTTGGTTAACAGTGCATAGACATATATTCATAATATTTGCATTTTAACATGCATAGTGAAGGTAACAAATTACAGGCAACAGCTGACTGATTCAAATTGATGAGAATGAAAGTATAGGTGCCAACTGAACTACCACCTTACCTTTCTTCCACTAAAATTGGAGTTGGGAAGTATAGTATACTGGGTGGCTAATTCAGGGGCAGCAGGCGGGGGGGGGGGGCAGCACTACAGTGAGGAGATTAAAGATGTTTCTCACTGGCCTTGATCTAGTGCATCAGAGAGTTGCTGCTTGTTACTGCAGAGGGTACAGACAACAACATCTGCTAATGGACCACCAGAGATCAGGATTTCCCCCTCCCTTCCCAAGTTAATTCTCGGGAAAGGTAGAAGAAACTTCAGCCTGTATTCCTCACAACTTTCACCCATATGCTACCATTATCTGCCACTTCAACCACTGCCCTTTTGCCACTATCCCAACCACTATAGTCATTTTCTCCCACTCTACAGCTAGTATCAACCCCACCACAGCCTATATCTCCCCTATAGCTACTTCTCCCCTCACTACGGCCCCTATCCCACTCTACATCCTGTATCCCCTTTACTATAGGCTCTAATTCCCACTACTTCCCCCCTAATATAGCCCTTATCCATCCTACTATAGTCACCATCACCACACCTATCCTACCCACAACAGCACCTAGTCCCCACACTACAATATCTTTTTCACCCTCAATACAAATACAACAGCCCCTCTCGTGCCCATAAGCACACCTCACATATACACTATAAACTACAGTCCTTATTTCCTTATATACACTACAGTCCTTATTTCCCCCTTGCACATAAACTACAGACCCAATTTCCCCCACATACACTCTGCAGACCTAATTGTATTTACAAATATTTACTAATATTGTTTGTTTCAATTGTGGCCAATGTGCGCACAGTGTGGATAAGGGCATAGAGGTAAACAGTCACTGTGATGTAACTATTGTAACAGCCCACCATACAAAAATTGAAACAAACAGGTAGATATATATATATATATATATATATATATATATTTTTTTTTTTCAATGATGATTTTTTTCAATGAATTTACTCAGCTGCACAATTAAATAATTTTTTGTATTTTTTTAATATATTTTTTATATTTATATATTTATT
Source organism: Pelobates cultripes (assembly GCA_933207985.1). NCBI lineage: Eukaryota > Metazoa > Chordata > Amphibia > Anura > Pelobatidae > Pelobates > Pelobates cultripes. Next base: position 167,806,667 of record OW240917.1, read on the forward strand.
TGGTTCTTTTTATCCCTTGATCAACAGTTAGGAGTCAGTATATCATGTTATTAGTAATAACTAATATTCTCCACTAGGAGTATACTTCTCTATATTGTTTACATTACATCTCTTTTTTCTACTCTGGTGCTGTGTAGTTTTTGGGAGGATATACAAATTTATAATTGAAAATGTATTTAACATTAGGATTTATTACCTCTTTATCCTCTAGGTGGTGCTACTTTCTACTTGGTTTATTGACCATTGATTTCTTGGTTAACTATTTCCATCCCTTTTTTTTAGCTGCCACAGTTATATAATAAGAATAAATTTATTTTGGTTATTATCTTTTTTTCTGGGTCCTCCCTATTGTGCATTTTTTATTCTGACCATTTAAATAGGTTGGTTCTACCAATACAGCTCATTCTAGTTTATCTTATGCTGTTCGCGTGTTACACATGGACAATAAAGTTATATTTGAAATTGATGACGTAAGCACGCACGCAGTCGCCGAAACCCGGAAGTGGAGGAGGACTACAAGTTGGACGCGGCGGGAATTTGCCGCTGAGAACAGCATATATAAATTGTTTTTATTTCTGTTTCAAACAGATTGCAGGGGCCTTCGAAGGCACGTGGATGTCCCGAGCACGCAGCCCATATACTGTGACGGCACACATACTGAGGCTATCTCCGATTTGAGTAATATAATTGACGGTCTCCAGGGGGATATATGAGGACAGCATTGACACCCCAGCCAAGTCTGTATTACAGCCTACAGTACAGCAGGAATTCAGCGAGTTTCAAAGCTTACCGATTGATATATAGTCACCTTTTCATCCATTACAGATTTTCCACAAATTCTCCAGCTACATCTAAGGCTACAATCCATTTGGATACTTCAGTGGGTGATATCCACCTATTTATTACTTAAGTGCACTACTTTTTGGACTATTGTACATAAGGACATATATTTTCTTTTTGATTTTCTTCATTTTTTCGAATTTTTCATTTTTTTGTTTTTTATTATTTTTTCTTTATTTTTTCTTCTTTTTTCATTTTTTCTATGTACATAGATTACAACAGATCCGACTATTATCCATATGGATTTGTTTTCCTTAGACCATTAAATTGGAATATTATTAGCTGTGTATATATACTTATTATGAATTTATACAATACCCATGGAGGTCATTCTGTAAATAGCTATTGAATATATGATGTAATATATTCCTTTGATTGATTATAATCTCTTACATAAAGCTAAATACCTATGAATTTAAGGATTAGAGTATAATAAATTAAATTACATTACCTTACACTATCGTTTGATTATTTCACTATATTGAGTGCGGTATTCATATTAATTTTTTGTATGAAACAAAGATATGGTTTAGAATTATATATGACCAGCTAGATAAGCTAATACTAAAACATCTAATGGTCTACAGAGGGGGACGTCCCATATAAATACGAACATCAAGCACATTTTGATAAACCAGAAAAGCATTTAATGGAGCTTTCAGAGAGGAAAAAAACAGCAGGTGTAGCACTGAGTAGAGGTTTTCCTACTTGACAGTAAAGGAAACTGAGTTTTAACATCCCTAAAGAAAGCACTGTATATACCTTCATACCCTCTAGACATTATTACTGTGGAGGTAGCAATAAATAATGGGTCAACTTTAAACTTGGCAGGAATTAGATCATCTATAAAAACAGCATCACAATTATAATTCAAACATACAATAAATCTTACTATTTAAATAAGCTTGTTCAAAACGATGATAGTTGTCATGGATGTAAGGATATTCAAACTTGGCACAAAATTCTAGGTCATTGTAATTATAATGACATTTCAAAGCTACAGAATGATGATTAGGAATAACATTGATATGTCTAATCTAAACTGTGAAGTTCACACTGAAAGAAAATGTGTTCAGAGGATAAACAAAGTGTCCAATGCATGAGCCGCAGCAACACTAGAACTGATGCACACTGATTTTGCAAGTAGTATATAACCATAAGTGAAATATGGTTTCACATACACAATGGTATTAACTAATGATTGCTCTGGAGCAGTGTTTTATACATACTGAAAAATAAGTGATTCCGCTGAAAAGTTTATTGCCAACACAGACCCATATGGAAAAATAAAGTGTATATCTGTCAATAGTACTGAGTTTGTGGCTGCAAGCTTTCGATCACAACTAAACAAACAAGGTATAAGACATGAGATCTTGGCAACTTACTCATCCTATCAAAATGGAACGGCCGAGAGACAAAGGAAATTACTAGTTGAAATGACAAGATGTCTGTTGATCAAAAGTAAATTAACAAGACAATTCTGAACATACGCAGTAATGACTGCTGCTCAGATTGAAAACAGGTGATATAACAACCATCTAGTGCAAACTCCATATTAGCTGTTAATGGGAAAAAGGCCTAACCTCTTTGATATTTTTGATTTTTGGATTATATGTATTGCATATATATATAATGACAGAAAATGTGAGAGAGCTACCTTTGTTGGATATAACAAAAACAGCCCTTCTTATCTATATTATCAAGACAACAGCAAAGTTCTCAAATACTTGTTTGTGAAATTGATGAATCAGAAACGTACAAGGTCAGATATGTTGATACAGTTTAATCAAATCAAGAGAATTAGTTACAAAGAAAGGTTTTCCCCAAATGCAAACATTACATCGGTACAAATTTTAATGCAACTAACATCACAATATGACTCACTTCTTCATTAAATGGATGTAAAAAACAGCCTACTTAAAAGCTTCAATTGATTGTGAAATGCAAGCAGAACAACATGAAAGTTTTGAGGTCAAGTCCAAACAGAATGAAAAATACACTCTCAGAACAAGTCATTATATAGCTTAAAGCAGTCAGGCAGAAATTGTAATAGAATGCTATATTACTATTTAAGTGAAAATGGGTTCCAACGAAATCCAGCAGGAAACTGTGTAAACACCAAGCAGTATAAAGATGAGAAATACTGATGGTATGGATAAATAATTTCATTAGACATGTGCATTTGTTTTGTATGTGTCATGTATTAGAAATTATTACAACTCGTGTGCTAATTCAAACATATTGTATGATTGTACTTTGGCTAAGATTAGGAGGAATTTAAAGATCTACCTTCCTGTTTAGGAGTAACTAACTTGTCACAAATACAAAATTGCAGATTCAAAATAAAATAACTCATTGCTTTACATTTAAAATAGGTTTTCTTTTAATAAACTCTAGTCATTAATTTATACTGGAAATGTATTAACATAAGTATAATACTAGACTAGTAGTATAACTCTCTCTCTAGAAGAATAAAATGGGCAGAACATTAGTCTCAAACTTTGTATACAAGTAAACAATAAATTAACCAGTGTAATATAACCACATCAAAGAGACACATCACAGGGATACCATGTGGCAGCAAAAAGGCAAGGCAGATATATTATATAATATTAATGTAAAAGTTAAAAACAACAAACGTTCAGAGCAGAAAAAGCACTAAGGATAAAGAAGACAAATAATAAAATAACACATTAATTAGTATAATTTTATTTAAATATAAAAGTGAGACAACTGTCTCATTCAGTTATAATGCTACTAAATGAGACAGATGTCCTAAATCGATGGGGAAAGGATTAATATCCTTTTAACCTGTTCATTTTCTCCTGATTTCAATAGTTTCAACAATGACACAGATGTTAGTTGCTGTTTTTTCTTTTTAGCCATGGCTGGAGATCTGCAGAGATAACATAAAAAAAGCTAGCATCAGCCTAGAGATAAGAAGGAGAAGAAAGCAATAGCAAGAAGACTGATTCAGTTAATATTTCTTAAAGAAAGAAAAAACAAACAAACATTTTTTCCCCTTTAGAATGAAGTAAAAAAATCCAGGCACGGATTCATCAAACCTGGGCATGTATAAAAAAAAAAAAAAGACTATTTGCAAATAGTGATGTCCCGAACTGTTCGACGAACGGTTCGCCATGAACGGTTCGCCACGGACTCATCATTGAGTAAACTTTGACCCTGTACCTCACAGTCAGCAGACACATTCCAACCAACCAGCAGCAGACTCTCCCTCCCAGACCCTCCCACCTCCTGGACAGCATCCATTGTGAAGCTGCATTCTTAGTGAGCTGTCCAGGAGGTGGGAGGGTCTGGGAGGGAGGGGCTGCTGCTGATTGGCTGGAATGTGTCTGCTGACTGTGAGGTACAGGGTCAAGGTTTACGCAATGATGAGTCCGCGGCGAACCGTTCATGACGAACCGTGGCGAACCGTTTGCGAACCGTTCGGCGAACAGCTCGGGACATCACTATTTGCAAATATTGAAACACCCTTGGCAATGTGAGGGTTAACTCATGTTGCGGCTGGCCAATGCTTGCTAGCCAGCCACCACCCAAAACCATATAAGATAAATAATAAAATAACAAAAACACTGTAGGGGCAATAAGACACTCATATTACTATAGGAAAGGTTTTTAACCCTCCCTATGCCCCTACCTGTGATGCAGCCGGTGGGGGCATTTCTACTAAGAAGTTAAACCTAGCGACTGGGCAGCTATTGTCTGCTGCTGGTTGGTTGGAATGTGTCTGCTGACTGTGAGGTACAGGGTCAAAGTTTACTCAATGATGAGTCCGTGGCGAACCGTTCATGGCGAACCGTTCGTCGAACAGTTCGGGACATCACTATTTGCAAATAGTCTTTTTTTTTTTTTTATACATGCCCAGGTTTGATGAATCCGTGCCTGGATTTTTTTACTTCATTCTAAAGGGGAAAAAATGTTTGTTTGTTTTTTCTTTCTTTAAGAAATATTAACTGAATCAGTCTTCTTGCTATTGCTTTCTTCTCCTTCTTATCTCTAGGCTGATGCTAGCTTTTTTTATGTTATCTCTGCAGATCTCTGCAGATCTCCAGCCATGGCTAAAAAGAAAAAACAGCAACTAACATCTGTGTCATTGTTGAAACTATTGAAATCAGGAGAAAATGAACAGGTTAAAAGGATATTAATCCTATTGCTGCCCAGTCGCCATTAAAGGTCCGATACCATGGGGATGGGGCCTGGTAAATAACGGGCAGAGGGGCATAGCCTTTTAAATAACAAGGGGGACATACACCCCCCACCAATAAAAAAAATGCTGTAGGGGCCATAATTAATTAAATGAAGGGGGGAACCTAATGTCCATGAGCAGTGGGTGGGGACCTTAAATAATTAATTACAAACGGCCCCCACACACTGTACCCCTCACACACACACTGTACCTCTCATACAACCTGCCCCCACACACATTTCCCCCACACACACTGTACTCCTCACACACAAACTGCCCCACATACACACACACACTGCATCCCACACACACACACATGCACACTGCACCCCTCACAGGCACACTGCACCCCTCAAAAATCCATCTCATTTCAGTTTTATTTAGATATTTTAAAAAAAGCTCCCCCTCTCCATGATTTGTTTACTTTCTGAATGCCCATAAATTTGAAACATTTGGGTTCCCATTGTGAAGCTGTGCAAAATTGTCCAACACTAAATGGCTTGTAACTTTGTTTTTAATATTACAAATATGTTCTCCTAATCTTATTTTAAATGGCCTTGTGGTTCTTCCCACATACTGTAAGCCACAATCACATGTTAAAAGGTATGTAATATTGTTAGTATTACATGTGATAAAGGAGTCAATGTCAAATTTTTTATTAGTAACCCTAGAGACAAATTCACTCATTTTTTTATTCTTTATTATTGGCTCCCTATAGGCTTGACAGCGGCCACAATTAAAAAACCTTTTAATTTAGATCTAAATAAGTCCCTGTCTTCTCGCTCTTTCCTGATATCATTTTTGGTTAAATTGTGTTTAAATTTTTTCACTCCTCTATAAACGATATTAGGCTTGACTCCTATAAATTAACTCAAATTTTGTTTTAAAACATGCTAGTGTTTTTTGAAAATCAAATTAAATATATTACTTTGGGATTTATAATGGAACAAGAGAAACTAGGCTCAGCGCCGGTTCCAAAATAATTTTCTAAATATTTGTGTGAAACATTGAAAGAAATCAAAAATAAGGGTCGGGCTCCACCAGAGATGTTAGAAGCACAGTTAATAACATACCTAAAATGAACAAACTCCAGAATGTAGTGATTTCAGACCAATATCTTTACTTAATGCAGATATAAAGATATATGCAAAGATCTTAGCAGAAATATTTAACCATAGTTTACACAAGCTGATTGCCCAGGATCAAACAGGCTTTATACAAGGTAGACTGGGACATGACAATATAAGGAAACTTTTAAATACAATTTCACATTTGAATTATAAAAAACAGAAGTCATCATCGTGGTGCTAGATGCAGAGAAAACATTTGACAGGGTGAATTGGGACTTTATGAACCTCACCCTATCAAAATACAGCTTAGGCGAATTCGCCTCTAAAGCAATTGGTGCACTATATGCTCATCCATCAGCAAGAGTTATCGGTCAAGGATTTTGTTCCGATGGATTTGTCATCTCAAGCGGCACCAGGCAGGGGTATCCGTTATCCCCACTGGTGTTCGCTTTACTTAATGAACCTTTAGCAATAGCTGTGATGGAATCAGAGAAAATACATGGTATTGACATAGATCAGAAACAACATGTAATTTCTTTATATGCTGATGATGTGATAATAACTATGGAAAAGTCAGAAAAGTACATTGAAAGTTCTACAAGAAATTATTGAAGAATACAGTGAAATATCCAATTATAAACTAAATATAAAAAAGTCTGAAGTTATGACTTTTAATATTGTAAAAAATAAAATGGAGTCAATGGCAGCATCATATCCATTTAAATGACAACAATCATTAACTCATTTAAGTATAACCATATTCCCAGATATAAAAAAAAGTGATTAAAGTTAACTATCAAAAAGATAATATAAAGATAATGGAGACTATATTTAGTTGGATAAATTTAAACATCTCATGGCTAGGGAGAATCACAGCTATTAAGGTGACTATTTTACCAAAGATTACTTATATAATGTGGTGTATTCCAATTCAATGTCCCATATATATTATCAATCAAATGCAGAGAGCTATAAATTAATGTATTCACCAGAATAAAAAGATGCGTATTAAAAGATTGGACATGTTTAATAAATTTTGTAGAGGAGAATAGCGTACCCAAATATTAGGAAATATAATTAAATACAAATTTTACATGTTCACATGTATGTTCCTCTGTTTTTCTTTTATACCTTAAATGATCTTCCCTAGGATTTTCTAAAACGTCATTGAATTGTTTCTTTACATCTCTCCCATTATATCCTTTTTCCTATAGTTGTTGTTGTTTTAAAAAAGATGATTGCTCTAAAAATGTATTATCGTCTGTGCAATTCAGTTTTAACCTAATAAACTGAATAAACTGACTCTTTGGCATATTAGAAAACCATGGGGAGAAATTACAGCTGTTGGTGTTAATGTAGCTGTTCACATCTACTGTTTTAGAAAAGGTAAATTTTTAAAAATGTAATTTTCTATAAAAAAAAATTAAATCTAAAAAGTTAGCTTCCTGGGTAAGTTTACTACCCCAGGTGTTAGAGCTGAGGAAGACTAAAAATGTATCTAATGAGTCATGGTCCCCTTTCCATATAAAAACAGATATCATGTATGTATATTTTATAGTGGACCAAGTTTTTCAGCCAGTCATGACCAGACAAAAAAAAAAACCCTTACAGTAAGACATAAGGAAATTGGTATAACTGGGTGCAAACTTGGTCCCCATAGCCGTGCCTCTAATTTGCAGGTAAAAATTGCAATAGGAAATGGAACCTGGCACGGATGTCCTCTGTTACCCTTACATTTCGTATTGGTTATTGAGCCCTTTTTTAATGCATTAAGAATGAATCCATTAATAAAAGGGTTTCAAGCAGTGGGAGTAGAGACAAATGTCACTGCTTTTGCAGATGACGTTCTTCTCTCCCTTACCAACCCGAGCAGATCTTTAATGGAGGCCACTTATGAAATAGAAATATTCAGTTCAATTTCGAATTTTAAAATCAATATAGATAAATGTGAAATCTTAGGTCTTTCCATAACATCCAAATTGAAACAAGTGCTACAACAAACTTTTGGGTATAGGTGGGCGAAGATAAAATCTTTGGGAGTACAATTGACAGAAGAGATAGGTAATCTTTATAAATCAAATTACTCCCCCTTATTAGAAGAAATCAAAACCTGACTTAATAATTTGAATATACCATGTTTTTCATTTTTTTGGAAGGATAAACATCTTAAAAATGATGATTCTGCCAAAACTACTATTTATGTTTCAGGCGGTTCCCATATTAATTCCCAATGAATTATTTTCTAAAGTTAAACATCTGTTCCTTTCCTTTACTTGGAGTAATAAGAAAGCATGCTTATCATACGATATATTGACAAATAGAGATATAGGTGGAGTGGGTATGCCACATATTTATAGATAATACTTAGCGGTGTTGTTTAACCCTTTAGTGACCATGCCGTTTTTCAAAATTCTTGCCATTGGGACCAAGGCTCTTTTTACATTTCTGTGGTGTTTGTGTTTAGCTGTAATTTTCCTCTTACTCATTTACTGTACCCACACATATGATATACTGTTTTTCTCACCATTACATGTTCTTTCTAAAGATACCATTAATTTCATCATATATTATATTTTACTATAATTGTTTTTTAGAAAATATGATGAAAAAATTGAAAAAAAAAAACACTTTTTTGAACTTTGACTCCCAAAATCTGTTACGCATCTAGAACTGCCAAAAAACAGCAGTGCTAAATAGTTTCTAAATTTTGTCCTTAGTTTAGAAATGCCCAATGTTAGCATGTTCTTTTCTTTGCTTTTTTTGGAAAGTTATAGAGCTATAAGCACAAGTAGCACTTTGCAATTTCCAAACCAATTTTTTTCAAAATTAACGCAAGTTACATTGTAACACTGATATCTGTCAGTAATCCCCAAATAACCCTTCACATGTATATATTTTTTAAAAGAAGACAACCTGAGGTATTAAACCTGGGGTATTTTGAATCTTTTCATGCAGCCATTTTACCACCAATCTATGCCAAATAAAGAAATAAAAAAATTAATTAGTGATTTTTTTGAGACACATAGCAATTTAAGAATATATGTACTGAGAACTTTAAGGGTTACTGCCAAAGAACACCCCAATATGTGTTCAGCATTATCTCCTGAGTACAGGAATACCACCCATGTATAGGTGTGTTGGGCTAAAATACCTTGTTTGGTGGGTGCGCATTCCAGTTTTCCAACTTGGAATTTTCACAGTAAGTCATCAAGCACTCATGTCCCATTTGGGACATTTGTGAAGCCGGACAATATAATTTACCCCCATCAAACAATATATTGTAAAGGTAGACACCCTTGGGTATTTGAAATGGTGGTATTTTACGACTTTCAATGCACTAATTCTACCACAAGCCTTTGTCAAACTTTTGGATAGTCTTTTTTTTTGTGTTATTTGTCTCTCACATTGTTCTTTAGGCATGGATTTTTAGTTCCGTTTATGTGTTACTGACAAAGAAACCCCAAATATGTGTTCAGCAACATCTCCAGAGTACAACAGTGCCCCCAAAGTACAGGTTTTCTGGGCTTTTGCAAACTTACAGGGGTCAAATGTAGGGCTTTTCCATGTTTGCACATTGAAATTTGCCAGATTGGTTTGCTGGGCCTATGTTGCCTTTGAGACCATATAGCAGCCCAGGAATTAAAATTAACCCCATCATGGCATACCATTTGTAAAAGTAGACATAAAAGTATGTTTAAAACTGGGTATGTACAGTCTTTTGTAGTAGCCACTTAGTCACAAATGCTGGCCAAAGTTAGGATTTTTCTTTTTTTTTTGCATTTTTTTTTAGAAAAAAAATGCACTTTTACTGGTGATTTCATCGTCGGTATACGTTTTACTGATTTAAAACACTCATATTTGTGTTTAATGATGTCTCCCGAGTATAACAATCCCCCCCATGTACAGGTTTTATGGTGTTTTGGAAATTTACATGGTCAATATATGGCTTGCCAGATTGGTTTGCTTGACTTTAGTTGCCTTTTGAGACTATATGGTAGCCCAGGAATGTGAAATAACCACATCATGGCATACGATTTTCAAATGTAGACAACCCAGGGTATTCACAATGGGGTATGTCCAATCTGTTGTAGTAGCCACTTAGGCACAAACGCTGGCCAAACCTAGCATTTTTCTTTGTTTTTTTGGATTTTTGTACACAAAAACTGGTGATTTCATCATCGAAATACATTTTACTAATTTAGAACACTTATATTTGTGTTCAACGCAGTCTCCCGAGTATAACAATACCCCCCATGTACAGGTTTTATGGTGTTTTGAAAGTTACAGGGTCAATATAGGGTGTGCCCGATTTAGTTTGCCAGATTGGTTTGCTGGACCTTTGTTGCCTTTTGAGACAATATGGTAGCCCAGGAATATGAAATAACCCCATCATGGCATACCAAATTGGGTATTTTCAGTCTTTTGTTGTAGCCACTTAGTCACCAACGCTGGCCAAAATTAGCAGTTTTATTGGTTTTTGTATAAATGTTTTGGTTTTTAAATTTTATATATATATTCATATACTCGGGGGAATATGTGCACGTGTATATATTATACATATATATATATGTATACACACACACACACTCATATATATATATATATATATATATATATATATTACACACACACACATAATACGTGTGTGTGTGTGTGTGTGTGTGTGTGTGTGTGTGTGTATATACAAATATATATAAACACACACTTTTATTTCCTATATATGTATAATATATTATAATTAAATCAATTATTATATTATATCAAAAGTACACTTATAATGAAATAATATAGATGGATTATATATGTATAATATATTATAAAATGATTTAATTATTTTATAATATATTACATATATATAATATAGACACTCCTCACTTATCGACCGGGTTCCCTTCCTATGACCTGGTCGTAGAACAAATTGGTCGGTAAGTGAGGAGTTAAGGGATTCCCTGCTCTGGTGCATTTGCATTTTGTAAAGTTCCCCGAACATAGACATACGCACAAGAGCAGGGAATCCCTCTAATCTATGTTCGTGAAAATTCCCCAACATAGATTTGAGGGATTCCCTGCTCTGGTGCGTTCATCTATGTTCAGGGAAGTTTTCCCGAACATATACATACGCACCAGAGCAGGGAATCCCCATGACGGCTTGCACTAACGCCTGGTCGTAAGTGCGAGCCGTGGTAAAACAATTAAGTCGTTAAATGAGGACCACCTGCATATGTATAATATATTTATTTAATTGTTTTTTTAGCAGCCTGGGAGACTCCCTGACAGCTCAGACAGCCCCCTGCTGGCAGCTCTTAGAGTCCTATTGTGGTGATGTAATCATAGTAATCACATGGCCATGGAGGGCCGGGGTGGCTGGAGCTGCTGTAAGGGGACTACTGAGGTTTCTGGCAGTCCTCCCCGACTGTGATCGACGCAAATCGTTGTCCAAGACTCCTATTGCGGATGTCCTGTCACGGACGTCCTTAACGACTGTTTTTGTTGGACATACCTAGTTTGTCCTCGGTCGTTAAGGGGAAATTATACATAGATATATATATATATATATATTATATATATATATATATATATAATTGAATTCTAAGTGTATTTTGATTTAAATATATATATATATATATATATATATATATATATATATATATATATATATATATATATAGATCAAAATACAGAGAGAATAAAATGACATATTTAGATACATAATTTAAAAAAAATTATTTTTACAGTTTATTTTTAATCATTATTTATTTGTCATAATATATATACATAATATATCAAATTATATATATTATATATATACACACGTGTGTAATTTTACTGTGTATTGTTACATTAATATAACGTTATATATATGTGTGTATATATACATATATATATATCTTATATATAACATTATGACGTTATATATAAGATATATATACACGTATTATATATAGATATAATATATATATATATATATATATATATATATATATATATATATACACACACACACACACACACACACACACACATTTTTAAAACTTTTAATTAACTTTATTTTAACTTTTTTTAACTTTATTTTAACTTTTACACCAGCAGGGGGACTGCCTGTCAGTTCAGTCAGTCCCCCTGCTGGCAGTACTGTGGACACCTATGAACGGTCACATGGCTCCTGGGGATCCTAAATTGGAGAGGAGGGACTCTCTGGGCTCAGTCCAGAGTGTCCCCCCAAAGAAGAATACCGATCACCGGCAGTGGAACGTGGTGATTGGTAAGTACATGGAGAAGGGGGAGGGACGGTAGGGGTTAATTTTTTTTAAATTTAAATTATTTATTTTTTTGCAATATAGTTTTTTTTTATAACTATTACTGAGTGCCTCGACCCCTTGAGGCACTCCGTAAGGGTAACAGCATCTGAAGCCTGCGGGGGGGGGGCAATCACTTGGGTCCCCGACAATGTAGGGGGGGTATTACACGATGCCTCGATATCAAGAGCGGCTGGACGCAAACACGATCGCCAAGGTCAAGCACGAAAAACACAACTGAACACAACAAGCGCTAAAGGGAACTGAAACAGAAACCACGATAGTACAGGGAGTTAAGGGAGAGGTAAGTATAAATACCCTTACATTAAATTTGATTGGCCCCTGTCATATCCACGCCCCCAAAATGTGAGTGTATGGGGAATGTGGGATGACAGGGGCCAATGGGAGACCGTTTTAATTTTCAGATTTAACCCCCTTCAAAAACATATGTGTTAAAAAAAAAAAAGACGACAGGTTTTCTTTCTACTATATATTATTTAATTCAGAAAGCAAATGGAGGAGAAATAGCAACTGTTCAGAGGAAGTGGAAGAGTATGTTACATCTACAATTATCAGAGAAAGATTGGTCAATCATTTTCTGTAAAGCAATGGAGGCCTCAACGAACTTGGCAAAAAGAGAGACCTTCTATAAGCGTATAACATGGTGGTATAGAACACCGGTAAATAGCCATACCTTTAAGCCGTCCTATAGCGATCAGTGTTGGAGATGTGGGGAGGAAAAGGGTGATACTGAACATATATGATGGTTTTGTAAGGGAACACATGTTTGGGAACAAGTTAGGAACTTAATTAAACAGATACTTCCTTTTAAGTTTTCCTTAACTCCATCACAGGTGCTTCCTGGATAACCCCTTTCATTTTTGGATATATAAAAAAAAAATACTCTGGCTACTGTTAGGGGAAGCCAATGCACTAATCCCAATTCATTGGAAGCAAACTAATGTTCCCACGAAAGATCATTCGAAAGCTAAAGTTGAAATAACACAAGATATGGAAGATATACACTGGTTTGTCTGGGGCAAGAGAGAGAAATATCTGGAAATAGGGCTTCCTTGGATTAAATACTGGAGAAATAATTACTTTATATAAAAGATAGGGAGAGGATAAGATTGGATCGAACAGTTAATTTAATCTTCATTATCAATTATAAAAAAATAGATAATTTAATTAATGTTTATAAATTAATTTTCTTTCCACACATGGTAGAATACATTTCATTTGGATGTAATATTAAATAGAACATATTTAAGATAAACAGGTTATCATAACATATAATATGTATTATATTGCTGATTTATTTATTTTATTCTGTTATTTTCTCTTTTTCTTTGTTGCTGTTGATCTGCAAGATATGGGAAAATATAGGTATATATAACAATATGTAATGTACGTTAACATAACTGATAATTATGTCCTGTTATGTAATTTTGAAAATATGAATAAAAATCTTATTTAAAAAAAAAAATGATAATAATTATCCTCCAACCAAAAGAAATTGTGGTTTAAAATCAATCGAATTCCTTCCACATTAAAATTGATCTGCTCCTCATTGAATTGATTAAATACATTTTAAAATAATTGAACTGCTTCACATCCCCTGTCATGTTCCATTATCGTATAAAGACTACTAAAATCACATGTTACTAGTATGTAGTCTTCAAACCAAATGAAATATTTAAAAATTTGCAGTAAATTCATTGTGTCCTTTAGGAATGAAGGATTGGATATGACAAGGGGCTGAAGTTGAAAATCTATATATTGGGAGAGGGGAGATAAAAGAGAATCAACCCCGGCCACAAGAATCCTACCAGGAGGGTGAATAGGATCATTATGTATTTTAGGTAAGATATAAATAACCAGTATTTTAGAATGATCACAATTTAAAAACATATATTCATTTTTAGTTAAAATGCCCTTTTTATATCCTTCATCTAAAAGTTGGGTTAATTTCATTTAATTTCATTTTAATCTCTGGTTACAATCTCTAAAATACTTAAAGAGGGTTAAACCTAGACTTTGAGATATATAATTATATCTTATATCAATATTAATGTCTATTTCCATCTTATTTTGCCTTAGTGCAATTCGAGTTATATTCCCTTATATAAGTGTTTATTTAATAATAATTGTTTTTAAGTTTTCAATTATTTTAATTGTTTTATTTAGCACTTAATAAAAAGGTTTTATTATATATTATATTCTACTGTATAAGCACGGATCTGCTGTTATTTTCTCTCTTTTTTTTCCCTTGGACTACTTGCTTGCCTCACTGTATATATAAATATACCCTCTTCTAAAATGGCCGCTGCAGCATATCTGGCCGTACCATTATACTTAATGAACTATGTGACTGCCAACCAATTTGGCAGATTGAGTACTTTCGGTGGGTCTGGAGTATTCGATAGGAGAAGGGATCTATTCCAGGTGTAGCAAGTTGGGCGTCCAAGCCACATCTTCTGAACGAGTGGAAGTTATCATTGCAAGCGCCGGAAATGACGTGTTGCATCTAAAGTGACTGAGTACAAGCCAATTTTCTCACCAAATATTTTGTATTTATAACAAATATTACAGATACCTGGATTATTCACCTGAGGAAGGCTGAATAGCTGAAATGTGTTGTGCTTGGAATCAGAAGGACCTGTTGCTGCATAAAGTGTTTTTATATGTAAGAATTTTATGTCTTTTTGTGCAATAAATTTGTAGATTTACTTTAACTTGGTGCTTGTCTATTTTCATCTCTTCTTGGGAGGATATCAGATCAGGATCCTGACTATTGGAATCATCACATCCCCATCATGCTGTATTACCTCAGCTAGTATTGCACAGGCTCATAAAAATGTGAGTGGGATGTGACTCAGTGTATGTGTATACAATATTATTTGTCACTGCTGTATACTGCTATGTTGCCCTATTTTGAGCATTATCTTTTCCAGAAACCTGGGATACCATTATAGGATATTTTTATTTTTATTTGATTAAGAGTGTGTTCACTATTATTGGGTTTACACTGTATTACACAAGTGTGCTTTTCACCATTGTTTTTGTGTGGTTTGTATTATTGTGAAAATCAGTGATTGTTTTCATGGTGGAGTGTATACACAGCACCGTTCTACCACACATTCGTTCGCTTATAGTTAGTAAATAGTACGCGAACTTCCGCAAATGTTCGCGAACCGGCGAACCGCCCGAAACGCCATTGACTTCAATGGGGAGGCGAATTTTAAAACACACAGGGACTCTTTCTGGCCACAATAGGGATGGAAAAGTTGTTTCAAGGGGACTAACACCTGGACTGTGGCATGCCGGAGGGGGATCCATGGCAAAACTCCCATGGAAAATTACACAGTTGATACAGAGTCTGGTTTTAATCCATAAAGGGCAGAAATCACCTAACATTCCTAAATCACAATGAATATGGATTGACACCTGACATATGACATATTGACACCTTGACATATGGATTGACACCTGTCCTCAGAGCCCCTGATGCACACGGACACAGAGCAGAATAGAGACTGGTCCCCCTACATAGGGTCACTTGGCAGATATGGATTGACACCTGTCCTAAGGATCCCTGATACACACTGACACAGAGCAGAATAGGGACTGTTCCCCCTACATCGGGTCACTTGGCAGATATGGATTGACACCTGTCCTCAGGTTCCCTGGTACACACTGACACAGAGCAGAATAGGGACTGGTCCCCCTACATCGGGTCACTTTGCAGATATGGATTGACACCTTGTTACAAACTGCTATTTGTAATGGGCCCTTTAAATGGCAAATTGCCCTGCTTCCCTGGGTTGTGGAGAAGCCTACTTGCCAGCCTCCTCCCGAATGACTATGGCCCCTGGGAGATTGTGAAAATGTATGCACTTTTATTTGGTGTGTATGGCCCTTTAAGACTGTCGGTGGGCATATTGGGGCTTATGGACTCTTTATGTGACTGGTGCTGGCCCTTTAAACACCTTTTTTGGGACATCAGGAAGATTGGGACACTGCCCCTTTAAGGCCGTGTCCCCAGACTTGTTGGGGACACGGCCCCTTTAAGACGGTGTCCCCTGTGTCCCCAGACCTGGTGCAAACCCTTTGTGCCTGCCTTGCTATTTCCCACTTGGTTCAGTAAATGGGAAATTATTTCAGCTACAGAGACTAAGTCCCATTCGTGATGGGACTTAGTCTTTCAACCCAACTTATTTCAGCTGCAGAGACTAAGTCCCATTGGGTGGGGGTTTGAGTGGATTTCAGCCTGAAATAGACTGAGCCTCACAGCCCAAATCTATGGAACTGTTTTGGGCAGGAAAATGTGCGGTGGGTCATAAAGGACTCAGCTAACTTTTAACCCTGGATGGATTTATTTTGATTTTGGTTATGTTTGTATGTTTTAAGTGTGCTGATTCCAAATATGTAATTATGAAGATGGGATGTGTAGTTTAAAAGTTACAGGGTATGGCTAAAAACTGTATTTTTACTGCCTGTGTTTAATTATGTTAATCTCTTCCCAAACGTCATTTCGTTCAAAGTGGAGAGAATGTTAAAAAAATATATTTTTGTTCTGAGTGTGAGAAATGCTTTTCAGCCGCTTCTAATCTTAAGCATCATTTGAGGAGCCATACAGGAGAGAAACCTTATTTGTGGTGTGTTTAGTACTATTTTTATCTGTTTAATACCTTCCCGCGTCTCCTATCAGTGGACGTGTATATGGCAGCCATTTTAGGAACCGTACACCTGGGACCCGAGCAAGGTCACCTCGTTCAACAGGCTACAACCTTAGCCCCCGGAAAACTATCCTGGACATTCTGGCACAATTTGTATGGATATGGCGGTGATTTCTGTAACAGGGAGATGGAAGAAGATGCTTGGTCGGTCCTCTTAATTCAAATTTGGGGCACTTTCTTGGCGGTCAAGAGCTAATGTGCCACCAGATAGGAGTGGTGTGTTTAGTATTTTTTTCACCGATCCAGTTTTAATACCTTCGCGTCTCCTATCAATTGGGGCGTGTATATGGCAGCCATTTTAGGAACCGTACACCTGGGACCCGAGCAAAGGATCACCTCGTTCAACAGGCATTAACATTTGTCCCTGGAAACTATCCTGTGGACATTCTGTACAATTTGTATGGATATGGCAGTGATTTCCTGTGGCAGGAGATGGAAGAAGATGCTTGGTCGGTCCTCTTAATTCAATTTGGGGGCACTTTCTTGTGGTCAAGCTAATGTGCCACCAGATAGGAAGTGTGGTGTGTTTAGTATTTTTTTCTGATCAGTTTAATACCTTCGGCGTCTCCTATCAGTGGACGTGTATATGGCAGCCATTTTAGGAACCGTACACCTGGGACCCGAGCAAGGTCACCTCGTTCAACAGGCTTGCAGCGTATCCTCCAGGAAGAAGAGCCTGAACCCTTACCGGCTGCACGTGTCTTACCTGTACATGGAAGCTGCTGTGGTTCCTTGATGAGCCAGCTGCCCGTGAGTTAACATGTCCCGTGGAGAAGCACTCTGTCCTGTAAAGCCTCACCAAAAAAAAGGAGTGGTGTGTGTAGTATTGTTCTGATCAGTTTAATACCTTCCGCGTCTCCTATCAGTGGACGTGTACACGGCATTGATTTTTGTAACAGGGAGATGGAAGAAGAGGCTTGGTCGGTCCTCTTACTGAAAATTTGGTGCACTGCGCGGTCAAGCTAATGTGACACCAGATAGGAGTGGTGTGTTTAGTACTATTTTTATCAGTTTAATACCTTCCGCGTCTCCTATCAG